>JAJPUD010004158.1:168219-210257 GCA_023553655.1 Myrmecobius fasciatus | reverse complement strand
TAGGGACTTGCCAGAAAGTCACATTAGATGAAATCTCTGTTCCACCATCACCTCCTCCTCCACTGCCTGTCATTAATGATTTTCTGTGAAAGGCTTAATCTGCAGCAGTAAGAAATATCCACTAATGTTGTCAGATTTCATAAAAGAGCTATTTTATTAAATAATTAGTGGGAACATGGGTTGTGGGATTTGTCCCTATTTGGATGGAAGACCTGGATTCAGTTCTCAGATAGGGGAGGGGAGGGAAACTGCACATGTCCAGTTTGTGCTGAAAGGATGCATAATTGCTTTCCCTACAGTATACAGCACTATGGATATTCACCAGTTGGGAGTGGAGCTGCCAATGTCCTGGTGGGTCCTTGGGGTGGGGGGATCAGGGAGTGGGATGTTCCAATATGATGATATTTCTGGGATCAATGATGGAGTCAAAAAAGGTCTCTCTGGATTCCCAGCCTTCCTTTTTTTTTTTGAACTATTTGCCTCCTCACCCTTCTCAGGACTCTTTCCTTCCTTTTCAGGAATCCTGGATTCTCTACCTAATCCTGCCATCCTTGCCTCCCGTAACCCAACAGCAGCAGCAGCAGCAACTACAACAACAACAGTAACAGTCTGTTCCTGGAGGAGACTTTGAGATCTTTATTGGGCTTTTCACTGAGTCTCAGCCCCCCTCTCATTTCTTGGAGATTTGCATTTGTAACCCAGATTTTCCCCCTAGGAAATTAAAGATCCTTTAGAAAGAGGGTTTCAGAGAAGAACATGAAATAATGGAGAGAGAGAGTACAGAGCTTGGCAACAGAGACCACAGATCGAAACTGGACTCCATCACTGGCTATTTGTGAACCTTCACATCTGATGCTTCCTACTTGCATGGATTGGAATTGGGACAGAGACTGGACTGGATTTCATTGATATTGAAAACTCCCTCTTTCAATTTTGTCTACAAGTTAAAGTTTTTCATGGTCATTGTGGCAATAAATTTGGCTTGGCTATCTTTTTTAGCTATAAGGAGATTTTTTCCCTTTCTTTTTCAATGGAAAAGGTATAAGAGAAAAAAATTAATTGATTTTTTCTAGTTATATAATATATAACTAAATAATATATAAATAAATAAAAACAAAAGTCAGAATGACTGGTGATGCAGTGGATGACCTGGACATCTTCAAACCTGACAAATCTCTAAGTATTCCATAATGTCTGCTTCAGCCATCCTAATGGCCATTGAAACAAATTGTTCTCACCTGTCCATTCTTTTGGTGAAGATCATCACCTGTTTTGGGGTAGACACTCTACATGTCCCCTGTGAGTTTGAGTAACCCCATTGGTTACTCTTAAAACGCTTTAGTCTGTCTTCTGAGATTGGCTTCCCAGGATGGGGCTGTGGAGCCAAGTTATGGATTTTCCTGACTCCAGGTCTAGTGCTCTATTCACTGTTCCATCTAGCTGCTATTAGAGGCAACTAGGTGACACAGTGGATAGAGTGACAGGCCCAAAGTCAGAAGGATTTATCTACCTGATGTTCTGGCTTCAGACACTTAGTAGCTGTGGGACTCTGGATAAATATTTGCCTCAGTTTCCTCATCTGTAAAATGTGCTGGAGAAGGAAATGGCAAAGTTCTTCAGTGTCTTTGCCAAGAAAACCCCACAAGGGGCCACAAAGAGTTAGCCATGACCAAAACAACTAAATAACAATAAACACATCTTAGAGTTTAGGGGAACTCTAAGCTGAATATGAGTAAGTAGAGTGAGCTGACAGCCAGAAAATTTAGTGCCTTTCTGGGTAACATTAAAGGGGGGAGACATCCAGAACTAAGGAAGGTAGAGTCCCCTAGTATTCTGCTCTGGTTGGACCATATATAGAGCATGGGCTTCAGTGCCAGTCCTGGATAGAGGGCCTGTGCGCTTTTGCTATTTTGTGATACAGTCTGATATGAGCACCAAGAATTTGAAGGTCACCTAACCAGTCCAGTCCAGATTCAGAGATTCAGGATGGCCGTGGACTTTCAGAATTCTTAAGACACTGTATAAAGTAACAAATTGTGATTATGATGGATAAGATAACACATAATAATCTTATGTTCCAGGAGGAATACTATATGACAGATATAGGTGGGCATCCTTTATAATTCTCCCCTTTTGTAAACAGAACCACTCCACTTCCCCTTCCCCCCAAATACAGTGGGGATTCTAGATTTTTAAAGTGCCATTTAACAGAAACTCTCTGGTTTATTTTCACCCATCTTTTTTTTTCCAGTTCAGTGGCTGTTAGCAAATTACTGACTCCCTCTTAGTTATAAAGAACACAGGCAATTTGGTTAATATAAAACACTGTGAGATCAAGAAATGAGCACATCCTGTATGATAAACCTAATAAGTTGCCTTTTCTTCCTTCAAGCTCTCTTCAATCTGCCCAAGGCTTGGAAGGCAGTGAATCTTACCTCCTCTGCCCCCAAAGTCCATTTTGGCTTCAGTCTTGAAGTCAAGTCAATGAAACTTAAAATATTAATATAATGAGGTGCCTCTCACCAAAGGAGCAACACAATCTCCATAATAGGAAACTCAGGCTGTTTGGTCAGGAATATGACAGACCTCTGGATTTCCACTCACCTGCGAAGATGGAATCTACCCAGAGTTCCTAAGAGCTGAAGCTCCAAGGCCAGCTGTGTTCTTTGTGACTGAGAGGAAGTCTTGGTGATTTGTTAGCCACAAATGAACATCAGCCAGGCAGCTGAGTCAGGATCTGATATCCAACTTGGACAAGAAAATAATAGAAATCACCACGTTACTAACACCCCCAAAGGACCTGCTTACCTGAGCGACAGACCCATTAACTCATTGCCTTAATTATACTCCTCTATTGTGACTTCCCCCCAGTGCTCCATGTGAAAGACTTAAATGCTAACCTGTTGAAAATACATATCTGCATTGTGCTTCAGGAGGCAATATGAAGGAGTGGACAATGTTAGGGACATGAGTCAAGGAGATATCAGTTCAAGCTGTGGCCCAGACACTTAATAGCTGTGTGACATTAGGAAAGTCACTCTACCTTTCTTGATTTCATCAACTCATTTATGAAATGAGAGCATTGAATGTAGCAATCTGCCACTTCTCTTCTGTCTTTTAAGTCTATGATGCTCTAATCTCTCTGGACCTCAGTTTCTTTATCTGTAACATGAGAGAAGTTGGACCAGCATCTAGATCTGTTTATGATTCTGATACCAGCACAGCACTTACAAAAATAACAATAATAATAGTTGGCATGTAATAGCAATAACAGTAATAACTAATATTCATGCAGGATTTATTGCATGCTAGGAACTGTACAAAGTGCTTTTCAATTATTATCTCATTTGACTCTCATAGCAACCCTGAGAGATAGATAGCACTCAGAGGCTTGCAAAGCACCTCACAAATATGATCTCATTCTATCCACACTATAATTCTGGGAGGTGGAGGTTATTATAATTATTGTCATTATCATTATTATTTTATAGAAGAAGAAGCTGAGGCAGACTGAATTTTAACTACATGCCCCAGGTTCTCCAGGAAGTAAGTGTCCAAGGCAGAATTTGGATTCAGGTTTTTCTGACTCTCTCTGCTCATCATACCACCTCCTTGCTTCTAGATATTTGCCAGCTGAGCCACAGTTGACTCATTTGTTTAAATTAAGAAGTTTGGGCTAGGTGGCCTCTAAAGTCACTTCCAGCAATAAATTCATTATCCTGTGAGCAAAATGGAAGACTTCAGAGCATTGATATCCTTCTTCTACTCAGTCCCCAGCAATAATAACCCTTGGTAAGTTTAAAACAAGACAGACTTTTGGGTAGAAACAAATGGTCTGGAACAAAGGCAGGAATCTTCATTTCCTTCCCTCATGACTGCATGGAATGGGAAATGTGTCATCAAGAGGCCATGAAGAGACCCCATTCTCTCTCAGAGACTGCCCTCTTCCCATCCCCCAATTCTGTATTAAAACTAGTCAGCTTCTTACCTAGGCAGAGAGGGATCCTTCTGACTTTGGTGATGGTGAGCAGTCACAGACTGGAGTACTCTAAGCAGCCACAATAAGGGATAATCCTACAAATAATGTGCTGTAATGGGGATCCCATTTTCTGTTTTTGCTGCACTACAGGAATAGGTAAGCCTGGGACTTCTTGATGCTTTCCCTTGTCTCTGGAGCTCAAGGAATGACCCTGACCATTTGAATTGCCTTAATGGGCCCAAAGTATCCTGAGTAACCAGGGGCCAAAGGGCAGCCCAGCCTCCAATCCTGGGGTAAGTTGGGCAACACAGCAGAGTGTGGAGGAGGATCTCAGTGGATCTCGGGCTTCAAATCTCTCTTACTCAACCTGACTACAGAAACCTGTGCCTGATCCAAGATTACTTTCAGCTCTTCAGCCTTCTACCATGAACCCAGAGGGCAAAAGAAGGTTACAGAAAGGGCAGGACCCTTTGTCTGGCACCCATGGAAGAGGGAAATGTAAAAGCCCCCAGGCACCTTTGGGATTAACTCAGACTGGGCTATCTATGAGCTGCAGGCCAAGTAGGCAAGTCAGCATCTGATGGGAGCTACAGAGAGCTTCTGGGAGTAGGATGCAGGGCAACAGACAGGACCACAGTTTAGAATGGTGAAGCTAGATAGCAACTGGCACCATGTGCTAAAGGTTGATCTAAGGGTGGTAATGAGTTCTGGAGCATCAGAGGGGTAGGCTGCCATATTGGATAGAGTAATGGCTTTGAATAAAGTGGGAAGTCTTTGTTGGAATCATGCCCCAGATACCTAGAGAAGTTATATCTCTTCAAGCTTCAGTTTCCTCATATGTAAGATGGGAATGATAATACTGTCATTACAGACTTGTTATGAGCATCAGATTTGGAAATGTACATAATACACTTTGCTAAACTCAAAGCATTATAATATAATTTCAAGAATCTTTATTTTGGGGGGAATATTAGGCTGAGTAGTTGCAGTATGAACAATCAAGGGACCACAAAAGAGAATGTGGTTTGAGTGGAGTCATGAGAGTCTGGAGTGGGGATGGTGGTAAGAAAGACTCAGTAGAAGATGGAGACTGAGGGCATGACATTAAAGTCATCCCCCATGAAGCCCTACCCAAAGCAGGATGTTAAGAGCATTTAGATCATTGAGTGCTGGACTTAGGAGCAAGGAAGGCATCCTATCTAAGACCTTAATAAGAGTGCCAAACTGGGCGCAACATGAAACCTCTCTCAGTCTCAAATTCTTCATGTGGAACTGTACCTACATCCCAGGGCTTCTGTGAGGATAAAATGAGTCAATAATTGGAAGGCACTTAGCAAAACTTGAAATGTTACATTTATCATCATCATCATCATCATCTCCATCATTTTTGGCAAGACAGTTTGACACAGTATATTAATCCTACCGCCTGTCATTTTATCATCATCATTTATGACAGATTTTTTAGTTCTTCTTTGCTCTGCCCATCTCAAAGCAATTATCATCAATCCTACTTATTCAATTACCTAATGTTTCTGTTAAGCTAGGTGCTTGGGGTCAAATATTTATTCAGAGGGACCCTAGAGATTATCTAGTCCAAAATTATTTTTCCCAAATGAGAAAGTGAGGCACAGATGCAAGGAGAAACTTGTCCATGGTTAAATGGGTAGTGTGTGGTAGAGGATCATGGAATGTTTGATCTAGGGTATGAAGGTCATTAAGTCTAATATATCTCAAAGCTGAGGCTTGAACTTAGTTCTATATTACTTCCAGTCCAGGGCCTTGCTGTTAGCCTATTCAGTCTCCTTGGCTGGCTGGCTTGGATGGAAACTACCTCCATGAAAGCAATTAGAAGAATATAGGCTTATAATATTTGTCATCAAAGATCATTTCTCAGTAAGAGAAGCCCCCTGAAGTGAAGAAACTTGTCCAGTGTCACACAGTAAGTTAGTTACTAAGGCTAGATTAGAACTTGGGTCTTTATCCATTGCTGCCATCATGTTTATGTAAGAGTTTCTATAATCTCTGAATTATTTGAACATCCCTGCGTCCTATAAATCAAAAATCAAGAAGAAATGTCAACTGGGCTTCCAAGAGGTAGAAAACTTTTTCATTGGAAAGGGGCCAGAAGGCCAAAGGATATCTGCTACAGAAGACTGGAAGGAGGTCATTGATGGGGCTGACAGATTAGCTCAGGAGTTCCTTTATGTGGGAGAGGGGGTATAAAAAGGAATCTAAGATGTTCTCTTACATCACCTACAAAGGAAGGATGGCACAATAGCATTTTTAGGGCAGCACAGCTAAGGATGAAAAAGTCAGAAAGCTTTCCAAAGATCACACACCTCCAAACTTGAAATCTAGGCTTCACTGGATTTCACCACTAACTCAGTCTTTTTAGAGCTCCTTCAAGTCAGGGGTCTCTTTTAATCCATATTTTTATCTTCTCCTTCACAAATTACCATGTTTAATAATAAACTTATCTGATTTTATGTTGTAAGCTTCCATTTCTATAGAATGTATACTTCACGAAGGCAAATATTTTTCTTTTTAAATATGTCTTTCTACCTACAGTGCTGTGCACATAGTAGCTGCTTAATGTATGCTTCCAAGAATTGGAGTAAATCCCTCTTAGTAATGAGCATAAGCTCTAACAGACAGTAAGAGCTCAATAAATGTTTCCAGAATGATTATATAGAAAGAATATCTAAGACCTATAGAAAAATGGCTTCCTGAGAATGAGTTAAATTGAATGAACAAATGAATGAATATAAGGAAAAAAAGGAATGTATTAAATGAATAATTGAAATGCATTTATGGAGTGAAAAATGAATGAATGGCAATAAATGATTTTTTTTTTAAAATATGGAATGGAATGGATAAATGGATGAATTAATGTTGTTATTGTTTGTTCTTCCTTCTAAAAGAGGGCCAATGATATCACAGCATGTCTTGACTTGCTAATGAATTAGATTAAAGTGAGGTAGAGGTACACAAAGTTGTCAGCCTCACTGTCTCTTCAAAAATCATAGAAGTACAGTTGCAAGACAAAAATCAGAATGACTAACAATGGCCTGAGATGCAAGGGATGATTCTGGTGACATTAATGTCTGACCAAGTGGTGAGGAGCACCAACCAGTGCTCCAAAGTACCTGCTCCGGCCACTTTCATGACTGTTAGAACAAATTGTTTTCATCTGACCTTTTTCCCAGGAGAAATCTTCACATGTTTGGGGTGGATACTCCCCTACCAAAAGGGGGTGAAGCTTGTTGGTTAACCACAACCTGGTTGTCCCAACTTTCAAGACAGTTTTACTGGGGTGGGGTCAAGCTTATACTACTAATTTTTGGAGCTACAGATGAGAGTGGGAGGACAGGTGGACACAAATGATAGATGAGCAGTCCTTAATAGGGTTTAGCAAGTTCACATACCAGGGATGTGAGTCCTCCTCAAGCATCCCGTGTAACCCAATGAATGAAAGAATGAATGAATGAATAATGATTGATCAGGATGTCTTAATGATGACATAAAAGAGTTTTATGGATTTTCGAAATGGAAATGCAGAGCTCTCTGGGCTGTCTGAATAGGAGGAATTGTTCCTCTTACCCATCCTTCCCCTGTCCCTTCAAAATGAAAGGCAAGAAGTATCAGGAGATAATACTCTAGATGGAACTAGAACTGGCTGCAGTTAAGAGCAACTTGAACTGTTTTTTTCATGAATATACAGAGATGTATAGCATGAAAAGGGGCCAAGATGTCTAGCTGGAGACCTACTACGAACTCACCAAGAGATCTATAAACAGGTGCTTGTCATCCCCCAAGAAAGGAAGAGGACTATCAGAGCCTTAAAAAGCACAGATGGATCAAGGATTAGTTAAGGAGAAAAGAAAATGTGGAGTTGTTGGTCAACGGATAAACTTTGGAGAGGGTTCCCAGAGAAGTGGAGAAAACATGGTCTCATTTTCATTTCAGGGATCTGAGAGCTCCTAAACAGGGAAAGAGTGAGGAAACAATGACTATAGTGGAAGTCTTATAACACTCTTCCCTCCATCCTCCATTGTGGGCCCTTGGACTTAGAGCAAAAAACAAGATGAAGGCAAAAGAAAAATCTCTATTGCCTTACTCAGTGCACTAATACAGATAAAGAACCAAGGGGTTCCCTGGATAATCACTGCAAATACAAAGATAGGTATTATGAAAAACATATCTACTTTTCTAATATCTCTGTGTTCTTAAAGAGCCTCCCAGGGCAGGCTCCCATACAGCATTTAATAATTCACTCAGACACCAAAAAACAACACTCACTTCAGCATTCACAGTCTTCAAAGAGCAGGAGAGAGAGAGTAAGAAAGAGCTATATTTGAAGAAACAGGGCCAGATGCTGTTTTATCAAATGATTCCCTAACTGCTAGATACCTGGGAAACCTAGGGAAGCCCGAATAAATGCTTTCTCTTAGAGTCCTCTTTATCCTTTCTCTCTTTTTCCTTTACGTTACCTGGTCCTTCCCTTTCCTCCTTCCTTTTTTGTTCACTTCTTTCCCTTTCTTCCTTTTGCTTCAACAGTACCCCAAAGGCCAAAGACATGACATCCATTGTACTTTTGTATGCTTTAGTGAGAAAAGAATTGATTCTGTAGTCTAAGCACCTGGGTTTAAATTATCCCCCCCTGTTGATATTTTCTGACTATGACCTTCAGTAACCTTCAGCTTCCTTAATTATAGAATGAAGGAGTTACACTAGACAGCTTTTTTTTTCCCTGAGGCAATTGGGGTTAAATGACTTGCCCGGGGTCACACAGCTAGGAAGTGCTAAGTGTCTGAGGTCACATTTGAACTCAAGTCCTCCTGATTTCAGAGCTGATGCTCTATCCACTACACCAACTAGCTGCCCTATACGAAGCAGCTTTTGACATCCTTTTCAGGTCTGTGATCTGATGGTTAAGACTTAAAGATCTGGGATCTGGGGGTGACCAAGACAGGAAGGAAGACCCTGGGGAAAGGAGCCACTGTTCAAGGATCAAGCACCAAGAAGGAGTGGTCACCCTCTAGATAAGCTTGTTGACCTGGTTAGGGAATCAAGATAGTCATTCATTTAAAATTTACCAAACACTTCCTTACAAGATCCCTGACAAGGAGTTATTGCCAGAATTTTTATCCCCATTTTACAGATGTGAAAAGTTAAATTGCCTGTGATAATACAACCAGGAAGCATCAAAAGGTAACATTCAAACTCAGGACTAGCAATGTTTTTAATAGCCCCCAAAAAGGTCATGTAGAGACAGATGTGAGAGATGTTTTAGTTGACCCAATTGCCATATCAAACTCAAGGAGTGTGATTTGTCTGAGGCATGCTTTCTTTCAGGCAGACATAAGAAGCTATCCCTGTGTATGTGAGAATGGAAAATGATTCTACCCTTTGCCTTTCCCTTGTTACTGTGGTATTCATTTCTAATTAGTAGCTTTTCCTATAGAATCCATACTCTTCTTGGTCTGTTGGTAGAGAACAGCCTGGATGGGGGCTCTGGTCAAACCAAGTCACCAGTGACTACCAGAGCATCCCACATCCCACATCCCAGGGCCATGTGGGACCCATATCACAGGGTATAATTGGAAAGTGGATTTAGGAAGGATGTGAGTTGACATTTCAGTGCATATGATCCTTCTTAGCAAAATGGAGATAATGAGAGCTGTAGCATCTACTTCTCAGGAATATGGGGAGAAAGAAATGAAATAATGGAGGTGATGCTTTGTAAACCTGAAAAGACTAGAAAGAAATACCAGCTATTTTTATTCCAACATAAGGTTGAAACCTCAGGCTGGGCAGTGTGTGAGAGTTCAGGAAAGCTCTCCAGATGAGGAGATTTTAATGAAGCAGAAGAGTTGTTCAGTCATGTTCTCTGTAACTTATTTGGTTAACATTGAGTATGCTTAACTCTGTTGAACAAATATGTTGTAACGTTGCTCTCCATCTTGTCAATAGTCCCTTCTTCCTGTCACTCAGTCTGAAATCAGAAGAGAGAGAGCCAGGGGAAAAGAAGAGGTGGAGAATTAAAAAGAGAAGCATCCATCCGTGGTTGTTGGGTGAGAAAAAATGAGAGTGAGGCATTAGACAAGGGCTAGATTAGATGGGGGCCAAGTTAAATCATCTGGGGGAGAATATCATATATGAAGAGTAGACTTGCTTAGACCAGTGGCTAAGTGCAGAGATATCAAGCTTGGAGCCCTCCTGAGTGTAGCTGGAACTAGATTCAAATGCAGTTGGAAAATGTTTAATAAAAAAATTTAAGATACAATATAATGTGGGTAGTATTAATTTATGGTTTTCTAAGTCAATATGTGCTGGAAACTATTTTGGGTAGATCCCTGGACATGAAATCAGGAAGAAGTGAGTTCAAATGTGACTTCAGGTAACTACCAGGCTGCAGAATTCACAAGAAAACATTTAAACTCTAAGCACTTCGGATTCCTCTCTAATAAAATGAGAATTAGGTTTGATAACCCCCTGGGTTTTTTTCTGGCTTTAAATTTGATAATGCTCCTATCCGGCTCAAACCCATATTTTTTAGTTTTTCCTCTATCCAGAGCCCTGCCCTTGGCACAGGGGAAGATTTAAAGTTTAGATGATTCAGAACTCCTGCCCTCTGGGGCAAAGCAAGAAAAGGTTAAACTCTCTTCCACAGGACAGCCCTTTGAATAAATGAAAGCAGATTTCATATCATACTTCTCTGGGCTACCCCTCCCCAGCTTTTTCACTACAACTCCTCTGGGTGCAAGTTACTGACCAAGATTTCAGAAAAGATTCTGATCTCTTTCTGTTCCCTGATCAGGACTCAGTAGCACTGGGAAGTGAGCAAGCACTCCCTGCTAAAGAAATCATTTCTTTCTTTCTTTTTTATTTTCAAAACATATGCATGGATAATTTTCAACACCCTTGCAAAACCTTGTGTTCCAAAATTTTCCCTCCATTTCCTCACCCCCTTTCCTAGACAGGAAACAATCCAATATATGTTACACATGTGCAATTCTTCTATACATATTTCCACAAATTTCATGCTGCACAAGAAAAATCAGATAAAAAGGAAAAAAAATGAGAAAGAAAATAAAATGCAAGCAAACAACAAGAGGAGTGAAAATACTATGTTGTGATACAAACTCAGTCCCCACAGTCTTCTCTCTAGTTGTAAATGGCTCTCTTCATCCCAAGATCATTGGACCTGGCCTGAATCATTACAGGAATCATTTCTCTGTGTTTTTGTCAGACCTCAGATATCCAGGACATATTTCTCAGTGTTTTCAGCAAGGTTCACTCCTGTCTGCTAAGCTCTGAAAGCTAACATGATCATTGGTAATCATTAGTTCCAGTGGTTAAATAAGGGATTTACTCTGTTCTAATTCAGGGAAAAACTGACCTGGATCTGGGCCCACTGCTGGCCAGGAGAAGGGGTAACCCAGTAAAGACTGGCGCATCCCTTGGTGATAATACAGTCCATCTGTCTTTCTATTGCTTTTCTGACAGCCTTCATACTCACGGTCATACGGACAGCACTCAGGGAGGCAAATCTGAAGCCGGCTGCATGAAATCTTCATCCCACTTCCGACACGCATTTTCCCGCACGCGGCTAATCACCGATGGCTCGTTGGCTGCTTGGAGATAATATTTCTAATACGTAATGCAATTTACTGAGAATGAAAGTGCTTACAATACAGAGCTGTTATTAGGGGTCAATGACCTGTATGGAGATTGATGAGGAAGGCTGCGTCCCCTGGCCTAGGTGGCACTGGAACTTGACGTGCCAACAATACCAATAGGCCCTGCTTATCTGTGAAGAAGGCAGACTTGTAAATCAAGGAGGAGGGGAAATCAATGCATTTGCATCTTTTCTCTCTCCAAAGCCCATTAGCTAGAGTTTATTTAATGCTCGGCCTCTTTGGTGTCCATCACTTGGGGGAACGCAAAGATGGTCAGGACCTCCCCATCATTCCAATCTCCTGAAAGCACATTTCTATGCTAATTTTTAATTATAATTAGTGCCAATGTCAGCGGTTACCTTTGGTGGCCAACTTAATTCTGCATCTGCCATCCACCTCGGGTGGGAGCTACAAATATAGGGAGAGTGCTAGAGGGCAAATAGCATCTCAGCTGTGAATAAAGTCAGTTTTGACTCATTTTAAGGGTACACCCTGTCTACATGTTGGTGAATACCGAGACAAAACTAAGGCAAAGGAATCAGTCCTTTGTTCCAGAGCCCTAACATTTAGAAGGTGCTGCTCCCGGAGCAGAGAGAAACAAGTGAGCTGCTGACTGAATTTGCAAAACATTGAATTAATATTTTTCTTTGTTTTAAATGAGGGTTTTTTTGGGGTGAGGGAAACTGGGAACTGTGTGGCAGAAAAAGCAAAGGCATGAATGAAATTTAAAATAAACGAATAACCCCAAATTGGAAACCAGAGACATAGGAAACCTTAGATATGGAACACTGAAATTGCTTTCAGACACAGTCAATGTGCTCCTAGTTGTATTGGACGGCTTTTCCTTGCTTTTTAAATTATCTGTAATAAGGGATGGCTAAATGGGTAGGAAAGATACATTGGAAAACAAAAGTACTGTAAAAATAAGAGGTGTTTTTATATACATACATATACATATATGTGTATATTACCCGTTTAACATATATGTTATTGTTTTTCTTTCATTTCAATGTGTTACTAGTTGTATTGGACTGCTTCCCTTTACTTTTTAAATTATCCATAATGATGGATGGTTAAATGGATAGAGAAAATATGGCCACTGGAACAAATTGTTCTCATCTGCCCATTCCACTGGAGGGAACGTGTTATGTGCTTCACATCCCCCTAACTTACCAACTGGCATGAGATCTGCCAGTTGCCCACACTATGGTTCAACCTGTCAAGATGATTTTACCTGGTTTGCTGCTGACATGCTATAGCTTCTTCAAGCCACAGGTGAGAGCTGGGTGAGAGGTGGATACCAAAAGCAGGTGAATCTCCCTAAAAAAAGGATTTAGTAATCTCTGCCACCAGAGGTACTAGTCCTCCCTGAACACCCCCACACTCCTGTGTATGTGTATATATGCTTATACATCTATATGTAAATTTTACATCAGAAGCTACTTGATGAGTATTCCCTCTGAACATAGGAAAATCCCACCAGTGTTTCTTCCTGGAAGATTATGAACTTTGTAGCTCTGCTTTCCTACCAAGGAACAGTGGAGATTTTTCCAAATTTCTACTTAGGGGAAAAGTGTCTTTGTCTAGGGAGCTCTTCCTCCTTTCCTTGGTAAGAGTTTTTCTCTTTAGGTCAAAATTTCTCATCTATCTCCATTCTACCTATCTTCCCTCTTCCCTGCCTTTATAAGCCTGATGATTTCCTCTGGTGCTGATCTGGATCTTATAAGGGTATTGATACTATAGTAACAAATCCATTCCATTTTTTTTTTCTAAGAACTGACTCAAAGCTCTTCCTTCTGAGGGTTAAATGTGCAAATGAGCATCACTTCCTGAGATCCAGTTTTCCTGACTGTGGAGAGGAGGAAAAAAGGAGAGGTGAGGAACCTGTAGGGGAAGAGCATTTCTCCAAGACAATCTTTTCTATGAGACATATTCTATGTTCTTATCTCCTGCATCTTTCTTGCTCTCTCTAGATGATGCCATTAACCTCCTCCCAGAGAAAAGAAAGGATGGTGATGTCTCCCATCCTATCCAATCTGGAGGGTCAGTGACTAGTGCTTTGGTACTATCCCCACACTGTTTCTGCTAATAGGATCTCCATCCATGCAGGGCTCTGGTAACTCATCTTACCTGTTGTAGGATTAGTGCTGGTTGAGGGGTCCCTGGAATGGACTTTCTCCTCCTTTCCTCCCACTGAATCCTATGTATGTTGCAAATTCTGGCTCAACTCCAACCTTTCCTATTTACTCTAATCCACATAGTCCTCTCTCTCTCTTTTTAAAACCTATTTTCTTTTTCTTAGATAGTTTCCTTTTGAAAAGAACCTAAAATCTGCCTCCTTGTAATATTCCTCCATTGCACTCAGCTCTAGGTTTTGGGGTCAAACAGAATAAAACTAATTCTTTCTCCTTATCACAGCCATTTCAAGACCCTGGTCTAATTATGCTAGTTTCTTCGAACGATCCTGAAATTATATGATCTTGGGTCATCCTCCTTAGCAATGCTCTTGCAAAAATGGTGCTTGTAGACTTGGTCAGAATATTCCACCTGAAGTTTGGCCAGGATAAAGGACATCAGAAAAAGCCCATTCTTTATTATACATAGAGTACTTCTTTTAGGGAGACCTTCAGTCACTATTTTCTATTAACAGAATGATTCCTTACAATGTTTTATCCAGGGAACTAACAATAAATAACAAAATCCAAGAAAGAAAGGACTCTTGAAAAGAAGAAGACTTCAAAATATACTTTATAGGGGCAGGTAGGTGGTGCAGTAGATAGAGCACCAGCCCTGAAGTCAGGAGGACCTGAGGTTCAAATCTGGTCTCAGACTCTTAACACTTCCTAGCTGTGGGACCTTGGGCAAATCACTTAACCCCAATTGCCTCAGCAAAAAGCAAATATCTATACATACACACACATACACACATATGTATATATATGTGTATATATATATACACTTTATAGAGCTATAAAAAATAAGAAAATTTATCAGGTAATTACATTTTTTTAAACTGCAAAGGATGGTGGCCTAGCCATACCAAACCTAAAATTATATTACAAAGTAACGGTCATCAAAATCATTTGGTACTAAGAAATAGAGTAGTTCAGATGAGTGGAATGGGTTAGGTTAACAAGATGTAATAGTCAATAATTATAGTAACCTACTGTCTAATAAATCTAAAGTCCAGCTTTTGGAATAAGAATTCAATATTTGACAAAAATTTCTGGGAAAATTGGAAAAAAGTATGGCAGAAACTAAGTATAAATCAGCATCTTACAAATGGTTGAAATGGGTTTATGATTTCAAAATAAAGGGCAATACTAGAGGCAAATTAGAAGGACAAGGGATAATCTACCTCTCAGATCTATGGAGAAGGTAAGGATTTATGGCCACATAAGATATAGAAAACATTATAAAATGCAAAATGGATAATTTTGAATCGTTAAATTAGAAAAGGCTTTGCACAAACAAAACAGATTCAGCAAGACTAGAAGGAAAGCAGAAAGCTGGGAAATTATTTTTACAAGCAGTGTTTCTGATAAAGGCTTTATTTTTAAAAGTACTAAGTCAAATTTGTAAGAATTTAAGCCATTCTCCAATTGATAAATGTTCAAACGATATGAACAGACAATTTTCAGATGAAGAAGTTAAAGCCATTTATAGTCATATGAAAAAATGATCTAAATCACTATTGATTAGAGAAATGCAATTTAAAGCAACTGTGAGATACCACCTCACACCTATGACATTGACTAAAATGACAAGAAAAGATAATGATAAATGTTGAAGGAGATGTGGGAAAACTGGAGCACGAATACCTTGTTGGTGGATTTGTGAAATGATACAACTATGCTAGAGAACAATTTGAAACTAAACCAAAGGGGGGGCGGAGCCAAGATGGCAGAGTGAAAAGGTGACTCTCTGCCTCTCCTCCCATCTTCTCTCAAATCAACAATAAAATAAGCCTCTGAACTGATCTTCAAGTCAACGAACTCAGAAATATTTGGGCACGGTTCTCTGGAGAACTTCATATCAGGTTAGTCGGACTCGGACAGAGAGATAAATAGACGACAACTGTGCAGGCCGGAAGTGAGGGTGGGACTCAGCTCGGCTCACCGTGGAAGAAATTCCAAACTCCAAACTCCAAATTCCAAACACCTGGAGTTTATCTGAGGCACTCGGGACACTCTGCCCTGATTGGGGACAGGTGTTCTGGCAGACTTGCCTTGTTTAAGGAGTAATTCGGACTTAGTCCTAGCCCCCACCGGCCCAGCACCTTAAGTCAACTCGCCGAAGTGCCCCAGGGCAAAGCGTCTTCAGCCGAGGTTTTTTTTTTTTTTTTCCCCTACCTTAACGAGATATCCACTCTGTCTAAAAAAAAATGATGAAGAAGCAAAAGAGAGCTCTCACCATAGACAGCTTTTATCAAGGCAAAGAAACGACCTCAGATACAGAGGTTTCTTTAGACAAAAATCCAGAAAAAAACAGCCACGACCATCACTGGTCCCCGTTTCAAAAGGCCTTTCTGGAAGATTGCATAAAGAACCTCAAAAGAGAGCTGGAGGATAAATGGGAAAATAAATTGAAATCAGTGCAAGAAGGATACAGTATCTTGCAAGAAGGATATGATGCTCTGCAAAAGAGATATGAAAAAGACGCCAATTTATTAAAAAATAAAATTAGTGAAGTGGAAAAAGAGTGCAGTGAACAAATTGGCCAGTTACAAAAGGAACTTAAAAAGGTAACTGAAGAAAACAACACTTTAAAAATAAGAATTGAACAAATGCAAGTGAATGACTCACTAAGACTTGAAGAATCAGTCAAACAAAAACAAAAAAATGAAAAATTAGAAGAAAATATGAAATATCTCCTAGGAAAAACAACTGACTTAGAAAACAGATCTAGGAGAGACAATCTAAGGATTATTGGACTTCCTGAAAGCCATGATCAAAAAAAGAATCTGGACACTATCTTCAAGGAAATCCTGAAAGAAAACTGCCCTGAGATTGTAGAATCAAAGGGCAAGATTGCCATTGAAAGAATTCACCGATCACCTCCTGAAAGAGACCCCAAAATGAAAACCCCAAGGAATATCGTGGCTAAATTTCAGGACTATAGCACCAAGGAACAGATTCTGCTAGCAGCTAGAAAGAAACAATTCAAATACCGAGGATCAATAATTAGAATCTGTCAGGATCTGTCAGCTTCCACACTGAAGGATCGAAGGGCCTGGAACCAGATATTCCGAAGGGCAAAGGAACTTGGATTACAGCCAAGAATAACCTATCCAGCTAGAATGAGCATTATCCTCCAGGGAAGAAGATGGTCATTCAATGATATAGGTGAATTTCACCTATTTCTAATGAAAAGACCGGAGCTGAACAAAAAATTCGACACCCAAACACAGAACTCAAGAGATGCATAAAAAGGTAAAAAGGAAAGGACTCTTGAGAACTTTATTTTTACTAGGGGGATACCCAAAGTTTGGGGGTATAATTAACTAAATATTACTTTGATAATATGAAAAAGAGAACTAGAGGGGAAAAGGTTGTCATACTGGGGAAAAGAGGGAAAAAGTGGTAAAATAAGATCTAAAAAAAAAGGAGGTAAAAACAAGGTAAAATCACTTGAAGAGGCAAAGAAAACCTAATATAATTGAGAGAAAGAGGGGAGGGAGACGAGCACTGTGTAAATCTTACTCTCATCAGGTTGGGCTCTAAAAGTGTATATCAGACATTCGATTTCACATAGAAACTTGTCTGTTGCTAGAGGGAAGTGGGAGGGAAAGGAGGAAAAGTAAGGGACAAACTAATAGAAGGGAAAATAGAAGAATCAGGGGAAAGGAGTAAAAACAGGGGGAGGGGATCTAAAGGGTGGAGTATTGTTTGGGGGAGGGGGTCATCAAAAGCAAAGTACTGAGGAGGGGGGAAGGGAGAAAGGGGAAAGGAAAGGGGAGTATTGTTTGGGGGAGGGGTCATCAAAAGCAAAGTACTGAGGTGGGGGGAAGGGAGAAAGGGGAAAGGAAAGGGGAAAACATAATTTGGGTAAATAAGATGGCAGGAAATAAAGAATTAGTTATTCTATCTGTGAATGTGAATGGGATGAACTCTCCCATAAAGCGGAAGCGGATATCAGACTGGATTAAAAACCAGAATCCCACAATATGTTGTCTACAAGAAACACATCTAAAACATAGTGACACATATAGGATGAAGGTAAAAGGCTGGAGCAGGACCTATTAGGCTTCAGGTGAACAAAAAAAAGCAGGGGTAGCAATCCTTATCTCAGATCAAGTAAAAGCCAAGATAGATCTCATCAAAAGAGATAAGGAAGGAAACTATATTTTATTAAAGGGTACCATAGATAATGTAGCAATATCTATACTAAATATATATGCACCAAGTGCAATAGCACACAAATTCCTAGGGGAGAAATTAAGAGAGATGCAAGAAGAAATAGACAGCCAAACGATACTAGTGGGGGATCTCAACCTTGCTCTCTCAGAATTAGATAAATCAAACTACAAAATAAATAAGAAAGAAACTAGGGAGATAAACCAATTGTTAGAAAAGTTAGGTATGATAGATCTATGGAGAAAGTTGAATGGAGACAGTAGAGAGTTTACTTTTTTCTCAGCAGTCCATGGAACCTATACAAAAATTGACCATGTATTAGGGCATAAAAACCTTAAAATCAAATGCAGAAAGGCAGAAATAGTAAATGCATCCTTTTCAGATCATGATGCAATAAAAATCACATGCAATATAAGGCCAGGAGAAAATAAACCAAAAGGTAATTGGAAATTAAATAATCTAATCCTGAAGAATGAATGGGTGAAAGAGCAAATCATAGACACAATCAATAATTTCATCCAGGAGAATGACAATAAGGAGACAACATACCAAAATTTGTGGGATTCGGCCAAAGCGGTTTTAAGGGGCAATTTTATATCTCTAGATGCTTACTTGCATAAAATAGAGAAAGAAAAGATCAATGAATTGGGCTTATTATTAAAAAAAACTAGAAAAAGAACAAATTAAAAACCCTCAATTAAATACCAAATTGGAAATTCTAAAAGTAAAAGGAGAAATTAATAAAATCGAAAATAAGAAAACTATTGAGTTAATAAATAAAACTAAGAGTTGGTTCTATGAAAAAACTAACAAAATAGATAAGCCTTTAGTTAATTTGATAAGAAAAAGGAAAGAGGAAAATCAAATTGTTAGTCTCAAGAATGATAAGGGAGAACTTTCCTCCAATGAAGAGGAAATTAAAGCAATAATTAGGAGTTACTTTGCCCAACTTTATGCCAGTAAGTTTGAAAATCTGAATGAAATGGAGGAATATCTACAAAAATATAGATTGCCGAGGTTAACAGAAGAGGATATAAATTATTTAAATAGTCCCATATTAGAAAAAGAAATAGAACAAGCCATTAACCAACTCCCTAAGAAAAAATCTCCAGGGCCAGATGGATTTACATGTGAATTCTACCAAACATTCAAAGAACAATTAATTCCAATACTACACAAACTATTTGAGAAATTAGGGACAGAAGGTATACTGCCAGAATCCTTCTATGAGACCGGTATAGTGCTGATAGCTAAACCAGGTAGGGTAAAAACAGAGAAAGAAAACTATAGACCAATTTCCCTAATGAATATTGATGCAAAAATTTTAAATAAGATTTTAGCAATGAGATTACAGAAAGTCATCCCTAGGATAGTACACTATGACCAAGTAGGATTTATACCAGGGATGCAGGGCTGGTTCAATATTAGGAAAACTATCAGCATAATTAATTATATTAATAACCAAATTAACAAAAACCATATGATTATCTCAATAGATGCAGAAAAAGCCTTTGACAAAATCCAACACCCTTTCCTATTAAAAACACTAGAGAGTATAGGAATAAATGGGCTTTTCCTTAAAATGATCAATAGCATCTATTTAAAACCATCAGCAAACATCATATGTAATGGAGACAAACTAAAACAATTCCCCATAAGATCAGGAGTGAAACAAGGCTGCCCACTGTCACCATTACTATTTAATATTGTATTAGAAATGTTAGCTTTAGCAATAAGAGAAGAAAAAGAGATAAAAGGAATCAGAGTAGGTAATGAAGAAACCAAATTATCACTCTTTGCAGATGACATGATGGTATACTTAGAGAACCCTAGAGACTCAACTAAAAAAACTACTAGAAACAATTCACAACTTTGGCAAAGTTGCAGGATTCAAAATTAATCCACATAAATCATCAGCATTTTTATATATTACCAACAAAGTTCAGCAGCAGGAGATACAAAAAGAAATTCCATTCCAAATAGCAGATGATAGGATAAAATATTTGGGAATCTATCTGCCAAGGAAAAGTCAGAAACTATACGAACTAAATTACAAAACACTTTCCACACAAATAAAATCAGACCTAATCAATTGGAAAAATATTAAGTGCTCATGGGTAGGCAGAGCGAACATAATAAAAATGACAATACTACCCAAACTAATCTACTTATTTAGTGCCATACCAATCAAACTCCCAAGAAATTATTTTACAGATCTAGAAAAAATAGTAGCAAAGTTCATTTGGAAGAACAAAAGGTCAAGGATTTCAAGGGGATTAATGAAAAAAAAGGCAGATGAAGGTGGCCTTGCTGTACCAGATCTAAAACTATATTATAAAGCAGCGGTCATCAAAACCGTTTGGTACTGGATAAGAAATAGAGCAGTGGATCAGTGGCACAGGATAGGTTATCAGGACAACCTAGGCATTAACCTTAACAATCTAGTGTTCGATAAACCCAAAGAACACAGCTTTTGGGATAAATACTCTCTCTTTGGCAAAAACTGCTGGGAAAATTGGAAACTAGTGTGGAAGAAATTAGGGCTTGACCCATACCTAACACCACATACCAAGATAAGATCTAAATGGGTTCATGATCTAGATATAAAGAGGGACTTTGTAAGCAAATTAGAAGAACGTAATATAGTTTATCTCTCAGACCTGTGGAGGTGGAACAAATTTATGTCCAAAGAAGACTTGGAACTCCTAATTGAACACCAGATGGATAATTTTGACTATATTAAGTTAAAAAGTTTCTGTACAAACAAAACAAATGCAGACAAGATTAGGAGGGAAGCATCTAATTGGGAAACCATCTTTACATTCAATGGTTCTGATAAAGGCCTCATTTCTAAAATATATAGAGAATTGTCTCATATATATAAGAATTCAAGCCACTCTTCAATAGATAAATGGTCAAGGGATATGAACAGACAATTTTCAGATGATGAAATTAAAACCATCTCTAGTCATATGAAAAGTTGCTCCAAATCACTATTGATCAGAGAAATGCAAATTAAGACAACTCTGAGATACCACTACACACCTGTCAGATTGGCTAAAATGACAGGAAAAGATAACGATGAATGTTGGAGGGGATGTGGGAGGGCTGGGACACTAATACATTGTTGGTGGAACTGTTGAACGGATCCAACCACTCTGGAGAGCAATTTGGAGCTATGCTCAAAAAGTTGTCAAACTGTGCATACCCTTTGACCCAGCAGTGTTTCTACTGGGCCTATATCCCAAAGAGATCTTACAGGAGGGAAAGGGACCCACATGTGCAAAAATGTTTGTGGCAGCCCTTTTTGTAGTGGCTAGAAACTGGAAACTAAAGGGATGCCCATCAATTGGAGAGTGGCTGAATAAATTATGGTATATGAATGTTATGGAATATTATTGTTCTGTAAGAAACGACCAGCAGGACGATTTCAGAGAGGCCTGGAGAGACTTGCATGAACTGATGCTGAGTGAAACGAGCAGAACCAGGAGATCATCATGCACAGCAACAACAGTATTACATGATGATCAATTCTGATGGACATGGCTCTCTGCAATAAAGAATTGTCTCAAACCAGTTCCAGTTATTCACTGAAGAAAACCATATACACCCAGAAAGAGGGACATGAAATATGGGCCACAACATAACATTTTCAAGATCTCTATTGACATTTGCTTGCATTGTGTTGCCTTTCTCTGATTCTTTTTTTTTTCTTGTAGATAGGATTTTTCTTGCATAACTTCTCAAGCATTTCAACATTATTAACATGTAGTGGACTTCCTGCCATCTGGGGGAGGGGAGGGGACTGGGGGTAAAATTTGTATTGGAAAGCTTTGTAAAGATCAAGGTTGGGGAACTACCCATACATATGTTATACAAATAAAAAGCTTAAAAAAATAAAAAAAAAATAAAAATAAAATAAAAAAATAAAAAAAATAAAAAAAAAAAGAAACTAAACCAAAGGGTTATCAAACTGTGCATACTCTTGGATCCAGCAGTGTCACTAGTGGGTCTATATTCCCAAAGAGATCATAAAAGAGGGGAAAGGACCCACATGTGCAAAATGTTTGTAGTTGCTCTTTTTTGCTCTGGTAAAGAATGGGAAACTGAATTGATGTCCATCAATTGTGCGATGGCTGAATAAGTTAAAGTATATTGATATAATGGAATATTATTGTTCTATAAGAAACAATCTGCAAGATGTTTTCAGAAAAGTCCAGAAAGACTTACATGAACTGATGCTGAATGAAGTGAGCAGAATCAGGAGGACATTGTACATGGTAACATCAAGATTATGTGAGGATCAAAACTGATGGACTTGGCTTTCTTAGCGGTGCAATGATCCAAGACAATTTCAAAATTAGAACTTAAAATCTTATATAAAAAAAGAATGTTAAAATATCTTTACATGTATTTGGGAGGAAAAAAAACAAATATTATTGAGGAAAGAAAAAGAAAAGAAGGCAGCTTCCATTATAGATTTATTCTGTTTGTCTCCCAAGAATCAACTTTACAAATCTGAACAAGGATTAGCTGCCAGAGACTGAAATACTGCACAGCAAATCAGAAAGCAATATACATAGTTAAGAAGATGCTGGAATTTAAGTCTCAGAAGGAAAATGCTATTAATGGAATAATGACTCCAGAAATAGTGAAGCCTGGAAAGCTTCTTTTGGTCCGTCATGCCACAGGGCTAACTTCAAGTGAACTTATGGTCCACTCTCCCTTTCAGGTCTTTTTCATATCAGTAGTTAGCTATTAGCTAGTCCTGAAGCCTCTATCCTATAGTTGGTCAATTGACTTCTTGAATCACTTCACAATATGACTTCACAATAATTCCTAACATATTTATTATTCTTAGATTTGGCCCAGCTATTTAAACCCTTGAGATTTCTTTGCACCCTTACATATATACATACACACAGACATATACACACAACTGTATACATATATACACATTTACACATTAATTGTGGAGCATTAACAACTTGGGAGATTTTGTCTGGCTTCTTAAAGGAGATATCATTAAAGCATGGGAGATAGGTTGGGCAAAAGTGTGAAGATGGAGGAGAGACTGTTGTATGTTCAGAACATCTAACAACCATTCAGTCATTGATTTTTTTTAAAGAAAATTAAACAGCAGAGTGTCTTCTGTTCCCACTAGAGTTTTTGACTTGCTAACTAGAGCAGAGATGAGCACTTTGGGCTTTCTTGGGCCTCTCTCCTAATCTTGGAAAAGCCAACTCTTGCTTAGCCAGCATTATCAAATCATGAAATCAAACTAGAAATGATCACAGCAGTCATTTAAATCAAGCCTGCCTAAATCATGCACCAATTCCTTGTTTGGAATCCCTGACAAATGGTCACCAAGCTACCACTTGAAAACCTAAAGTGATGGAGAACTCATTACCCTCTTAGATAGCCCATTTTTCTTTAAGATAACTCTAATCATCAGTAAGACTTCCCCCCCCCTTTTATTGATTTTCCTGTCAGGATCAGCTGTGGGGACCTAGGGTTAGAGTCAGTTTTAACCCTTTATCCCACCTATCTCTCCAGCAAGCAGACGCTATATCACCCATCCTTTGTTGTGTTGGTAAGCAGATTTGGATTGGCCAGCCTGTGCCTGACTCCGCACATATTTCCTTCAATATCCGCTGGTTCCATCCCTAATGGAAGCTGACAGAATGTAAATGGGTTTCTAAAGGATTGGCAATTGTTCCTGCTTAATCTTCAGATGAGCTGTCTGTCTCCCAGCCGCTGAGCTACATTAGGATTCTGAAGCTAATTTTACCTATCAGGACATGATGATTGGGCTGAGGAAGGGCTGGGGGACTCACAAGTGAGATCAGACTCCAAAGTGGCTTCACTTCCCAAAGAAAGGAAACTGAAAGCCTTTAGAGCCCTTTCCTTCTTCCTTACCAAATGTTCTCTGTCAGGCACTTCACTTTGGTCAGGGTTTCATTTCAAAGGTTCACTGGAGCTGCCATGATAAGAAGAGATGCTCATTGTTACTCCAAGAACTAAAGACAAAAGCCCTCCCCCCCTTTTTTATTTTTGCAATTTCCCTATTCCTTACCCTCAATGCTGTTGTTCTACCCTTATGGGGTCAAGCAGAAAAAAAAGTTTATAAGTCTTATACATCTTCTAAATGAGAGCCCTTCAGAAACTTGAAGATAGCTCTCCTGTCTTACACTGCCCACTCCAAATCTTATCTTCTGAAAGTTACATATGACAAGTTGTTTTTTTTTTCCCCTCTTAACCAATCCTTGAATACCAAGAGCTGGAGGTTTTTCACCATTCCGATTGCTAACCACTGTCCACTTTTCAGCAAGTCAGCAGGCCATTGAAATATGGCATACAAAACTGACCCTATTATCTCTAGGATCAAAACCAAACTCCTCAGTTTGGCATTTAAATCCTCACATTCTGGTTCCAACTATCTTTCCCAAATTTCCAAAATATACAGTTGCTCATACATTCTATGTCTCAATCAAATTGGTCTGTCCAAAACCCCTGACTATTGGATCTCTAGTCTGTGTAAATAAGCAGGCTCAGGTCACTTTCCAGATTTCCCTTCCTCATTACCCACTTTATCACCACCTGCCCCTTCAAGTCTTCCTGCTCCCTTTCAGGTATTATCTTTGCTCATTAGAATGTAAGAATAAAGGTTATCTTGTTTTCTTGGATTTGTATCTCCAGAACTTAGCACAGTCCCTGGTTCATAGTATAAACTTGATATTCTGTTTACCTAATTCCCTAAATTTATCTCCCACCCTAGTGCTTTTGCACTGGGTCTCTAACTTGCCTGGAGTGCCTTTCTTTTTCATTGTTGCCTCAGGGAACCCCCTCAAGAATTACAAGACTCCATTCAACTACCATGTCCCTCCACTGGTTAGGTAACCTTCAACAGAAATCACTTTCTTTACTTTGTAAAGAAGTGTTTTCTTTGTATTTTCTTATCAGTAACTTTGTATCTGGAGAAATAAGTTCCTTGAGGGCAGAGGCTTCTCACAATTGCATGAGCACCTAATACTACATCTGGCACTTTGTAGATTTTAGGAAATGATTGATTGGCTCTTAATCAATTTCAACTTTGAAGAGCCAGGCTTTGAACAATTATAAATTCACTGTACATTATAAGTAGAACAGAGTATAAAAATAACAACTTAAAATGACAAAATTTGAGACCATAGAACAAGAAATGTAACAGAGGAAAAATTGTTATAAAACACAGAATGTTTAATCTGGTTAGGATATTAGAACATAACACATAATATCTAATCTGGAAGAAAATTTGATGATGAGTATATGTGTTTTTAGTACTACAAGAGATAATGCAACAATGAATTGTTATGCCTTTAACAGCCCAAGGGAGATAGGTCCAATACTAGCTAAAGCAGTTAATCCAGTTCTCTCAAGAAATCCATTCCCTTAGAAAAGAAAGAAAGATGAAAATAAACATAAAGTGCCTACTATGTGTTAGGTATTATGCCATAAAGTATATTTGTAAAATGTCAAATACTATACAAATATGGGACAGCTAGGTGGCGTAGTGGGTAGAGCACCAGCCCTGAAGTCAGGAGCACCTGAGTTCAAATCTGGTCTCAGACACTTAATATTCCCTAGTTGTGTGACCCTGGGCAAGTCACTTAACCTCAATTGCCTCAGCAAAAAAAAAAAAAAAAATCCAAATACTATACAAATATTATCTCCTTTGATCTTTACCACCATGGAAAGTAGGTAGAAGGTGAGTTACCCCTGAATATCATCTGACTTCTGAGAAAATGCTCTCTCCTCCCCCCAAAAAAGCTTCCTTCCAAAATTGTATTTCTTCAATTGTCTTTCCTATCAGGAAGAAAACATCTTCACAAGGATTTTGAAAAGCTCAGCACTTCTACCCATAAAATGGGTCATAGAATTGTCACTGGTGTTCATAAACCAAAGAATTCTGTTCCAGGTAGACTGGACTTCATTGGAATGGGGTGAGTTCTCCTTTATCACAGATTAGATAACTGTGCCAGAAGGGGATCTCTGTTCACATATGAGTTTGACTTGATGGTCTCTGAAATCTGAGATTCTCTGATTCTGTGAATGTTCTCCCCTTTACATAAAAAAACCCTGATATTCCTCCATACTCTATTCATGAAGCCTTCCCTCACTCCTTTAACTTCTGCTGCTTCCTTTCTCTTCTTTACCCAGTGTTGATTTTGGACTCATTCTAAAAACATTTAAGAATGTACATATTGTTTTTTTTTTTTCCATTCTGAGGTAAGCTTCTTGAGGGCAGTAATTCTTTCACTATCATCTTTTTATCTTCAGTGTCTGGCCTATATAGCAGGCTTTTAATAAATGCTTTCTGAATGGTTGATTGATTTGACCTATGAAAATAGACATACATGTTGGGGATTCACTGGGAAAAAAAAGTTATCATATCACAGCTTTCCCAGAGGACAAATGTTGAGAAATAGTGGCAGATGCAGTAATAGGGGTCATACCAAATCCCTGAAAGATTAACCTTTTAGTCCATTCCAGCACATTTATTTGATCCCTTACATCAGCAAGAGTGGAAGCCAAAAAAGTAAATACTATCCTAAGCTGCCTAAAGAGAAACATGTGGTCCCAAATGATGGAGGGAATAATCTTTCCATGCTCCTCTCCAAAGACACGGAGAAGAAAATGTTAAATTACTTCAGAATTTTTGCCAAGGAAATCCTACATAGACTCATGAAGAGTTGGCCAAGACTGAAATGACTGAACAACAACCACCTTTTTATTAATAGCCTATCTAGAGTCTCTTGTTTATTTCTGTTTACCGCATTTTAAGGAAGATATTAACAAATTAGTGAGCATCCTGGTGTAGCCAGTCATAATGGCCCACCGTTATGTCCTAGAGAATATACGATATAAAGATTGGACAAATGAAGGGACGATGATTGAATAGCAGAAAAGAAGACTTTTAAGCCGACAGGATAGCTGTCTTCAAGCACCAGGGTTGCTTTTTTTGTAGAATTATCAATTCTACTTGTTCTCTTTGTCCCCAAAGAATAGAATAAGAAGCAAAAGAAGGATAATACAGAGATGCCAGTTTAGGTTTGATCCTTGGGGAAGGGAAGAATACTTCTCTAAAATAAGAGATCTCAAGAAGAATGAGTTCCTCGGGAGCTTTCAACTCACTCCTTTTTGTGAGTAGAAACTGTTTCTGAGAATTCTTGGTGGGAGTCCATCAAGATGACTTTGGAAGCCCATTTCACCTTCAACACTGGAGCATTCTATGATTGTGGGAGTTGAGGATCCTGGAAGAAGGACTTTGACTCACAGACTGACTGACTGACTGTGAGTAAGAAGATTGGTCCTTCCCAACTTTAAAATTTTCCAATAAGCTGACCAGTTAACACCCATATTGTCTCCATTAATCAATGCAAACACATTCATTGCTGAAGGAGAGAGAATTCCACAGCACCCTTTTCATTCTGTGGGTTTACAGAATCTGTGTACTTAATAACCCATTAACTAACTTAACAGCCAATTTGACTTGTCTGGAAATTCTATTTGGCGGCCATCGAATATGAGGCCCTCGCTCTTTTTATCTTAGTTCTAGGATTCTGGTGAGGAGTTTTGAAAGATGTTAATGAGCATCTCAAGGAGCAGATAATCTTTTAATGTTTTCTGAGAGGTTGCAATTGAAATCATTCCCTATTAAGACACCTGAAAACATGAGGCTTTTAGGGAGAATCTCTGATTATTCTTAGCTCAATACTAATGTTGAATTAGCCTTGAATAACTCCCATACTCTCCTTTTGAGTGAGGTGAAAGAGATGAGGAAGGGCACAAAAATAAAGAATTTAATGCTCTCCTCATTCAGTGCAAGAGTCTTGGTAGGGGATGAGGGGGACACAAGGTTTCTTCTTCAGCTTCATCAAGGCCTTCATCCTGCAGGAAATCCCTGAAAGAGAATGAGATGGTAACACAGCCCTATAAGAAGCTACCTTGGAATAATCAGAGAAATAAGATCCAGAAAAAAAAATCCAGAGTCTGGAAAAAAAACCATGAATAATTAATATGATGGATGTTCAAAAGTCAAAAAGATATTGAAAGCACAGAAAAGGGGGACAAACTGATTAAAAGGGATAAATAGAGGATTCTACATTTGTGATTTTAAAAATCAAGCCCACAAGTATGGAGTAGGGAAAGTTTTGGCTACACAGATTGGCAGATAGTAAGCTCATCATCTTTCAGCAGTTTAGCATAATAATAATAACTATCATTTATAATTAATTTTAAAGTTGTGTATCACTTTACAAATATCATTTCATTTTATCAACACTGCAATCCTGGGAGATAAAGGCAATTATTATACCACTTAGCAGATGCAAAACTTAAATAGGCAAAGGCTAAGTAATTAGTCCAGAGTTAATCACACACTAGTAAGTGTCTATGGCTAGATTTGAACTCAGATCTTCATGAATCCAGATCTAGTGGTCTACCCACAATACTTTTTAACATGACAGTTAAAAAAAAGAAATAAAATTTTAGACTATATTATGATGAGATCTATTTTCATAAGTGAGGGGGTGGATTACCCTGAGATGAAAGCAAGGAAGGATCCTTAAAACAGGAGGTTAGATTTATCATATCCTGCTGTGCTCAGACCACATCTGTCACATGATATCCAGCTGTGGGCAGCCCTCATCCTGTTTGCAATGAACCAGAATAAAGGTTGAAAGTTGCAAAGAGCAAGACACAGGATTAGTGGAAGGAAAATCTTTTATACAATCAAAACTCCAGAACAAAGTATACAGGAAATGTCTGTTGGTTGAGGAAAGTGCCTAAACCATTTGTGGTACATGAATGTCCTTAGTATAATGCTGCCATGTAAGAAATGACAAATAGGAAGACATCTGTGAGCTCAGGCAAAGTAAGCAGAACTGAGATAACAACACATGCAATGACTACAGAAACATAAATCAAAAGAATGGGGAGAAGGGGAAAAAAAGAGAATTGGAGGCCATAAAATTATCATACCCAAGTTTGGATCCAAAGAAGAGATTGAAGACTCCATTTTTCCCCATTGGAGGGGTGTGTGTGTGTGTGTGTGTGTGTGTGTGTGTGTTTTAATTACTGATATGCTTAATTTTTAAATTACATCAGATCACTAGCATTTTATAGTAAAGGGGGAAGGGAAAGAAAAATACAATGACTTCATCTGAACATATTTGCAATACAACTCTTGGAGACTCTGGGTATGCAGCGCTGCAAATATTGTTGAGGGTGAAATTCATTGGTTAGTTGGAAAGACATTTCCTCCCACCTCCTTTTTGCTCAATGCTATAAGAAATGGCTGGAGCTTGGGAGGGAAAGGAAGGACATATCATGAAATGAAAGTGAAGTGCATAAAAAGATTTTTTGTTGTTAAATCAGAGCATCCAATAAGTGAGATAGACTTCTTTCTGTGGTAGTGAGTTTCTCCTCACTCAGAGTATCCAAGGGGAAAGTAAATGATAATTGAGACCTATTAAAATGATTAGCTCAAAAAGACCAAGGTCTCCCACTCCATCCAGGCCATCTCCAGTCATTCTGATCTGTATCTGACTCATGGACCTAGATGCTGTGGAAGAGAAAGTGAGGCAGGTGACCTTGCACATCTTGAATCCAATTCACTTGCATATCATGGTATTACCTCCCTGATGTTATGATTCTCTACAAGAAAGAAGGAGAAATAACTGCTCCATAAGGAAAAGCTTCTTCACAAGGCTTAGCGAGTTCTTACCTGGGGGTCCTGGTGTGGAAATGCTCTACACTGGTGCAAATCAGTGGCTCTTTCATAATGTGAGGCTTAGAGAGGAAGTGGGGGAGCACTAAGGTTAGACGTTAGACAAAATGTCAGAGGTGAGAATCCTTGACTCGTGTCGCCTCTGAAATAAACATTAGAACTATCCAAAGTGGAGCTTTTGGCTGCTTTTGAAGGCAGTGGTTTCCCTTGAGTGGATGCTGGATGACCCTTACAGCCTTCTCTCACATATCCAATTCACTTGCAAATCATGTCATAATTTCCATGTCATTTTGAAGAACAAAGGACAAAGAACAGCAACAAATAAGATGACAATGGGGTAGAGATGCTGCAGAAGGGAAGAGAATCTTGTCCACGTAAATGTTGTACCGCTGACCTTTACACCTGTTGGTGAGGTGAGAATGACAGGTTCAGTGGGCATCAGATTGGGGACAAAATGATCAATGAGAAGTGATTTTCTAAAAAAACTCTTATACTTGGAAACCTCTTCAGGCAATTCCTAGCAGGTCTAAGGTCGTGATCTCACCTGACTTTCCCATTGTTATTAAGGAAGTTCTGGGGTGAATATCATCATTTTACAGATGGGGAAAACAAATGAAGTCCCAAGAGACGAAGGGATATATCTGCTCCTTGGTCAGTTTCCTGTCTCCCCTTCTACTTCTCTAACAAAAGTCAGTGATAACCTCAAAGGGGTTCCAAGAAGATCATTTAAAAAGGGAAATTAGTCACCAGGGGAAAATGTTATATTTTCACTAGCAAAGGATTAGTTGACTATGGGTTTAAGAGAAGACAGTACTCATTATCTCAACTTGGAAGATACATAGAAGATTTAAAGGAACATAAGGAATAATGGAAGAGAAAACAAAGATCTAATATCTGTTCTTTTTTGGTCCTTTTTGGGGACTTCATGCTATGCTATGTAAATACTTTTCTTATCAACTAATTTAAACAGCGAGCATATGACCAGTATCACCAGCACTCAAGTGCCTAGAATAGTACTAGAAGCAGCACAATATGGCAGAGTGATCACCCAAATCAAGAATATTTGGCTTTCAGGGCCTCCTCAGACAATACTTGTGTCTGGGCAACTTTAGCTCTATGAACCTCAGTTTTCTTGTTTGTGAATTGGAGACAACAATAGCACCCACATCATAGGGTTATGAAGATCAAATCAGATGATTTATGTAAGTTACTTTGAATACTTTAAATCACTATAGAAATGTCAGCTATTAATATGGGCATTCCAGAGACACTAATTGAATGGCTGACTAGATGAATGAATCAATGAATCTGTTCCTTCAAGGAAGACTGGAGAAGACATTTTTCTGGCTTATCCTTCCTCTTCTACTCTCTCCTTTTCTTCTTCTTCTTTTTTTAATCTCTTTCTCTGTGCTTTCTTTATCCATATCTTCCATACCTTCTTTTTTTCTCTTCCTATTTCTCTTCTTCTTCATTTTTCTTGGGAACATAGCATGGCAAAGTGTATGCAGTGTAATTGTGAATCACAGAACCTGGGTCCAAATTCTGTTCCCACTACTAAATGCTTCTATTATGAGTCACTCTGGACCTCAATTTCCTAATCTGGAAAATGAGGACCTTTAAGGTTCTTTGCAGTCCTTCAACTCTGATCCTCCCATCCTTCACATGTTCTCCCAAGACTCCACATTTTCCTACTATATGGGGAATGGAACACGTGCAGTTACGATTGGTACAGTATCCCAGAATTTCTTCTCCTTTTGGCTACTCTCTGGTCATGGTGAGCAATTGAATCCCCTCTCCCTGTTCCTACACTTTATACCAGTCTATGATTTTTTTTCTTCTGTTTTTGAGACACATCTAAAGGATGGAGCTTCTGTGGCCACACCTCAGACCTGCACCTGGCTGAGTTCCCCTCAAGCTTTTTTATGGCTGATGAATGGCATTCTCAACAGTGGCCTATGGCGATCTGTCTCCTTAATTAGTTCATTTGTCAAGTGGATGCATTCCATTGTTCAGGGAGCTGATTAAAAGGCTTCCTGCTCTGAGTGCTGGGGGAAGTCCAGCTGTGTTGTGAGTTGGTTTTTCCCTGCATTGGCTCAAACCATCAAAGAACCAGGCCAGGCTGGGAGAGAAGGGGATTGATCAGGCACTGTGACTGGCTGAAGCAATGCTAATAGGAAAGGAGGCTACAGCCTTTTTGCCAGAATCAGTGGAGCTTCCCATGTTTGCTGATAGCAGCACTGTCATGGCCCTAGCAATATTACTCCAGGTCTGGAATCATAATCCCACTTTCTCATTAGCATCTGAGAGGGAACATCTGCTATCTTCCAACCACCATTCTTTCTGAAATTAGACATAGTCCTGTTGTCCTTAGGGTGGACAAGCTCAGAGTCTGTTGTAGGAAGGATAAGAAATCTATTTAGATGGGTAGGGAGCAGGGAGACCAGGAAGAACAGCTAGATAGTCTCAGTTCAGGAAGCCAGAAAAAAGACCCAAATGTAGGTTGAAGAAATCACGGACATTTTAAATATTTCTTGACAATGACCAAGGTCTTAGATCTTCTGGATTCTTTTGTCCTTGGATCTCTGAGAATGATCTCATGGAATCTAGAGACCTTGGGAAGCCCAGATGTTACACTGCCCGACCTCTGAAGCAGGAATCATCTCTGCGGCATTTATGTATTCCAAAAATCTTAGATTTAGGTCAAGAATTGGTATTCAAATGCTAACTCTACAACCTGCATAACCTTAAGCGATTTCCTTTCTATTTCTGGAACTTGGTTTGTTCATTTTCTTCTTAAAAAGATTATTTAGAGAAGGAATTGTAGACTTCACAAGACAGTCAAAGAGGTCTATTACACCTACATGCACAAACACACATTTATGAATCTGTGTTCATACACATATCCACATGATTAAGAAGCCCTAATTCAGCTAGTCTATTAAGGTCTACTTCAGCTCTGATGTGCTATTGTCTAGAAACTTCTCAGAGGAGAAATTCTTCTTTTATGTTTCAAGATTTCTCCTAGCTCTGACATTCCATGTTCCATGTTCTGAATCCTTTCCCAATATGATTTTCTATATTCTAATGTATTATTTTCATGGGGGGGGTCTATTATCTTATGTAAGATGCCTCCAATTTAATTACAGAGAATGACTAACAGGCAAGATTTCCTGGAGGAGGTAGTATTTGATGGGAAAAATAAGGTTGAGTGGACTGGCTATGTCTTATCTTAATTTTGTCCATATACCAGAGGGGAACACAGTGTTCTCTCTGAACACAACATTGTATGTTCAATTCGATTGGTTTGGGATGGATTGAATGGTTGGGGAAACTGAGTGGAATTATAGAAATACAGCACCTTGCCAAAGTAATCCCTCTGAGAAGTAAGCAATATTTCTCAGAGAACAGATTCTCCTGATCCAGTTTCTAGGACCTAATTGTCCCAAAGACTCAGAATCATCTTGTTGAAACAAGAGTCAGATATTTGCTGTGGATATGAAAGAGAACTGGGTAGGGCAGCTAGGTGGTGCAGTGGATAGAGCACCAGCACTGAAGTCAGGAGGACCTGAGTTCAAATCTGATCTCAGGCACTTAACATTCCTTAGCTGTGTGACCCTGGGCAAGTCACTTAACCCCAATTGCCTCAGCGAAAAGGAAAGAAAGAAAGAAAGAAACTGGGAAAGAAAGAAAGAACTGGGAGCTGAGGTCAGGATTGAGATCTGTATCCAGAAGAGACTTGAGAAAATGTTAAACTCCTGAAGACAAGTGACTGGGCAAAATCCTACAGATAGTAAGTCACAGTATGGAGATGAAAACTCCCAATCCAGTACTCTTTCCACTTTATCTTTCACTCTAACTCTAGTAGAAAGCACGTAGAGATGTTTGAAGGTGTTTTCAACTGCCAGAGTAGGAAGCCCTCCCTTCTTTCCCTTCCCTGAACTCCTTATCAGGAATAGTCAGGAAAAGAACTACCCAGTCTCCCAATGGGGGGCAGGCTTTACTTTTTTTTTTAATCCATTTTATTTCCTTAAATCTATCCTTAACCTGTTTTTCTTTTAGCTTCCTCCAAAAATGAATCTTTTGGGAAACTAATTGTGGATGATTGATTACAAGTAGCAAAATGGAGCAGGGCTGCTGCTGCCAACATCTGGGATAGTTCTGAGCCCTCTGCAGCAGTGACATTCCCGTCAGCTTTCTCTTCAAAGGAGGAGACTGTGAAAGAATTCTTTTGAATAGAGTATCATATGCTCATAGAGCCATAGGAACATGGATTTAGGGCTGGGGGAGACCTCAGAAGGCCCATCTCCTTTTTTTTTTAGAGAAGAGGAAACTGAGGTTCAAAAACCTTTGTCTTGCATAAAAAAACAATAAATAATAAATGTTTTCTGACTGATTGACTGACACAGGTAAGTGACAGAGATTGGATTTGAACCCAGGTTCTGTGACTCCAGTCTCAGTTGACTTTTTATTATACCACTTTTGATGTTTAGTAGAAATTAAATAATATCTAGTCTCAGACACTTAACACTTCCTAGCTGGGCAAGTCACTTAACACCAATTGCCTTAGCAGAATAAATAAGTAAATAAATAAAAAGAAATTAGATAATAGCTCAAAGACCAATAGCTAGTTGGGAAAGTGGTCAAACTAGAGCTGGAAGATGGAGAAACTATCCAGTCCATGTCTCTCATGTTAGAATAAGGAACTGAGACCCAGAGTGACAAAGGGCACATGAATAACAGAGTCACAATTTGAATCCAGGGCCTTTGAATCCATGTTCCAGTTCTGCATGCATTCTCATGTCTGAATTCTATTTTAAAGATTATTTAGGACAAACTCCTTGGGTCAATCCTTTTCTTAAGAAATTCTAGTGGATTTGCCATCCAAGACAACTTTAATTTGCTCTCTCTTCTATTCAAGACTTTTAACTATTTGGGACTATTTGTTATCATCCTCCCTTTCAAGATTTATTTTATAGGAACAATGCATGAAACTTGCAGAGAGGGAGATTGAGACTTACTACAGGGAAAACAGCCTAATGATAAGAGTGATTCAATAATGGAATAGAATATCTTAGTAGGTAATGAGTTCCCCATCACTAGATGGGTTGTTAGTGATTTTGTAGATGGTAATTGCTATTCACAGACCATCTGAACTAAATAAGTTGAATTTCTTTTGAATAATCATTCAGTGCTTTTAATCAATCAGAAAAGCCTGCTGATGCAGTGTGATGAGGGCCTATTCCTTGAAGGAAAAGCACAAAAATATTGTCATTACTCACTAAAAGAAGCCATTCCTTGAATTAACCTTTCTGAAGTCCATTCTATTTTGCAGTCATGCAAGACCAGAATTAGTCCCAAATTGAAGATGACTTAAGAGCAGTGAAGGATTCACGACCAAGCTTAACCTTGCTAAATAAACTTCTCCTTAGGACAGCTCCATGAGTCTCTGTTAATCTGTCATTCCAAGAAAACCCGCTTTTCTTTCTTTGTTGGCTCCCAGCCTTCTAATGATTTTTAGGCTGACCGGTGTATTGATTGATCCACAGAAAATACAACTTCTTGATGGTACTCATTTTGATATGTTTGCCATTCACAGACACTTGAATGAATTCGAGAATTCAAAAGATTTGGTGTGTTAAGAGAGGAGATGTGTGTTATATATTGAAATGATAGATGAAGCCAGGAGAGCCCAATATGGCAAAATAATGTTCATAGTTGGGTTCTAAGGATGTCTAGATATCTAGCAATGTCTCCAGATGGAGAAGGGCAAGTGGAAGAGCGGAGATACTTTATCCCACACTGAAGCAGGGAGTCACTGAACTTTAATCAGCAGGGAAGTAAAAAGGGGAGTCAGATGTGTAGCTGAGGTGTACATTTGGCAATTGTACAGAGGATGGACTGGAGGAGGGAGAGACTAGAGAGAGACAGGAGATGGTAATAAGCTAAACAGCTATTGGGAATGCATTTCAATAGCTTAGGGAAGAGGTGGGATAGCCCCTGAATTTGAGGAATGAGTGAAAAAGACAGAAGAGAGAAAAAACAAGTAGAATCAGTATGATTTCATGTCTCTTGGTCTCAGTGGTCTCATCCATAAAATGGATCTAATAAGATTTTTATTGTCTACCTTCCTAGTGCTGCCATAAGGATCAAATGAGGTAATAGACATAAAGCACTTTGTTGTAAGAATTGCCAAGTCTTAGAATAGAAAGATCCCTCAGTGTCTCCACAGTCCAAAGTGTCCTGACCTTAAAATGTCACATAAATATCAACTAATATTTTTTTTCTGCTAGCATAGCTTTTAGAACTTTAATTTCTAGTATCAAATCACCCTTAAAATAACACCGAATCACAGATTTGATAGTTATAAGGAACTTCAGAGGTCAATGAATCATGGTCACCCCCGAAAGAAATCTTTACTAGAATATATCTGACAAATAGCAAGCCAGCCTCTGCTCAAGGGTTTCCAAGGAGAGGAATTCCACCCCCCTGAGGCAGCCCATTCTGCTTAGAAACAGTTCCCATTGTTAGGAAGCTTTCCTTGATGTTCAGAAGCCTTCCTCTTTGCAGTTTATTTATTATTATTAATTCAGATTTTGTTTTATATAGCCAACCAAATTAAGACTCCCCCTTCTTCTATGGGATATTCCATTGCAAACTTAAATATAGTCTGTTCTATATGAGTCTCTTTCTCATATAATCCTCATATTACAGAGACTTCTGCCATGGTTCTCCTCCTAAGGACATTTGCCAGCTTCTACACATCCTCAAAATGTGGTGACCAGAACTGACGACAATGGTCCAGATGAGATGGAATAAAGTGGTGCTCTCATTTCTATGTTTCCAGAAACTCTATCTCTCTTAGCACAATCCAGAAGTTTATTAACTTTCAGACATCATTATCATTCTGCTGAATAATGAAGAGATACCAATCCACTTCAACCTCAAGGGATTTAAAAAAAAATATTGTATAACCATGGCCCCCATTTTATACTTGTGAAATTTAAGAGAATGATTAAACTTTTCTCTCTTGTGCTATCATGAGTTAAGCAGACAGGCAAGGGAAGCAGAGGAGCACAAATTAAGAACTGGAAGGGACCATGGAGACTGTTGACTCCAATCCCTTTATTATACAAATGGAGAAACTGAGTCCAAGAAAGGTAATATGACTCGTTGAGGATCACATATTAGGTATCTAAGACAACATTTGAATTCAGGGTTTCCTGATTCCAAGGCCAGCACTCTCTCTGATTTTCTCTTCCCTTCCCTTTCCTCTCCTTCCCTTCCTTTCCCTTATCTTCTCTCCCCTTCCCTTCCCTTCTCTTTGCTTTCTTCATTCCCATTCCCCTTTCCCTTTCCCTTTCCCTCCTCCTCTTGCTTTTCTACTCCTTTTATTTTCTCTGTGTCTCTCTCCGTGTTTGTCTGTGTCTGTCTCTCTCTGTCTGTCTCTCTCTGTGTCTGTCTCTGTGTCTGTCTCTGTCTCTCTCTCTCTCATCAGCTTCTATAGCTTCCATGACTATCTCTATATAATTGTATATAATTGATTCTCAGATCTACATATCCAACTTTAGTCTCTTTCCTGAGTTCCAGTTATATCCAAAGTCCCTTACCATCTTTCAAACCCATGATCTCACAAAAAGGATGAGTTTCAGGGAAGCAGATGCAATTCTATTTGGGGCAAGTTTAGCTTTGTGCACCTGTGGGACATTCTATACACTTAGGTAGGGATGTTCAGCAGGGTGGAAAAATGAGTCTCAAGAAAAATTATCATTGAATATATAGACATGAATCACTGGATCCTAGATACTGAGCTAGAATACATCCAGTCAAACACTCTCAATTTTACAGAAGAAGAAATCAAGGGCAAAGAGGGAACGTGACCCAAAGGGGGAAAGTGGCCTATCCAAGGTTACACAGGTGGTGTAATTTTGCAAGGTCAAATTTGAACCTGGGTCTTTTGATACTTACAGAGAGCTTTTCCTTCTGTAGTATATCTCAATCATTTGGACACTCATATTGAGTTTCTCCTCAAATTGATGAGCTTTGTCTGTAATCACGGCATATCTGATATCAAGCACAGTACCTGACTCCTGGTAATTTCTAAATAAACATCAGTGAGTTTGCACTGAATTGAATTGTATTAATTTAAAAGGCAGTGAAATGTTGGATAAATAACCCTGATCTAGGAGTCAAGAAAACTTGATTCTAGTCTTGTCTATCTTGCTGTGGAGTTTGAGGCAAACCACTGATCCTTTCTAAGCCACAAATCCCCCCCACCAACTTCCACCCCCCCCCCATCATTTAGATGAGCTTTGTGGTTCTGACTGTTTCTAAGTAGCAGGGAGACTTTTCCTTGACGTCCTTCTTCCCAGCCCTAGGGCCTCTCCCTGCCTTGATCCCACAGGTCTAGGCTCCAGGGGCAGGGAGTCCCCTTCCAATACATTCTCCCACCCTCTACCTCCTCCCATTGAACAGGAGCAGGCCCTTTGATTAGGGAGTTGGGAAACTATTAAACACAGTTAATTTATACAGGCTATTTAAGATGTTAAATGAACCATAAATGCAAGATGACAGAGACAAATTGTCCTTTTTCCTCTCCGGTGCACGTTTGCAGGGCTGGGGTCTTTCTGACCCATCGATTGGCTACTAGAAGCACTGGAGGCCCGGCACTGGCTTTCTATAAATGGTTTCTCCTTCAGCTCGACATAAGAGGGCTCGTCCCGACGACTTACAATTAAGGAAAATCTATATCTGGCACTTTTATTCGGAAAATGAAGCATCTCCATCCTTGGTAAATAATTAGGGGAGATCGGCTCCGGGCCATAATTAACCAAGCTCCACCTCTGGGGGAAACTGGCCTGACCACTTAGCACACTGTGGTCCAGCGTCATCGGATGTCTTTGAGGTCTGTGGAACAACTCAGCTGTTCCTGAGAATTCAGAGCATCTGAACAGGTGTTCTTGCTTGTCCTTGGAGTGGAGGACCCAGAACTGTCAGGGACCTTGGCGATCATGTTCTATGATCTCATAGATGACGGGCCATAGTGGGGAGGAAAGGGGGACCACCTTGTCCAAGGACACAGAACTAGTAGGTGGCAAAGTGGGAATTCGAATTCAGGTTCTCTGAGTTGAAATTCATTCTATTAAATATTACGTTTCATTTGTGGAATTGGCTGAGCTGTCTCACGGTGTTCTGTGCTAGGAACTAGTATAAGGGAAACTGGGTGGGCCAGGCTCGGGGGAAAAAAGGGGCTACCATTACATATGGTCATATGTACAATATCAAGGACCTTCTATTAATACTGAGGATACCAAGTAGACATTTATTAAATGCCTACTGTTTGCAGAGCACACAAGCCTCAGCCCTTGCCCTTATGAAATGTGTAGGCCAGTAGGACTGATGAAACTGGGTTTTGAACCTTTAAAAGTTGTATAGACCAAGTCTTCAATGATATGAGCACCCTTCACCTCTGCTAATGCCAGCCTATCCCATGTGAATCTTGTCTACACTGCTCATTCAATCTTCTAGAAAGTAGCTGCCCAAATGTGATGGTTGTTGTTTGTCATGGCATCAGGGAGCTGATGCTATGATGTGCAAGTCAGTTGGATTTAAGTGAAGGAAGGCTGGGCAAGGGCACCTGCCTCACTGCCCCCTCCAGAGCCATTTGGGGCCAGTGGCCAGAGAGAGATCAGGATTAAAGATGGCCCTAGACACAATGGAGAACTGCGCTGCCCATAGGACTAGGACATTGAAAGCCCCTATTAGCATCTCATCAATACCAGTGGAGAGTTCAGGCTTATCTCTGACCGTCCATCTCTCCTTTACCCTTCTCCTCACTGATAATGAGACCCTCACCCCACACAAGATGCTTTTCCATCCATCTTCCACAATTTAAAGAAGCACAGACTTAGAGATGGGCATCCTCCAAGAGTTCCTTTAATCCTACCTTCTCATTTCATCATTTTACAAAGGATAAAAATGAGACACAGAGAGGTCATGTTCCTCACTCAAGATCACACAGGCATCAAGTGGTTGAGTCTCAATTCTGACTCCAAATCCAAACCACTTTCTTCTAGTTATATACTATTTAATATCACCAGAAGATAGACATGGACCTGAAGTCAGGGAGTCCTAAATTTGAATTTATCCTCAGATACTATTAATTGTGTGGCTGGGAAAATCACTTAATTTCTGTCTGCCTCAATTTCCAAATCTGTGAAATAGGGATAATAATATCATCTACCCCATTAGGGTTGCAGTAAGCATAATATCATATAATATTTGTAAAGTCTTTGGCTTTATAAGTGATAACTATTATTAATATAATATATTACATTATATTATACATATATTAACATATGGTATTTATATCAAGGTTATATTAATATCATTTCATCATATATTAATATCAACTATAATATTATTATCAACATTAGCATATAGTATTTATATCAATATTATTTCTGTTTATATCATATCATCATATATTTATATCAATATTATTATCGACTTTAACATATAGTATTTATATCAATAGGATAATTTAGTAATAATAGTAATAACATGACTTGAATCCTGCCCTTGTGGAGCTTACAATCCAATGGGGATGATGAGAATGGCTGTTAGGCTTTTGGAAATTCTATGGATCAAGCCATCCTATTAATATGAGCGCTCCTCACTTCCTGCAAACCTCAGCCCATCCTGTAGTTCTTTGTAACTCTTTTCTGTACTTTTCCACAGATTCTCTAGAGAGTGGTTGCCTGCCAATCCTTGAAGCTCTGAGTCCTCAGTGATTATGTCCATTCCTGGCATAGAATAAACTGTTATAAATGCTTATAGATTTAAAGACTGACTCTGGAGAAGTCAGGTTAACCTCCATGTACCTCAGTTTCTTCATCTGTAAGGAAAAGACTTACAACAATGGCTTAAGTTCCCTTTCAATTCTTACTTTGAGATCCCATGATCCTATGAACACCTCAGATTCACTCCCCCTTTATTAGTCACAGGATTATTGATTTATAGTTTTCCATCTGCTCTGGGAGCTGTTACATCCCTCACGCTGAGGGAACTTGGGAACCATTCATCCCTGGCATCAGCTTCCCACAAACTCACCAACTTTAGACACTTGATGAATTTCATGAGCAGAAAAAAAAGACTTTTTATCTTTCCAGTTCTGATTTTTTTAATTCAGAAATTAATAATCCAAGATTCCTTTACATATTTCATGGAAAAATATATTATCCATTTAATGGCCTTGATATTACTAATCAGGAAATCAAATCTTAAAGTCCAATGATTTAGCTTATAAAATGAGGGATGGCTTTGTGGGCGATGAGCAATTGCCCACTGAATGAAAATGGTAGAGACTTTGTGGCCATTTGACCTTGGGCCAGTTTCAATGAAAGCATGTTTCTGGGAACTTGTTTTAAGCTAACAAAAATGGGAAATGTGATCACACAGGTACTAAGAGCTTAGGAGTTGGGGGTGAGGTGGGTGGAGGGATTCAGGCTTACTGGTCGCTCCTTGCTCCTCCTGCTGGTTCCCCAGGAAGCCTGTGGGTTCCATATGCTTCAGTACAAGCTTGCATCTTGCACAGAATTATGTACAAATTAGCCTGATAGGACAAGGAAGTCTGATGAGACTTCTGGGTGCCAAGAAGGTCCTAGTGTGCCCCAGTCCTTCTCCATCAGCTTATTGAAACTTGAAAATTCACCATTCAATGAAATCAATTCAATCCCACTCACATTTGATTACTGAAAAGCAGTTGTGAGCAGACCCCAAGTTCACATCTGGGAAGAATCTGGAGGTGCTTAAAATATGGTTCCTCCCTCCCAGACACAGAATAAGTATGTTTTCTATCTATCTATCTACACATATACATATACTACAGAGATAGAGATGCATATATATATGTATATATGTATACATTGACATACACATAAAAAACACATATGAACGGCTAAATGAGTATGTACGTTGTTCCTTCATTTTTGATGTTCTATGACCCCCATTTGGTGTTTTCTTGACAAAGACAATATTTATAGTTGAAGAAACTGAGACAAATAGGGTTAAGTGTCTTACTCAGGGTCACACAGCTAGTCAGTATTTGAGTTGGATCTGAAATCAGGTTCTCCCAACTTCTGGTACAGCACTCTATTCACCACTCCACCTAGCTTTCCATGTGTGTATGTACACGAATATACATAATGTGTGTGTATATATATATATATATATATATATATATATATATATAT
>JAJPUD010004158.1:131862-168119 GCA_023553655.1 Myrmecobius fasciatus | reverse complement strand
ATATATATATATATATATATGTTCAATAACAGTAAACATCAATAAAAGCTACACCAAGTCCCAGTTTTATAAAAACACAATTTGCTTTGCTCAGGTTTCCTCTGAACCTCCTGAGACTAGCTGAAAGAGTGTAGACAAAATAGCCCAGTTTGCAACTTATAATCAATTCATGCATAGATGAAGGCCAATTTCTAGATGAAAACTCAAGATCATAATTCTTAGACATCCAATAGGCATCTTAAACTCAACATATTTACAACCATGTCCAAGAGTTAGCACAGTGCTTGACACAAGTAGGTGCTTTATAAATGCTTTTTTACTTGATGACTCAGTCAATTCTTATAGTCCTCAAGTTTGCGGACTTAAGAGTTTCTTTTTGATTCTTTCCTCCACCTTCTCCCATAGATAATAAGCAATCCAATATATGTTAAGCTTGTTCAATTCTTCTATACATATTTCTACATTTATGATGCTGCATAAGAAAAAAAATAAAACTTTAACATACTTTGAAATCTGATTCTCATTTCCGTTCTTGTTTCATTTTCTTCCCCTTAATGTATCTTCAATTCTAGCTAGTCCTTGCATGAGATATTCTATCTACAAACATAACTGTGCAACCTCCAACTTCCATGATTTTGGCAAGTATTCTGCCATGCTTGAAATGTTCTTCCACTTTGTCTTAAACTTGGAAAACCCCTATCTTCCTTCAAAGGCCATATAAGGCCCAAAGTTCATCAGGACTTTTCTGCTTTCTGTTCCTGGCCTCCTAAACACATACACCAATGATTAACATCCTATCCTTCCCGAAATCCCTTTTTACATACCTTGTCTTTATTTATGTGTATACCAGCCACGTCTCTCAGAAGGAAGTTTCCAGAGTGCAGACTTGTTTCTTTCTGTTTTTGTATCCAAAGGCCCAGAAAAATGGATTGCATTCAGGAAACATTAATAAACATTTGTTTATTAATTTGCTGGTTGGATGTAACATCTGGGACCTCACATTTTACACATACACATGCATATGTACTCACATACACACATGATTATATATTAATATATATCACACACTAATCCTTACACATATATCCATATATGGACACACACAGAATTTGCCTGAGGGGCAAGAATATCTGGTGATATCTCTGACCATTATTGTGAGGAAACTGTGGTTACAGCAATGGGTTAATATATGGAATTTTCATCAGCTACCACTATTTTCCATCGTCTAGGCTTCCAATTCCTTTTAATTTGCAATAGGAGAGTTGGGAGATATAAACTGTTCAAGCTTAAGGCAGTGAGAGATAGGAGGTCAAAAAGTTTGGAGTAGACATGTATTCAGTAGGTCAATTAGTTTTCCAATTTATATTCAGTAAGCATTTACTGTGTGCCCAACATTTTAATAAATACTAGAAATGTGATAAAAGGCAAAAAATAATCCCTGCCCTCAATGAGCTTCCATTTATCTACTGGGGGGATAATATATTCAAATAGAGAAGCAAACACAGTGTGTAGAGAGAACATGTAAATGAGAAGGTGGGCTGTTCTAATTGCTGCATTAAAGCTCATACATTTTTAAAAAAACGCATTTCCCAGTTTGTGAAAAAAACTAGGGACTTAACACCATCTTATCCATAAAGCTTCTAACTTAGAGGGGAGAATTCAAGGGTCTGCTTCTGTCTTTTTAGAATGAAGACTAATGTGGCTAAAATCACAGAGCCATGAAGAACTGAGGTCAGTTATGGAAGCCCAAAATAGAGAGAGTACCTGGTTTGTAGACAGAAAATATGGCCCATGTCTTTAACCAATTGAGTGATACCTGGGAAAGTTAATTCTTCTTAGTGGAACTCAGTTTACTTTCCTGTAGTATAGCAATAGCATTTGACATCTAATTTGTGCCTCAAATGAAATGCGGGATATATAAACACAATAAGGTGCTATACATATGTTAAGAGGATAATGTGGTCTATGAGCACAGAACCACAGAATTAACCACAACAATAATTAGCATTTAAAGAGAGCTTAATCGTTTGCAAAATACTTTACAAATATTATCTCATTTTATCCTCATAACAACCCTATTTAGATAGATGCTATTATTGTCTTCATTTTATGGATGAGATTGAAGCTGAAAGAAGTTAAGTGATTTCCCTTTGAGGTTACCAGGTGGTATAATGGACAGAATATTGGACTGGGAATCAGGAAACCCTAGGTTCAAATTTAGCCGCAGACACTAGCAATTTGATTTTGGCTAGATCATTTAACCTTTTTTACCTCAGTTTCTTCATCTGTAAAATGGGGATAATTATAGCATCTACTTTACAGGATTGTTGTGAGGATCAAATGAGGTCATAAATATTCATAGGCACCATATAAATGCTAGTTATTATTATGATCATCATTATTATTATTTAACATTATTTTCACTAGTATATATTGTGTGATTTGTATACATCACTGAACTTATTAGGCATCAGTATCCTTATGTGGTTTCTGAAGCCTCTCCCAACTCTGGAGCTAGGTCCCGAATTCTTATTTGGCCCAAAACTGAAGTTTTTGAGTCCACTGTCCCTTTGCTCAAAATATTGCTCTTCATGTTCCATCACTCTCCCTGCCCCCTTTCTGATGAAAGTCCTAGAATCTTTCATTTCCTATTCTTCAAGCATCTGCCTCCATCCCAGGGCATGAGCCGAGATTGTCAGAGGGAGAGGAAGGAAAAGAGAGAGAGAAAGGGAGAGAAAGAGAGGGACAGGGAGAGAAAGACAGAGATGAGTGAAGTTACAGGACATATCTCCAATTGTCAGTGAAAGCCACTCAGACGAGCACTTTGCTGATATTCACTTAAGTTTCCCAATAAGTTGCTAGAGAGTTTTGCAAAGTCCAAGGTTATAAGAAAATAAAGTCCAATGGTCCATTTTATGATTCCACATCAGCCACAATCTCTTGGGTAAATGGGACCCTCATAAGAATCAGGCCTGATTAATTTTCCATCCATGCAGTCTTCACTACTCTTCTCATGGATCAATCCCTTCACTTTCATGTGCCTTTCAGAGGCGAATCATCCCCACACCAAGGAGAGAACCCGAAATGGAGTATACAAGGATGGACTTGTGGCTCTAGAACTGGTCAGTTTGATCAAGACCTCATCTATCTAAAAATGGCATTCTCATGAAAGGAAATGGGATGGCACTGGAGGCAAGAGATGTCAATCTTCAAACTAACCTCTGACACTGATAACTACAGAACCAGAATCAAGCTCAATGAGGTCCAATTTTCCCATTTGAAAATGTGGTATTAGTATACTTTCAGTATATAGCTAAGCTTAAATAGGCACACACACACACACAGACACATATATACAAAGTTAGCTATTAACATAAATAGAATATAATCAAGGTTCTTCAGATGATATTACCTCTTATTTGCATATCACAGGACAGATACCAGTCTAGGACACCGAGGGTAGTGGAATGATAATGGATACTCTAAAATCAGAGGAAGTTTAGTTTGGGTATTTTCAACAGAGAGATACAGAGACAGAGACAGAGACAGAGAGACAGACAGAGAAACAGAGACAGAGACAGAGATAGGGACAGGGACAAGCAGAGACAGAGAGACTATAAAGAGAGAGAAAAAGAGACAGAGAGAGAAACAGAGACAGAAACACAGAGGAGAGACAAAGACATAGAAACAGACAGACAGAGAGAGAGCAGAAAGATAGAGCAACAGAGACAAAGAAACAGAAAGAAAAAGAGAGAGACAGAGAAACAGAGAGTGATTCAGAGACAGACAGACAGACACACATACACACACACATAAAGAGCCAGAGCTGGAGACAAAAAGACACACAGAGACAGAGACAGAGGGAGCACACAATACAGAGGAAGATGAGGGGATTCTCCTAGAAGCTCACAGGGTCTGCCCACTTAGGAGGTTCTTGGGAAGCAGATTGGGGAAGGCTTGTATCTTGAGGGGCTCTTAATCCCCTACCTCTCATGGAGGTGTTAATATTATCCCCACAGCTTGTAAGCATCTGAGGGAGGATTTTAACTCCAGACTCCTGACCTCCTGCTCCCTGGAATCTGCTGCCCTGAGAGGAGGCGATTTGCCCAAACAGAGGAAGGAATGAGCACAACCAGGGTCTAGATCCAGTTCTTCTGTCCCCACATGCCGTGATCTTTTCACCATCTCATACCAACTCTCTCATTATAAGCTCTCCTCATGGGAGGGCCATCGGGAGCCAAGCTGGGACCTTCCAACACAACATGCTGGCTGACTTCTGTTCCCTCTCAGGATTTCAAGACAGCCCAATATGACTCACCAGGAAAGGTTTTCCCACTCAAGTTAGCTGGAGCAGGAAGCAGCTGGGAAAAACATATTAGGTATTGATTTCTTGCTCACTCCTGAGAAGTCCTTAATTAGGTCTGGGCTGTAAACAACATTGTCTTACAGTAACCATGGGCCACTTTACTGCCTTCGCCATGTTTACATGGGCTCTGGAGTGTTTCACAGGACTGACATGATTGTATTCCTGCCATGGTCCAGCCCACAGGTACCACATGGGAGTTGGGTGATGAGCAGGAACTTATAAACTTCAGGACTGGTCTGTCCAGGAAGCTGCCCATAAAGCCAGTAGCAGCTGGAAGGAAAGGGTAATCAGTACCAAGCAGGAAACCCAATGGGCCATCACATTGACCAAGCCAGGATCCCTGCTTAGCATTCAATTTTTTCAGGTGATAGAATAGGATAAGGTTAACATCTAAGAATGATCTGCCAGGCTAAGACTGAGGGATCTGGGAGAGAAGTCTACAGAGCAGAGGCGAAGGACGAGAAGGGGATGTAGGGATGGTGCAGACACATCTACTTTTCCAGTGGGCCAGATCCAGAGCAGGCTGAGAAGCCTCAGTTAAGGATGAAAGTTGCTGGATTCTTGGGGCAGGACAGTGGCCACTTCATTGTGCAGACACAGCAGGGTAGAGTGGGTCAAGAGGCACCAAGATCAAAGCCAATTGCTGCTGCTCACATACTCTACAGTCTTGGGTAGATTAATTTTTCTTCTTAAGATTTCCATTTCTATATGGATCCTGGTTCTTTTTCAGTACTATCTTGTGATTTTCAGATTAATTATGGCTAATTGTAAACTGGGGAACTGCACAAAATGCCCATTCCCTAAAGACAAATCATAGGATCAAAGAATCCCTGTATTAGAAGGACGTTTGAAGCTCTCCAGGCAGCCCAAATCTGGACAAGAAACCTTTCCAGTAACACAAGCCTGGCCCTTCTTCCAAACTACTGAAAAAAATAGCTATGGCCCCTTCTCCTGCCCTTTCCAGCCCTCCCCTTCTATCTTCTCTCATCTAAACAACTCCAGTACTCACAATTCACACTTGTGTAGCATGGGCTTTAATTTTCCTAGACACCCTCTTCTGGAAAGTCTGTACAAGACTCACTCAGAAATCAGAGAAGACACATATCAAGAACACATTTTCTCTAAGATTTGATTAAGGTATACAGCTGTGATAAAGAAAAAAGAAATTTCTGATTTTCAGAACAGTCTCTTGTTAAAGGAAAACAAAAGGAAAGAAAAAACAATGCAGGGTCCATTACATTGACTCTTTAGAAGGGATCATGCTTTTGTTGACAACAAGGAGAATAACATATAGAGATAAAATAGAGAGACAGAGATGGGCAGAGACAGGAACACCATTAGAGTCCATAGAAAGAGAAACAGGGAGAGAGAGGAAAAAAAAAAAACATTAACAGGAAAAGGGAGAAATTGAAGCAGAGAAAGACAGACAGCTGATGAAAGAATGACAAAAACAAAACTAAACAAAACCCTCATTTGTATCCCTAAGGGTAGAAAATGGAGAAAGATAATGGGTTGACTCCCCCTACACTGAAAATCACAGGGCTCCCCTGAGATAAGGGGCTCATGGGGACACTTCCTATTCATCCTCAAGGGATTTCTTGAGCCTTCCTTTCTCTAAAGGCATAGATTCCAAGAATTGATTTTCTTTTTTTTTCTCCCTCACAGCTTGTACAGATTAAAAAAAAATAGATGACATTTCAGGAAAGGACAACAGGACATGGGGGAATGTCATAATTCCTCTCTGTGGGCACTCCCTTACCTAAAAAATGAAGTCCCCAAGCTATTCAGTGCTCAGTCTCAGTTTTTCAGGGTCCCATTCATTGTATCCATGGTGACCCATCCTCTGGTACCTCACCTCTGCTCCCTGAGTCAGTCTGGCTGAGAGAAGAGAGTAATATTCCCAGGCAGTCACCAGAAACTTTGCAGGATATTTCCCAGCTGGTATCACTCCTCTAGGAGAGCATCTGAAAATCCCTGGAGCTACAAGGAATCTCTCAATGGAGGAACAACAATTATAATCAACATTATGGTGATAGCAAGAAACCCAAACAGATGTAAAGAACCTTTCAGGATCCACTGCTCATCCCTCATTTGATAGTTATGACCTCAGAGTATGAGGAAGAAGGAGAATTATTGTTGCCTTCTCTCAGATAGGAAATTGAAGCTTGGAAGGGAAAAAAATCTATTTATAGCTACAAAGTATTTCTTTTTTTTCAACAAATATTTTATTTTATTATGTATTATGTTATTCATTTTAAATTTTATTGATATCTTTTTTATCTCATAGTCATTCTAGAATATATATTTCCCCACTCTCATTGTAAATTTTTCCCTGTAATGAAGAAAAATATTTCAAATCAAGAGACACAACTCCACATCTGATAGTTTAAGTAACATCCTCTATCTCCTACTTACCTACTTTTCTTATGAAAGGAGCATTTTCTCATCTCTTTTCTTGATCTATGATTGGTTGCTATAATCTAGGAGTCTTCACCTAACTTTTTTTTTTTAAATAGATAACAGTATTTCAATATATTTGCCTTGTTTTGTATCCCTCTAGAATTAATTTTATGCATTTAAAAACTTCGTTCTGAAATAGTCCATAGGCATGGAAAGATCACTGAAGTGAGCATCACACAACTGCTATAATTAAACAGTATTGGCTTTCACTTTTACTGTTCTTTCATATATATATTCTATGTTCTCATAAGTATTATATAATTCTTGTATTTTCACTTAAGGTTACTTCAGGCTTAAAGTGTTCAAAGACATTGTCCCTTATTTCTTTGACTTCCTTGTATTGGTCATTCTTCATGTCACAGATGTATCTCTTTATATCAGAGGAGTCAAACTGTGACCATGCAACCTTCCCGAATTTGACTAGAACCAAAATAAAATGCAATTGGGAAATATTTAACAAAATAAATAAAAATACAACAAAACACAAATAATACTATATTTTAAAACTAAGTCAAAATTGACCTCCAGGAATCCTTCTGTATGGATTAAAGAGTTGATGTCACTGCTTTTTATTTATATATCACAACTTGTTTAACCATTCCCCAGTCAATGATTACCTAATATTTTAGTGAATCTAGGGTATTTTTTTCTCTTTGACCTCCTTTGGTGTATGTTTTGAAATATACATTCTGGGTATGAAAAATGTAGTTACTTTCTTGCATAATACAAACTTGTTTTCCAAACTGATTGAATCACTTCACAGTTCCAAAAAAAAAACCAAAACCCAAAACTAAAACCAAAAACAAAACAGTGCATCAGCCACCCAAAAGCACTTTGGGAGAGCTTTGATGTATTTAACTAAAGCGGGAAAAATGGAGATATTATATACCACTCATCAGGCTACCGGATTAACATAACTCCAGGAAATTCTTATTGTTCTTGAGAAGTGATGTGGTAAAGTGCAAAGAATTCAGGATTTGGGACCCAGGGACCTGACTTCATAAGTTACTTCTGCTCTTCATTACTGTGGGTACAGATTTCCTCATATGTAAAATGAAGGAGCTGCTCCCAATGACCCCTCGGCTCCCTTCCCAGTCTAAATCTATGATCCTACAGTTTTTGGAACCATTATACACTTTTTTAAATGAAAAATTTGGGCTAATTTCAAAAGTACTAATCCTTGGTTCTCTTCACCCAATCAAATATCATTTCTGTAATGATTTTCCAAAAGATTCTTTGTGGATCTATTCAAGTTATTTTCATGTTGTTGCCCTGCACCTAATAAAGGCACTGAATCATGTAATTCACATTGAAGAAGTGCTATACCCATTTTAAATGAGAAAACAGAGAATTAGATGGAAAAGGAATTAATTTGGCACTTGAACATAGTAATATATCCAAATAGTAATATGTCCAAGAGAGCTTGGGATGTTCAAAAGGAGCTTTCCCAATCATCTTCATTTACCTTCATTTCCCAAGCTCTTTGTTCCAGCCACATTGTGTACCATTGTGTATCTCTCTTCTCTAGGCATCTAGCACCATAGTGTACATACAGATTACTGAGCCTAAAGTCTATAAGGGGTCAGAGTTCAAATGTGATCTCAGATACACCACAGTGGCGTTCCAGGATAAGTCACTTCACTTTGTTTACCTTAATTTTCTCAACTGTAAAATGTGGGTAACCACAGTGATTACCTCACAGGATCATTGTGAGGCTCCAGTGAGATAACAGTTGCAAAGTGCTTAGCATAATGCCCAGTATGCAGTAGGCACTATATACATGCTTATTTCCTCCTCTCTTCCCTCTGTTTCTTTATCTTTGCAAACACCATCTAACTGTCCCCCATTCCTAGAACACCTTGTGTTTTAGTTTCATGTTTCAGAACACTTAGTTTACCTCAAGGCTCAGATGATCATTAAGATAGGATAGTGCTCTTTCCCACTTCCAATTATCTTCTACATAATTATTTGTATATGGGAAGGGTTGCATTTGCTCCAGTAGAAAGAGCTTCCTGGAGGCAACATCTGCTTGTCCAGACCCAGGAATGAAGTAGGTGGCAAACTAATGTTTTTTAATTGATTTTTTTTTACATATAAAATGCATTTTATAAATAAAAGTCACTATAAGTTAATAATAAACCCATTTAACAAATTCCTATCAACTGAACAAATAAATAAATGAACACTCAACCTTTTATATTCACACCGGTCATCCACATGGAACAGAGAGGTTTCTGCCCAGAAAGGATCCTCTATCTTTCTCAAGTTCCTAAGTATTTCAGAGAACTCACTTCATCAACTTTGTGCCTTTTCATAGGATTCAAGCCAGTAGAGCCCACCTCATGCCAGGTTTTGCCCGCTGATCCAGCAGCTACATGCCAGGCAATTTGTACCATCTGCCACACACATATTAATTGACAGAAGGGGCATGAGCATGTAAGAGAGTGAAAATAATAATAACAGTGATTTAAGATTTGTAAAATGCTTTCCAAATATTATCTTATTTTATTTTCACAATAACTCTGAATTATAACATATATAAGTATATATATATAACTTATTATATATAAGTATATAAGTTTTACTACCATAACGATATAATTACCCCCACAAGAATGTCCCTCTTCGTAGTTCTGACATCATCTGGTTTCTATGTGATGGCCTCCTGAGAATGGGAGCTCATGATGGGAAGGAAAGAACTAAACTTCATTCGGCATCTGAGGACCTGATATTCAATCCTAGCTCTTCTGCTGACTTGTCATGAGAATTTAGGCAAAGTCTTTATATTCTCTTGGTCTCAATGCTGGATTAGATGATCTCTATAGTTTCTTGACTGCCTAATTCTATGATACTTCTTCTCAATTTTTCAAATTGTTCCATAAATAGAGCAGAAAGATTTCTTTCCAAGTGTGGCCCATTGCTCTTGGTTCTGTGTTCCAAGGTCTAGTGGCAACAGTATAATGTTCCTTTCATATGACTGGCCCTCTGGTGTATGAACTTAGCTCTCATGTCTTCTGCCCTGAAACATCTACACTAGGTTTAATACTCCCATTTCCTTCAAAAGATCCTCATGTCACTTGAACGTCCTGGTTACCCATTGCTGGACATGCTCTAGCTTGTTAATGCTCTTCCTAAAATGTAGATGTCAGAACCCCAGTCAATAGTACCTATGTGGTCTGATCATGGTAGAGTACAATTTTTACTGTAGGGTCCTGGTCATGGACCCTACAGATCTTAATGAAAGTTAGGGTGATGTCAACCTTTTGGGCTACATTATCTCAGAGATGATCCACACCAAATTTATGTTCTATTAAAACCCTTGTGTCTTTTTCATAAGAACTGCCATCTAGTTACCATTATGTACCCTCTTGGGACCAAATACAGGACTTGCATTTGGGGCACATCCCTTCTAATTCATCTTAATTTAATTTGCTTCAATTTCACAACTCAGTGAATATATATATATATATATATGTGTATATATATATATATTTCCCCCTGGGGCAATTGGGGTTAAGTGACTTGCAGCTAGAAGTGTTAAGTGTCTGAGTCCAGATTTGAACTCAGGTTCTCATGACTTCAGGGCTGGTGCTCTATGCACTGTGCCATCCAGCTTCCCCCTGGCAGAACTTATTATGTGCCAGGCACTACGCTGTGTACTAACAAGACAAAACTTTAAATTGCTGCTCTCTGGAGATTGAACTCCTTTGGAAGAGGGTGACATGAACACTAACAATATATTCAAAGTGTTCTCTAGGTGAAGGGCACTCATAACTGGGGGATGGAGTGGGGGGGAGACTAATGAAAGAACTTTTGCAGGAGATGACTGACCCCTGAGCTGAGCTTTGATCAAAGTTAGCAGAGATGAGGAGTGACAGTATAGCAATATTAAGGGCTAGTCCGTGCAAAAGCACAGAGGTCAGAGATGGAAAACTATATATATATATATATATATACCAGTTTGTCTATAACAGAGAGCATACAAAAGGGAGTAATAAGAAACAAGATCAACAGGACACTGATGGCAACATCATGAAGAGATTGGATGCTTCAGTTTCCCATAAAATGCCTTGCCTAAAAACAGCTCAACAAATACAAATGTGAGTCCTAAACTCTAAGATCACTGAAAATGACTTGACTCTCTGTTCCTGGCAGAGAGGGGGGAGAAAAGTCATCTGGTTTCTACCAAGCTCTCATGAGAAACATACTGAAGAGTCTTTCATTAGCTTTGGTTTGACTTAGAAGCGACATCTTCGTTCTCAAGCCTATTAACTCATAACAATAGAAATAATCGCAGTGCAGACAGGTGCGGGGAGTTTAATCTGGGAGATGTGAGCTCAGAATGTTAAAAACCCGTCCCAACCCTAGGATGGAAAAAGGGTATTAAAATTCATGAATGCCAATGTAATATAATTTGGATCTGCCCAGTTTTTCAAGGTTTGTTGTCAGTTTCCATTCCACTGTCCGCCATCATTAACAGCAAATATGACAGATTCACTAATGAAATCGATTTGGTCAAGTTATCAATTTAATTCCAAAAATGTAACCTCATCTCATGATCACAGAGGTTCCAAAGACTTGGCGGCTGAATAGGCCATCACTTCCGAATAATTATACTCACTTTTCTATGACTTTTGACTCATAAGTTTTCTGATAATGATTACCCCTGCCCTGATTCCCTTCAATTCCCCTCAGAACTGAGCTGGATCATGGAATGGGCCATGATGCTTTTTTTTTAGTACAGACGCAGGAGAAGGGATAGCAGAAAAATTGACCTTCTATCCACAGGCATATGTGGCCTGGAAAGTAGGGGATGCAAAAGCCCCTTTAAGGACTAAAGCAATAGAGACCAACCATCTCTCTGGAATGATTATAGCTGTTTTAAGAAAATAGCAGATGAATTGCCATTGATTAATATTTCTTCTGCCGGAAAAAAGGGAGACAGGCACACTGCTAACACTTACTCATATGGATTTAGTTAGACTATCTCACTTATGAAGTGCTTTCCCCTAAGTGCTCCTGGGAGGCAAGTAAGGAATGTGTTTCTGTCCCTGTTAGAGTTTGGAAACCAAGACTCAGTGATTTGAAAAGATTTGCCCAAAAGGAAGCAGATTACAAAAGGTAGAACAACCTTGTGATGTAGGTAAGGTCCCCACTTCACTAAAGGGGAAACTGAAGCTTATAAAGACTTTGCACCTCAAATGTCGAGTCTGGATTTAAAATCAGTTTTTTGACTCCTTCTCATCAAACTATTGCTATTGTTGCTACTACAAAATACTCATAGTTCTCTTTTAAGTTAAGGGACCATCTTTTGTTTCCACATCAGCTTTATTTCCCCCTTCCTCCCTGGGAGAAATCTCATGTAATGAAGAATTAAAAAAAAAGAAATAAAAAAAAAGAAAGAGAAAAAAAGGCTCAGCATATCATACCAATGCACAAATTGAATCTGACAGCATATCCACCATTTCACACCCATAGCCTTACACCTGTGAAATCACTGGGAGATATGTGAAGCTGTGTGTTTTAAAAAGTGTTGATCCTATAATAATAAGTCATGAAAGGATTTGAGTCCCTGCTTTTAATGCTCTATTGCTCAGAGACATTGAGCAAGTCTCTGCATCTTGTTAACTCTCCTCTCCTTTCTGTATAAAATCAGCAGAGTAATAGACCTCTTGTCTAGTTAGTAGGCTTATTAAGAGAAAAGTTCTTAACAAACCCCAAAGCTATGGAGACATAGGACACATAATGATTGTGGTGGTGATAGCATTTATACAGCACTTTGAGGTTTGCAAGACACTGCAAATACCTCATTTTATCTCCACAACAACTCTGGAATTTAGATGCTATTATTATATCTAATTTATACACAAGAAAATTGAGGCAGACCAAGGCTAAATGACCTGGCCAGGATCACATAGCTAGCAAGTATCTAAAGCTCTTTTTGAACTCATCTTTTCCTGGCTCAAGGTCCAACACTACCTTCCTTGTATCACCTCTTTTCCTTTTATGAGGTAATCTTAACCATTTCTATTCTATTGCTTGTTGTTGTTTAGAGAGTTTACAAGGGAATCCAGGTTTGCCTAAACACTTATTGTGTTCCATAAAATACAAAAGAAGCAGAATATGCAAACCCTTACCTTTGGGATTTAAGGTCCAGCTGGGTATACAAGACATGGGCTATTTCATCTGAGCAAAAAAAAAAAAAAAAAAAAAAGAAGGAAGGAAGTGATTCTGTCCTGTTATCTATTAAATCACCCATTTACTCATGCATCTGCTCACCCATCTATCTATTCATCTATTTACCCACCTATCCTCATACCCTTTCATTCAACAAACCACTCATCCATACATCCATCTGTTCATTCATGCAAACATCCACCCCTATACCTATTCATCCAAGAGAAAACTCCCTAACAGTGAGCTGTTCATAAAAACAATGGGCTGCCCAAGAATTTGGTGAGTTTGCTTCTAGTGGGAGTTTGTTAATAGAAGCTGATTGACCATAAAATTGAGTGTTGTGGAAGAGAGTCCTGTCCAGTTGCAAGCTGATCTAGGTACCCTGTGAGCTCCTTTCTTGTTCTGAGATCAAGAATTCATCTCTTCCTGATTTTTCATCTTAGATAGGCTTCAGTAGAATATGAATTGACTTTCCAAGTAGTAGATCTAAATTCTCAAACACAAAAAAGATTTGGCTAAATCTTGAAATTATGCATCCATTCCAAGTATTATCATGTATGTAATGCATAGGTGTGTTTACTAAGTGGTCTCCTGTTTTCTAATCTGTAAAATCTGACCAGCTAGAGGTTACCAGACTAATTAATGTAGAGTTCTTAGAGCAGACAGTGAGTTATACTGCATAGTACAGCATTGTGGAGGAAGCCTTATCCTCTCTGCTTTCTATCACTCATTTTGTATCCTACAAAAATAAACTTCTATACCCTGAACTCAGCCCACCCTCTCTTGCCTCTCTACTTTTGCTCAAATGATTCCCCCTCCTTAAGATACTCTTTGTTTCCCTATCAAATTTCTACTCATCCTTTTAAATCCAATTAAAATGTCATCTCCTCTAGGAATCCCTATTTGACTCTTTGTGGTAATGCCTTCTTTCTCTAAGGGAAGAATATTCTTTGATAGGACCTGTCACTCTGAAATGATCAGTACAGAAAAAAAAATATTTAGAGGCTATGATCTATAACAGTAGATTTTAGCACTTCATAGGGCTAAAACCCCATAACCTTGTGCTAAAGAGGTATGGTAAAAATAATTCTGGTTACTATTTTTGCAGAATTTAACATAAGAGACTATAGGTGAGAGCATGTGTGAAAGTGAATATTTCCATTTTACAGGTGAGATAACTGAGATTGGGGAGAGGGAGGAAGCTGATCTGGTCATCTTCACACTATATTACCAGAGCTGAAGTTTTGACAAAAGCCTCTCGACCAACCCGAAATCCAAGTTTATAAGCCAATTTTCTCACAACATCCTTGTGAGGTAGATAACAAGAACTATCAACAGTCAGAAAGTTCTTTAATGTTCACAGAGTGCTTTCAGTACATGATTTCTTTTGATTTTTATAGGTAGCCCGAAAGTCACAGACTCTCAGAGCTGCAAAGGCTTCAGAGGTCATCTCCGTTGCCCAGACCTGATCAGAGCATCCCTTCTACAGTCTTGCTTTGAAGATGTCCAGGGGCAGGCCACAATAACAACATGCTCTATTTACATTTTGCTTTAAAGTAAGCCCGTTGTTTTACATACGTGGTCTTATTTCAGCCTCATGATGATCCTGGGAATTCAGCACTAGGAATAGAATTTTAGGGAAGAACCAGACTTTCAAGAGGGAATCACTTGACAAAGATCACCTAGTAAGTAAGTGTCAGAGTCAACAATCTGAAACCAGGTCTCCTAGCTCCATGTCTGGTGTCCTTTCCAGGCTTTCCAGGGAATTCTCCACCTGTGGAATCATCAGTTCATTGTTTCCACTATTCTTCTCAAAATCTTCCTTGAGGTCAGCTGAAATCTGCCTCCCTTTAACTAACACAGAGGGGAGTTTGCCCCCCAGAACAAAGCAGAGCACATCTAGTCCTTCCCCAGGACAGTCAACCTCACATACAGTTCACTTTTCAAGATTCATTTCAATTTTATTTTCAGTTACAAATACTCCCTCTCTCTCTTTAACTCCTTATGCCCCATTGGGTGATCATTTCTCTACTTCCTGCTGCTGATCTTTATATCATATATCTCTTGGTCTTGTAGCATTCATTCTAGGCACCCACCATCCTTTGGGTGATCTCTAATTTTGTCCATGTTCCTCCAGGAATCTATGTTTTCCATTGTTGGAGTCTTATCATGCTAGTGAGAGAAGGAGGTTAAAGTTGGGGAGACAGTGGTATGTTGAGGAAGACAGACCTATCCACTGGACAAGCCCCCAGAACTGGGATCTCTCATGAAACCCTGATTGCAACTTACTCAAGTGGCTTTCAGGGACTATAAAGTCATGGGCATTTGGGAAGTTGTTGTTCTGTCTCTCTTTGAGCTCTGGCCTGGCATTTGGCCTAGGAATAAAAAGACTATCTGGTCAGCCCCAGGAAACATAGTGAGATGTATCCCAAACATTATGCTTCCTTCTGAGTTATATATACATATGTACACATATATATGTATGTATAAGTATGTTTTTGTGTGTACATACAAACATAAAAATAATATAAATGCAGATATTTAGATATAAATATATTGTAATAAATATACATTATATATAATATACATACATGTTATATATGTATATGTTATGTGGATGTAGAAAAATATATATAATACTAACCATATTGCAAAAACTGGGAATACAAATATGAAAACAAGATAGACCCTGCCTTTGAGAAGCTTATATTCTGAAAGGGGCAGATGAAACTTATAGCAGACTTAATGGCTAGGAAAGTGAGTTTTGAATCAGGAAATCACAGGGATGATGGTAGAGACAAAGAGCAGCCAATGAATGAATGAAGAGCAGTTTCCAGAAGTGGTGAAAGTAATACATTATTTAGTGTTTAAACAGGAAATGGAAGAGTTGGATAGAATGGTGGTGGTAAATACACATGGTGGCAGGAAAAATGACCAGTTAATGATGAAGATGGAATAAGAGCCATTGTCTAGGATCTGGTGGCTGCAGAATAGGGGGGGATCTTGTGCAGTGGGGGTGACTGAATCACCAATCATAATATATGTTCAGGGCAGAGTTTCCTAAAATGAGTGGATTCAGCAGGTCAATTATTCTTGAGGGTGAGAGTCCAGGGTACAAAATCAGATGGGATGAAAGTGAGATAGAAAAACTATCTTGAATCTAGCAGGAGAAAATATGCCACAAAAAATCTCAGTGGTACTGGGTCTGGTACATGTTCTCACACTTCTATGCTTATGGGGAAGAGAGAGTACCATTAATCTCACTTTTTAAAGCAGAGGCAAATGGAGAGTTGGAGGTCCCTGGATCACTGAAAGTCATTTGTTCTAAGATGAACTAAAATAATTGGGTCTACTTGGCCCAGAGAAGACCATATCTAGGGGAATAGACCTGTCTTCCAAGTATATGAAGGATTATCTGCAGCAGAGGCATTATTAGCCTGACTCTGTTTGGTCCCGAAGAGTGGAACCAGTAGCCAGGGGAAGTTATTGCACAAAGGCACATTGGGACTCATTATAAGTACATAATTTCTAATAAGGAGAGTAATCCAGATTGCCTCTGGAGAGATTTCTCTTACCAGACTTCTTCAAGTCAGATTGGACGAGTCTTCTTATAAACATTGCAGAGAGGAATCCTGGGTTGACCCAGGTGGCATCTGAGATTCCATTTTGCTAGGATATATTTGTCAAAGGAGCTTGCTTTGGCCCAAAGACAGTGATGTGAATATTTTGAAATCTGTCTTGTCCCTCATGAAATCTGCTCGCTAGAGAGAGACAGGCAGACAGACAGAGAGAGACAAAGACAAACAGAAAAAAGAAGACAGAGACATACAGACAGGAAGACATATTGAGAGACAGAGAGACAGACAGAGGCAGACACACATACAGAAACAGAGAAACATATAGAGATAGACAGTGATACAGACAGAAACAGACATTCATAGACACCCAGAGAAAGATACACACACAGAGAGATAGAAACAGAAACATAGATATAGAGACAGAGAGACAAAAAAGAGACACAAAAAGAGAGAGACAGAGAGAAACAGAGACAGAGAGAAACAGAGGCAGAGAGAAACAGAGGCAGAAAGAAAGAGACAATTACAGAGACAGATGGAGAAACAGAGAGACAGAAACAAAAAGACAGAGATAGAAAGAGACCGAGCATGAGGGAAGAAGGCACAAAACCAGACAGAGAGATACAGACAGAAAGAGAAAGACACACAGAGACACAGACAGAGACATAGAGACAGAAAGAGAAACAAAGGGGGCAAGAGAGAGACAGAGAAACAGAGACAGAAACAGAGAGATAAGAAACACAAAGAAAAACAGATACACACACACACACAGAGAGAGGGAGAGGGAGAGAGAGAGAGAGAGAGAGAGAGAGAGAGGGAGAGGGAGAGGGAGAGGGAGAGAGAGAGACATCTCATGGGTTCAGAGAGCAGATTGAAGCTTCTTTTATCTCTTCTGTTTCTCCACTCCTTTTTGTTAAAAATGGCTAAAATGGAAATTTGTTCTCTAACAGTTACAGATTTGTAAATGGGCTTTGCTTTTCTTGCCTTCTCAAACAGTGGGGGAAAGGAGGGGGAGAAAGAATTTGGAATGCGAAAAAAATAAAATGAAATAAAAAAAAATAACCTGTCTTATCTTAAGGCACTATTGCCTTCCATTCCTCAGAACAATAGAACCACGGAACTGGATAGTCCTTAGCCACCAACTTGTTCTTCCTTTTCCCTTTCATAGAATCCCTGGCACAAGATCCTGAGGTCTTTTTGCTTGAGGACTTCAAGGTATATAGGATGGAAAGGCTGATGGTAGTCAAGGGCAGACTATCTTTGAAATTATAACTGAGCCACCACTAGAAGCTTGCAACACTATGAACAATAACGCGGTTGAACAAAGAGAGAAAACTCATAGAAACATGTATTGCTGTTTTGGAGCCAATTATTGCCTAAGCCTCAGGTTCCTCATCTGTATCCTAGGAACAAAACTTGTTCTACATTATCCAGGACTACTATGTGGCAAGCATCTTAGAAAAATTAGCTATGATGTGGGATAGATGGCATGGTAGAACACTTTTTTACTTTACAATTTTTATATTTTCAATTTTCACATGTTAAGAATTGACTCAAACAGTATTTGTCAGAGGCAGGACTTGAATCCAGGCCTTCCTAAATCCAAAACTGACTCTTTATTCACCATATCTTATTGTTGGGCTTGTCATATTATTACAATCACTACTTTGATATCTTTACAAGTACGGTATCATCATATGTGTCATCAGAGAGACAGTAAGGAATAATGGGTAGAGTTCTAAATTTGGGATAGGAAAAACTGGAATTCAAATCTAGCCTCTGTCACTCAGTAGCCTTATGATGCTGAGCAAGTCACTTAATCACTAGAGTCTGCCTATTTCCTCAACTCAAAATGAGGATTAAAATAACATTTGAAATAAGATATTTGTAAACCTTAAAACCCTACTTAAATGTTATTATGAAATTAATTAGTAATGTTAGCAAATAATAATAATAATGGATTGGAAAGATTTTAAAAATAAGTTGCCCCAAAATGGGTGGGAGAGCTGTCTTGGAAGATAATATATTCCTCCTTATTAGTGGGCTTCCAGCAAGCTTATCTGACCACTTGTTGGGGTGGGTAATGCAGATTCTTATGTATAGATGCTTTGGACTAGATAATTTAAAGAGAAAAGACATTGGGAGAAGTACATGTGATTGGAGAAGATCCTGATTTAACACACACACAAACATATAGTGGGTGGGGGAGAACAATCTCTAACCTATAGGCCAATAAGTTTCATTTCTTGAGAAATTCTTGAATGATATTTTAAAGGGATGTGAAATGGCAATTAACAGAAGCAAATTAGGATTCATCATGATTAGGTCCAACTAGATTAACTTTATTTCTGTTTTTGAAAGGATTATTGATCCAGTAGATGGGCAGGATTTTGTAGCTATACTTTACCTAGATTTCAGGAAACCTCTTGCTAAAGTGGCTGATATTATTTTTCTGAAGAAAGTGGAGGCATATAGACTAAATACAAAGAGATAGAGATAGAAAGAGACATGGAATGTCTCTGTTATGAATGGATGGATTCAGAGCTGGGTGAATGAATGACCGGATTCAAAAATTTGCTTGGGGTGGCTCAATGTCAATATGGTAGGAGGTTTCAAATAGTGCCCAAGGGATCTATTCTTGGTCCTGTGTTATAAAAAATGTTTATTGGTGACTTCTATAAAGATATATATATCATGGTTAGCAAATGTAGAGATAGCACTAAAGTGGTTAGGATTTAAAATGATCTTGAAAGAATAATTATTACACTGAATCTAGTAAGAAATCCAATAGGAATAAATATATAGGGTGGGGGAAGATTGGTTAGACTGAACCAAAACAAACCTGTGGATTTTGATAGACTAAATTCGATATGAGTTAGGAGTTTCATGTGGAAGCCAGAAAAAGCAAATATGATCTTCTGTGGCACTGAGAGACATAAGGATACCAGAAATGTAGACATGGTATCAGGTGCAGTCTGGAGAAAATGATTTCTGACTTTTCACTCAGTCCAGAGACACTGTGAGAGATCTTTTAATATCAGAAGGAAACTGATTTGGGTTTCAGTTCTGAGCAACACAGGTTAAGAAGGACATTGATTTTATGGGGGTTATTCAGAGAAGAAAATCAGGCAACAAAAAGGTCAGAGGGGGATCAATAGATAAACCTAATGTTTAGCATAGAGTATATTCAGGCAAACATGGAAGCTGTCTTCCAATATTCAAGGAGCTACCATAGGGAGGAGAGAAAAAAGCTGTTCTAAGAATCTGGAGGCAGCAGAAGATCTCCTCAGAAGAGGGGATGCCTAATTCAGTCTGAGAGTGGAGGGAAAAAATAGGTATAAATGTTATAGAAAATTACTATTGTGTTATAAGAACTGATATGTTTGAGATCAGAGCTAAGATGGGGCAGGGGGAAGGCAGCAACTAACCTGAGTTCTCTATCCAGACCCTCCAAATTTCTTTAAATAAAGGCGCAAAACAATTCTTGCCACAAAATAATGTAGTGAAATAATTTAGTTCAATTTAGGTGGAACTGAAAGGAATATCAGTTTAGAATTGATGTCAGGAGGATATTTCATAAAATTTCGAGTTGTCCAAAAGTGGCCAGGGCTGCTTGGGAAATGGTGGGATCTTTCTTTGAATAGTTGGAACAGGGGGATACTGGATCCTGGCTAATTCTATTTTTTTTTAAATGAATGATTATCACCTCAACTGCAATACATTTCTTCCAACTTTCAGACTATTATTGCCATGTCACACAGGACATTAAAACAAATAAGTAATGACTTTTAATTTAAAACCAATTGTCCTCCTCATTAATGTCCCCTTATGGTTATTGCTCCAGCCATGAGTTTGAAAGAACTATCACATATCCCTTGTCTTTGAGTATTCCTTCTGCTAACAGCTATGAACTCAATGACTTTTAGCCCATTTAAAAGTGGTATTGACATAATTTCCTAATTCAGGAATGAGTGGCCCCAAGGAAACAAACATTGGAAAGGGAAGAAAAGGATCTGGGTTCAAATCCAGAGTTTACCATTGGCACTCATGAACTGTGAAATTGGGGGCAAATTCCAACTGCTGTTGCATCTCAGTGTCCTCCTGTACAAATAAAAGAAATGGAATAGATGAGCACCAAGACCCCTTTAAGCTCTCAATTTAGGATTGTTTGAATGAGATGACAAAGAAACTATTGAAAGAATCACAGAACCTTCCTTTATGACTGGAAGAAACTTCAGAAATCATCTGTCAGCTTTGGATCAACTTTGTACCATAGAAATCTGAGGTTCAGTATGATGTCTGAGGAAAAAATCATAACCCTAGTATAATTATTATATTAGAAAAGTTAGAGCTGGGAGGGCCCTCAGAATAGGGGATGCCTAATTCACTCTGGGAGTGGCGGGAAAAATAGTTATAAATGTTATGGAAAATTACTATTGTGTTATAAGAACTGACATGTCTGAAATCAGAGTCAAGATGGGGGGGGGGAAGCAGCAACTCACCTGAGCTCTCCCTCCAAACCCCTCCAAATTCCTTTAAATAAAGCCATAAAGCAATTATTGGCACAAAATAATGGAGTGAAATAATTTTCCAGCCAAAGGAAACTTAGATCAGCAGAAGAAGTCTGCAGCATATGGGTGGGAATGGAGTCCAATCAGTGCAGATTGTGCCAACCTAGCCTTAGCCCAGCAAACCAGGAGTAAGCCTTGGGACTCAACAGCAGGGATGGTTTCCAGAACTCTCAGCCCAGAGACAGTAAAAGATTCAAATAATTGCTCAGGAAGAGATTGCAAGGGTATCTTAAATGATACCTGCACTGAGGCAGGACTCTGTTGCTTTATCCATTCTTGGATCTTGACCACAGTCTTGGATGGTAGTCTCAGGGCTAGGAGGAGCAGCATTTCACCAAAGTTTAGGATCGGAGTAAAGTGGGGACCCTCTTCACAGTTTCAGAACAGAAAAGAGTTGTTATGATCACTCACAGACAAGAATAGAGACCAGAAGAATAATAAACATCTCTCTTTAGAACATACTACTTTGGAAGAACTGAAAACTTATAGATCCCTAAGAGTTTATTTGAAAACAACTGCATAAAACTGTTGAAGTTTGTGACAGTACATTCTGCACCCTGGAAGCAGAGCTTTACTTTAACAAAAAACTAAATGTCAAGAAATAGACTGGGAAAATGAGCAAACAACAGAAAAAAAATCTGACTACAGAAATGGTGATAAGGAAAATCAAAATACACATTTGGAAGAAGATAACAAAGGCAAATTTCCTATATCCAAAACCTCCAAGAAAAAAAATGAATTAGTCTTAGGCTGTGGAAGAGTTCAAAAAGGATTTTGAAAATCAGATAAGAGAGATAGAGGAAAAATTGAGAACAAACATGAAAGTGATGTAAGAAAAGCCATGAAAAAAAAGTGTTAAGATCTTTGTAAAGGAGATATAAAGAATACTGTAGAAAATAACAAAGTTGGCCAAAAAACCAATGAGAAGAATGCCTTAAAAAGCTTTTCCAATAGAGGGGAAGCAGAGGGAGGTTAGGAGTGAGTGAATCTTACTCTCATCAGAACTGGCTCACAGCAGGAATAACATACACACAAAACTGGGTATAGAAATTTTTTTTACCGTATAGGAAAATAGCCAAATGGAAAAAGAGGCATAAATATTTACTGAAGGAAAAAAAAAAAAGACTAGAATCGGCCATATGGAAAAGGAAGTAAAAAAGCTCGCTGAAGAATTTTTTTTTTTTTTTTTGCTTAGGCAATTGAGGTTAAGTGACTTGCCCAGGGTCACACAGCTAGGGAATGTTAAGTGTCTGAGACCAGATTTGAACTCAGGTCCTCCTGACTTCAGGGCTGATGCTCTATCCACTGCGCCATCTAGCTGCCCTGGAGAACAATATTCTTAAAAATTAAACTGAGCAAATGAAAGCTAATGATTTTATGAGAAATCAAAAAAGAATAAAACAAAACCAAAAAATGAAAAAAAAATATGAAGAATTGAAATATCTCACTGGAAAAAATACCTGAACTGAAAAATAAATCCAGGAGATATGATTGTAAACTATTGGACAATTTGAAACTCATGATTAAAAAAAAAGAGTCTAGAGACCATCTTTCAAAAATTATGAAGAAAAACAATTCCAATATTCTATAACCAGGGTAAAATAAAAATTAAAAAAATCCCTGATTCCAAAATGAAAACTACCAAGATTATTATAGCCAAATTCCGGAGCTTTCAGGTCAAGGAGAACATATTGCAAACAACCAGAAAGAAACAATTCAAATATCATGGAGCCACAGCCAGAATTTAACAGCTTCTAGATTAAAGGATTGGACAGATTGGAATATAATATTCCAGAAGGCAAAGAATCTTGGATTACAACCAAGAATCATTTACCCAGCAAAACTGAGTATAATCCGTCAGAGAGAAAAGTAGATATTCAATGAAATAGAGGACTTTTAAATTTCTTGATGGGAAAAAACCACAGAGTTTAGTAGAAAATTTGATTTTCAAATATAAAACTCGAGAAGCATGAAAAGGTCACTGGGAAAGGGAAATCATAAGGGACTTAATAAGGTTAAAAAAAAGTTTACATTTATATAGGATAAATGATAATTGTAACTCATAAGAACTTTCTCAGTGTTAGAACAATTAGGAGTATATATATATATATATATATATATATATATATATATATATATATATACATATATAAGGAAAATGACAAATTGTTGAAGAGAAGTGGGGAAAATGAGATATTAATGTGTTATTGGAATTGTAAACCAATTTGCAATTTGGAACTATGCCCAAAGGGTTATAAAATAATGTATATCCTTTGCCCTAGCAACACTAATACTAGGTCCATATCACAAAAGAGAGAAAAAAAAACAAAAAGGAAAAGGACCTATATGTACAAAAATGATTATTGCAACTCTTTTTTGCAGGCAAAAATTAAGAGGACACCCATCAATTGGAGAATGGTTGGAAAAACTGTGGTATGTGATTATAATAATGAGTTATTGTGCAGTAAGAAATGATGAACAAGATGCATCATTTCATTCCAGAGGAAACTTAAAAAGACTTACTATGCACAATGTAACAGCAATATTGTAGGATGATCAGCTATGGATGACTTAGCTAATGATCCAGGACAACTCTCAAGGACTTCTGATGAAAAAATGCTATCTATCCCTAGAGAAAGAACTGATGTTATCTGAATACAAATTGAAGCAAACTTAATTTTTTTTCTTGATTTTTTTTGTTTGTTTTTGATCTATGTTTTCTTTCACAAGACTAATATGGAAATGTTTTCCGTAACTACACATGTATAACCTGTATTGGATTGCTTGCCTTCTCAAGGATTTGGAGAGGGATCAAAGGAGAAAATTTGGAATACAAAGTTTTTAAAAATGAATGTTTAAAATTGTAATTTTACATGGAACTGAAAAAATACTACTAAATAAAAAATGTAATGTGTGATAAGTACAGAGGAGCATGGAGATCTCCATATAAACATGTCAAGCAAAGTCAGCAGAGCTAAGAAAACTAGGTACACAGGTCTGTCAGCAAGGTAAATGAGAATAATAACAAATACAAAACAACTGAAAATGAATGTTGCTGGATTATAAAAAGTGAACATGGCCCTCAAAGAAAAGAAAAGCCATTTAAAAACTCTTTCCCTTGTCAGTCTTTTGCAGAGATAGCAGATACCCAGCTGTAGAACACTGAAGAGATTTTCACGGTTTTGCCATTGATTAGTTTGCTGATTTTTTCTCCTTTCTCTTTTTCAAAATTTCTTATTTTTTATTGCTATATGAAAGGAATCAAGATGAAGAAGGAGAAATGCCAAGAAGCATTTATAGGTGGTCTAAAAACAGGTGGTATTAAAATACATTTTTACAAAGAGAACATTGGACATCACAGTGGAAAGAGTTATTTCCCATTTAGCTCCTGTGTCACTTCCCTATCCTCCTCAACCATACTCTAGTAAATGGATTGGACACAATGTCATGCAGTTTGCAATCTCAAGTGTCTGGACATCTGGTCCAGTTGAGAGATAAAGGAGTGCACACCCGTGAAAGAAAACAGAACAAGATGCAGAGAGAGAAATCCAAACAATAATACAATTATTTCCCCTGGTAGAGGTGAGTCCTCCCCATTCCATCCCCTCATCTTGGTGCATCCATCTCACTTGCTTCTTGGATTCAAAGTGAACTCATAATACAGACACATATAGGGAAACAATTTGGGGAGGTCCCAATTTAACCTTTGCTGGGTCTTGTAGGATGAGTTCTTTCTTTGCTGTAGGCTCTGCTTACAATGTTGCCCTGCTTGTCAAACAGCCAAACAAAGTCACAGATGCACAGTGATTATCAGAAGTCAACCCTTCAAAAGGGCTTGCCCCTTGACTTATACTGGTTCTTTCCCCCAAACCCCTTCCCAAGTCCTTATTTCCCACTACTCCCAGAATCTGCTGCTGTTCCCTCTATGGGCATGTCACGGCTAGGGAACAAAACGCTCGCTTATAAAAGGATTTTTTTCTTTATTTCCATAATTTAGCGGAATCAACACAAAAACTGAATACTGTAAAGCAACAGAAAATGTTGTAACATCTTAAATTTCTCGGTCTTTGCTAAATAAGGCGACTACACTCTCTTCGGAAAGAAACAACCAGAGGTGGGAGGAAGGAGAAGACAGTCTGGGTTGGGGAACCTATGGGTCAATGCATCTCCCAGTACTCTTGGTCATGTGGAACCCACTGTCAGTCCTTTCTGGGGCAGGAGGGCCAACCTGCTTTACATGGCATTTAGCACACAGCCAGTGATGGTGCTAACTGCTATTTGGATACAGGTCAGACCCATTATACAATTTGGAATAGGAAAAAAAAAGCATCACATACACTGGTTTGCCTCAGAAATATTTCTAAATTCATGATTGCTGTCTGTCTAAATTAATTTTCCCCAGAATGAGGGAACAGGCTTGAATCAAATGGACATGTTTCTTTTTGAGCTTTAGTCTATGGTTTCTTGATCATCCTCTAAATGCTTTCTCTTAGTAGCATAGATCTAAGATACTCCTAATATTAATTGGACTAATAGGTAGTATACTACAGTGGAAACTCAGAAAGGATGTGGGAATTAGATTACAATTCATTGCTGGGGGAAAAAGGGGGACACCAGAGCTGGAGATTCATCAACTCCTGTGATCTCATCACATGCCCACTGTAAACAGAGAAAGATATTAGAGCTCAGAATTCATCCAGCTCTACACTTTTCCCCCCAGTGTAACATCTTCCCTACCCAAGAATCCTAAGGCCTTATAAGGACTTTGGAAGATGGGGACACAGGAAAGGGACTGGCAACCAACATAAAAATAGACTCATGGGTGAAAGGGGTAAGAAAATGGCGGGGAGAGTAACTCACTTGGAAAAGCCATGATTAAAATATTTTATACCCAAATTTGACCAGTAGAGAGAGATCCCCCCCCCCAGATTTCAAAGACAAACCTAAAAGAAGCCCCATCTTCTACCAGTGTGACGGTTGGATGCCTTTATGTGATATAAACAGGATTGGTGACTTTCTGAAAGTATCCTCCCTGGCCATGCTTCATATCCCGGGTGATGTGGTCACTCCCGGGACTGTCGGGTTTAGAAAAGCCCAGAGGGAGTCGGACTAGTTCATCAGGCCTGCGAGAGCTACCACGTTAATTGTTAAATAGTATTCTCTACAAATATACAACATATAAAAACTGTTAAATATATAACTTTAGGATTTTCAAAATACATTTAATGATCTCTTTCAAACAAGTGTTACTTTTTTTTTTCTTTAATTTGCTTTCTGGTGCTAAATGGTGCATCGGATGAGACAGAGGTCACAGGAGACCAAACATGCTCTTTGCAAATACTGGATTATCCAACTATCAAAAATGGAACGGTAGAAGAGGCATGTTTAACTGGTTAAAACGGAAAATGATTTTTAGTACGATAAAGTCAATCTAAGTACAGAGGGATAAAGGGGCCACGGCCACGGCGCGGGTGGCTACACAGTGGCGGCGAGTCTGTGTTCTATGGAAGTCTGTTTGCTTGAGTCTAGAACATCATCGGCTACTGACTCTCCATGCTCTGTCTGTATTCTTTTAGAGGCAAATCTTGTCTTCAGGTGCAGTTCCTGTGACTACGGACTGCAGCGTCCCCTCGGTAAAGACGCCTCTGGAAAGACGCCTGCTGGACAGCAAGCGCCCAGCTCGCTCCCCGACAACAGGATTCATTCATGTCTCTGCTCCCTCCCCCCACCCCGACCTCCCCTCTACAATTTAACCCAGATAACTTTAACAATAAGATTGTGTCCTCTTTAAAATAGATTTTGCTCTTTGGTCTATTGTATATACTGAAAGTATAAGAAAATAAAAGCGACTCAGACAGTCCAGGGCACGAGGAGAGACTCCCTCTTGCGCCTGAGTGTCCCCCCATAGACAAAACAGTCTTCTCTAAGGCTGAATGGACTCTTCTCTGCAGGCGACTCCTCCCGTTCCACCATGTGGGTCACATTGAGTCCAGCAGCTGAGTGGACCCCGGGGATGGGCGCTCATCATGGACTTGGTATTGCTAATGCCCAAGCATCTCTTTGCTCCCTCTGGTCCCTAGTTCGGTGCTCCTTGGATGGCCAAGACAGACTTTAGCGCACTGCATCAGTCGGAGAATGAGGCTGTCTTTGATGAGATACAGAGAAACAGACGGTGGAGGGGAGGGACATACAACGGGCCATGATCCACGGAGGGAGAAACTTGACTAAGATAAGGAGCTCATGCAGAGCCTAAAGCCGTCGTCCCCAGGAGATCACACGCTCGCTCATGCTGCAGCTGTCAGGAGACCTGCAGATGGACAAAAAGAAACACGTCAGCCCTGGGCATCTGGGACCCCTGGTATTTGAGCAACATATCTGGTCCGGAGGCCTTGGGAAAAAGAAAATGTGGAACCAGATGAGATAACCACATAAAGCCAACTTAACGGAAGCAGTCCCGGAGACCCGAAATGGGCTGGAGAATGGGCCCGTTCTAGCTGTCTCAACTTACAGATGGGGAAACTGAGGCTCCGTGAAGGCAAGGGACTTACCTGAGATCACAGAGAGTAGTCAGGGGTCCAACCTGCCCACTTTACCGAGAAGGCCCAAAGTCATACAATCAGTTGGTAGCAGAGATAATAGGGATGATAGTAATAGCAGGGACACGATATGCATTTATATAGTGCCAGGTATGTACTAAAGCTCTTTACAAATATCGTTCCATTTGATGGTCACAACTTGGAAGGCCAATGGTTTTATCATATCTATTTCAGAGTTGGGAAAATAGCAGCAGAGGCAAAAGGACCAGTACAGGGTCACATAGTTCAGGCCTCCCTCCTTTACGCACTGTTACCAGCTGCCTCCCTGCAGTTATCAGGGATACTGGGTAGGGAGCTAGTTCTCAGGGCAGACATGCTCATAACCACTGACATGTCTCTAGAGGGGTTCTATACCATCTTGCTGTCACTAGCTCATTGGACAGTCAGCATGATGGATGAAGCCTATGGACTCATTTTCAGGAGTTCAGATTTTTAAATGCATTAAATAAAACATTTTATTTAATATAATTAATTTAATTTACTTATATATAAATAATTAAATTAATTTAATATAATTAATAAAAAATAAAATAAAATATCAAGGACATAAGTCATAGACTATTCTTGATTCAAAAATGACCTGTACCAATTAAGCACTTCCCTTAGAAGTGGGAAGGATGTCATGGGCCTTTGAGTTCTGTGTTTTAAGTCTTTTTGAGGGAGAAGGAAATATTTTGCTGATACATGGCTGACATCCTTATTAGGTACTGAATCCCTCTCTTGGAAATGACTCTGTACCCCCTATTATTGGGACATCATAGACATGAACCAGACCTAACTTTGGTCTTAGGGATTTCCTTGGAGTTATTTATGGGAAAGGAAATGAATCTCCCCCCTTTTGGGTTGGGGACTCCCTGGATGAATTTAGGTTTTGGGGATCCCAGAACAGGACCCCAAGGTGGGATGAGGATCCCTCTGGCACAATGGGTAGCACTTTGAAAGGACATCATCACCACTTGCTTCCAAATTTGCAGGGAGAATCCATGCTTACAGAAGTGGATCGAGATTCCAACTTCAGAGATATAATAGTATAGAAATAAAATCACAAATCACAATTACAAATAAAATCACAAATCACAACCACAAAAAATGTGGATTTTGTATCTGTTGTGTGCTTGGTGCTGGAGCAAAGACAGAGTTTAGATGAGATTTGGGATGTCCCAAAAATTAAAGTGCAGGTTCAAGTTTTTGAATGGCTGAACAGTTTAAATGTGCACTAAGAGTTTTAGGACATCCTATATAGTACTAGCATTCATGGAACTCATGATCTTTGTTTGCTTTTTGAGGAGAGGGGAATGAGAAGAAAGAGAGTTTGGAACTCTGATATCATAGTGCAGAGAGCTCCCCAAAGTGAACCAGCAGCTTCTCTGTGACTTGTAGACTGCCCAATATGTGATAGGGTAGAGGAAGGGGACCCCATGGTCTCCTGTTTCTAAGTTCCTGATTGTCTTCCAGTCACATGCCCATGTCCACCTGGGCCTTTTAGAGGAGGAGGTTAGGGAAGCTTGGTCCAGTTGTTTCAGATTCCCCATCCTGTTATCAATACAAAGCAGGGCAGCAGACAGATCTGACTGGAGTCAGAGAACTTGGCTTTGTAGTCTTGGCTTAGTCCCTGTTCCTCACTCCTAAAAAGAAAATTGGACTCAGTTTCCTAAGGTCATTTCCCACTCTGTCTGGTCAAAGATCCCACACTGGCATAGTTCCCCTGTTGGAAGTCTCACATCCATTAGATAGAGTTGGATGCCCAGCCTGAGGATTGGTCAAGCTTCATCAGACCCATCCTCAATGTGGCTGTCCTGAACTTTGTACCTTTGGGTTCATCCATCAGGGAACTACCTCCCTGCCCCAGTCCCAAATGCTTCCCCAGAGTTTCTGACAGGATAGACAGCAAGTAGAGAATACCAGAGGCTGAGGGAATGGTGAGGGAGGAGAGGCTCATACCACCCTCCTTGCAAACTTCTACAGAAATATGAGCTGTGATTATTATAATAATACATTCATTATGGCATCAGGAATAATGAGAGATGAGAAGCAGAGAAGTCCAGCAGAGGGAGAGGAGCCTCCAAAATTGGTAGGTCCATGTCAGTCCTGGTTTGTCACATCCTGGCTCTGTGATCCTGGCAAATTCATTGAGGCACTTGGAGCTACAGGTAGTTCCTTAAGATGCAAAATGACTGAAATGGCCCCCATCCTTGATGGAAAGTGCTTTCTCTCCCACACTTTTGGAATCAGACACAGTGAATGGATGAACAAATAAATCCCTTTGGAGATCAGGTATCACAGCCACAACATCAAGATGGCAGAGATGTCTCCCAGTGCTGGTGAATGGAATATTTAAATAGTGAAGTCCCCTCAGGAAGGATACAGAGCACTCTTGCAAGTCATTCATATTCCTACACCACTTATCTCACAATTCCTGACCAATGACAAATGAGATGAAAGAAGGGTGACAGACCACAGGTCTCCACCTTGCTCCCTCTCCAGACCAGCTCCTTCTTTGCATTATTTCTTTCTTTTTTTTTGATGGGCAAAAGTTTCTTGGGTTCATAGTGTGAACTCTGAAGCCCAGCCAGTAGGAAGAAAAGAAAGGGGTGGATGTGGTCTTGGTCTTAGAGATAAAAGTTTTGTGCTTAGTTGAGTTCTTTGCACTCCCCTTGCTGACACCATTTTTTGGTTAACACTGGGTGTGTCCTTTCTCTTGAGAAAGCAATAAATTCCTTTTTTTCTCTCCTAAAATAAGTCTCTGATTGATTAATTGGAAGGAGGGAAGGGACTGACCCTTATCACACTCTGTTGTCCCTTCTAAGGTTCCTCCCATCTCTGACCTTCCCTGTCCTCAGGCCCCTCTCAGCTCTGACCTTCCCTGTTCTCTATCCCTCCCAGCACTGACAAACTTTTTTCTAAAGCCCTTCCCCTTTCCCCCTTCTTTTACCATTGCAATACTTCTTTTAGCTCTGATAATCCCTTTTCCAAAGTCCCTAAAATTTCTCACTTTCTATGTTTCAAGGTTCCTAATAACAATTCTAAATATTCTCTGATTCTACAAAGATGGAAGGACATATATTATGCACAACATTTCCTACAGTATATATATATATACTGGACTAATGGCCAATAATTAGAAGATGAACTCTTGGGGCTCCCAGCTGGAGGGGAGAAAAGGGAACTTAAACTCTTACAGAGTCTCTATTTTCCTCCTTTTCTCCATTGATCTCCTCCTCCTCTCCTCTCCTCTCATCCTCTCTGTCTCTATCACTCTCTTGGTCTCCTTTTCTTTTCTCCCCTTTCCTTTCATTCTGTCTCTGTTTCTTTGCCTCTCTGTCTCTCTCTCCCCTTTCTGTCTCTCTTCTTTCTTTCCATTTTCTTTTCTTTGTCTATCTCTGTCTCTTCCTATTTCTGTCTCTTTCTCTTGTTTCCTCAGAGCCTTTGTAACATCCATCCATCATGTTCTTCATTTCAAGGACAGCTTTTATCTGAAGAGATCAAAGTCCTTTACAAAATGGACCCAGCCGTGAATATGATTAAAGGCTTGGGAATGGAGACTGAAGGAAGCTCTCAGAAAGAGGTCCCATTTTCCCCAGGGAGGCAAAGCCAAGAGGTGACTTGGGACTCATATTTTCAGCATGGAATAATAGCTCAGACTCCTGAGAAGGTGGCTTAGCTAAGGAAGGGGTTTCTGCTCATTCTCTGTGGCAGGTGGGTAATAGTGAATATCTCTAAAACAATCTCTCTTTCTTAGGGACTCAGTCAGGCATTAAGCATTTATTAAGCACCTAATATGTACCTAGGGGAATGGCAAAAGACAGTTTCTGCCTTTCTTCAGGAAGCTCACATCCCAATGGGAAAATCAGTTGGCCAACACCTCTGTTTGAACAAGACATCTACAGGGTAAATTGGAATAATAACAGAGAGGAAGCCCTGGAAGTAAGAAGACTTGGGAAAGGCTTTTAATAAAAGCCTATTTATTTCTGATATGAACTGGTTCTTTCCTCCAATTGACATTAGAAGCCCCTACTTCGTGTCCATCAGAGAACTAAGGGTTGTGGATGGGTGCTTGGAGATCAACCCCTTCAGCTCATGATCCCTTGCCTCTACCACTGACACTTGACAGAGCCTGGGATTCAAGCCAGTTATTTTCAGAGTAATGGACAGGGACCAATATAATAGGTCCATGTGGGGTTCTAATAAGAGAATCTCTTCCACTAAACCCATCTATAATTTATTGTATAATCATAGATTGAAAGTTCCAATGGACTTTATGAAAGGTCTTCTCTTCATCAAAAAGATGAAGGAAACAGGCAGGAAGAATAGCTGATAAATATCAGAGGCAGAACCTAGTTACTCCTGGTTCTGCGTCTAGTATTTCATTCATTGAACCAAACAATGTCACTTGTCTTCACTTAGGTGAATATATATCATGACACATTTATTTTTGGCTGTATTAAATTAATATTGAAAATTCTTAGTAGTACACAAAATGCTTAATATTAAAAATCTACCACTTAGTACAGTGTCTGGCATATAGTAGGTGCTTAATTATTTATATATTGATTAAAAAGATTGTTCATGAATATGGCTCCTACCTAAGAGCTTACAGTGTTGTTAGAGATAAATTAACTTGTATAACATTAAGGAAATCATAAGAATTAGTAGAGGGAACAATGAGACAAGGACAGAAAGAGTGGAACATACATTAATGGATTTTGGAGACCAGAGAAAAGGAGGTGGTGTTTTTATCTGGGCTCACTTAGGAGGGCTTCATGCATCTTATTACAGACTCAGAGTTAGAGAGATCTTAGAGGCTTTTGGTCCTAAACACAGGAATTCTGTTTGGAATATTCCCTGATAAGTCTCTGCTTGGAGACTTCCAGTGACAGGGAGCTCACTTCTCAGGAAGACCCTCCTGAATTGGGATAGTGCTCAGCACAAGGACATTGGGAGGTTGATTTCTTTCTAATTGGAGTTCTCCAGATGGAGAATGGACTTTTCTAAAATATTGGATATGGAGTCAGGAAGTCCTAGGTTGAAATACTTATCCTGATGCTAGTTAGCTGGCTGATCCTGACCAATGATAGCTGCTATAATAATTATGAATATTAATGTAATTAGTATAATATAATATTAATATATTGATTTATACCATGTAACAATATAAATCATATTAATATTATTGCTATTATTTATTGATGTTTATTATATAATATTATTAATTATTAATGTTATTGCTATTATTATTGTTGGTGGTGGTGAGATTGGACTGGCTGACCTCTGAGTTGGCTTCCAACCTCAGGAGCCCACAATTCAGAAAGGTCTCTTTGTACAAGTCAAGAACTCCGATGAGGCAGAACCCAGGGTACCTGCCTCCTATCCACTGCCCCTGCCTGTTCTGCCAAGCTCCTATCTAGATTCCTAGCAAAAGTGACTCTGTCTCAGTAGGAAGCGGACACCCCAGGACCAAGAGTGCACAGGAAGCCACTCCAACACCATGGCTCCTCCTGAGTGGGCCTTCTGGTTTCCTTGTAGCTTGACTCATTCTCTTGCAGCCTCAGAGCCCCCAAAGCTCCAGCCCTGCCAGGGGTTGGGCTGACCTCAGTGATGCTCCATTGCCTACTGCACCATTTTCTAGAGAACAGGAGAGGCTGTGTGAGCCTTGGTGATTTCACACACAGGATACCTGAGTTTTCTTAGCAAACTCTTAGCTCATTCACATCAAGCAGACTGGAGAAATTTGGGGCTTCTTTAAAGCCAGAAAAATGCAAATCAGATTAAGAGGCGCCGAGGTTAAGCTGAAATTGTTCTCCTTGTCCTTTGCCTGGTTCTAAGGCATGTTAACCATGTATAATTGCTGCGTACATCGAGTTCACGTCTACGTTCCTTTCAAAGGAGGCGCGGGGAGCTCAGGTAGAAGCTGCCAACAGATGCCAGGTTACAAAGGAGCTTGGAGCTCCAGGGATGGCACGAGATACCTCCAGTGGGGGTAGCGCCTGTCTCCTCAGTAAAGAGTATGTGGAATGACAGTAGTTCCTGACCAAGGTGAGCAGCATGGAGGATGGGGGGCAAGAAGGGTGGAAGGGGACCCCAGAGCAGAGAAAGGTCTACTCAGCAGCACAAGGCCAGTCCTGAATATTTATGCCCCAACCTTATTAAATGCTGACTCCAGAGACATGGAATCCATGAAAATAAGAATGAGTCAGTTCCATTCCCCTGTCATTCTTGAATCACCTACTGTGTGCATTACAACAAGCAAAGAGAGTGCAGAACAATGCAGGGTTCTCTTCCTTGGGGGGAGGATGCTCTCCTGCCCGTGTAGAGTCCTGGGTGGGCTTTGAGATCTCAGCCCTCACAGTCAGCCTGGTGACCAACCTTTCCTACCAATTCTCAGATAAGGTGAGCAGGGCCCATCCTGGATGCCCTTCTGCCAAAGCCCATGTATCACTGGCAGAGCCTTTGACCAGGTCACAGGAAGGCATCGTGTCCATAGGGGTATAGCCAGAGAGGATCCTTGTCAGCTTCAGAGTGCTTTACAAACTTTTATCTCATTTGATCTTCACAAAAGCTTGCTGATATGGCTTAAGCAGCTGCCATTATCCCTGTTTTACAGATAAAGAAGCTGAGGCACAGGAACTCTGATAACCCAGATAACCTGATCACTATCTTTGCTCTTCTACTAGCCTGTCTCACTGGGTTCCAGTGGCAGGGGCACATACAACCAGGACAGGGAGAAGAATATTATTTAAAACTGCCAGGAGTGTCATGCCTGAAGTCATGTACCTGCTGGTTCTCTGTGTGACTTTCACTTCTTTTGCTGAACCTCAATCTCCCCCTTAGTAGAATGGGTATAATAATTCTTACAACTCTGTATCTCACTAGGATTTAGGTGAGAAAGATTTTTTTGTTTAGTTTTGTTTTTTAAAGACTTTACTAATGGGGAAAGCCTGAGTTCGAATCCCGGTTTCTACTAATCATGTGACAAGCTAAATCACTGAACAAGTTAAAAGATTTCATACAATTATACTTAATGAGTATTGTCTGCACATGAAGAAGATAGTAACAAAACTAAGTATAATATATGGTAAGTATATGAGGGACAGGCAAGATTTTCTGTAAGGTATGAGGGGGAAGTTAAGGGAATCCAAGAAAGCTTCCTGGAGGAGTTGGCTTTTAAATTGAGACTTAAAGGATGAACAAGAATGGAAATGGAAAAATTTGGAGAAGGAATGGGCAGGGACAGATGAAGGTGGACCTTGAATGTCAAGCAAAAGCATTTAAAGTTAACTAGAAACAGAAAATGGAACAGTCCTATTCTTCTAAGGAGAAAAAAGAGGCAGCAGTAATTCTGGTAAGTACCTACATTTCACAGGGTTCCTGGATATTAAATTGAAATAATGCAGGTAAATCACTTTGCCAACTTTACAGTGCCCCATAAATGCCAGTTATTGTTACTATTATCATTATTATTGTTTTATTTTTCAAAATTGCACCAGTCATATAATTAACAGTGAGCACCCAATTTAAGCTTCCCCAGAAACCCAAAGGCACATAGCAAATCAGAGATTCAATGCCCAGATACAATGCCTTTGAAGCCTATCATGCATACAAAGTATTGGGAAGGATCGGCTCCTGGGGAAGTTGGGAGAGGAAGAGAGATGAGAGACAAGAGATAGAAACAGAGATGCAAAGAGACAGAGACAAAGCATACCAGCATCAAGTTGTGAATGGGATCCAACTTGGACATTAGAGTATGTGGGATGTTGGGTAAATCACCTTTCCATAGCAAGTCTTGATTTCTAACTGTATGATCCTGGCCAAGTCACATAATCTCCATTCACCTTAGTTTGTTCATCTATAAAATGGGGATAATGGAAGCATCTTCCTCCCAGGGTTGCTGTGAGCATCAAATGAGATCATTTTTGTTTGTGCTTAGCACATAGTAGGCACTAAATAAAGATACTGTGGCTGGACCATGACATGTTTATATAGAGCACACACAAGTCTGTGAACTCTTGTCATTGAGAGGTCCCCTCTACTTAGGATGAGTCATGGGAAGCTCCTCTAATAGTTCACCATTCCTACAGAGCACCAAGGTCTCTTTCTCCCATGTAGGAGGTATCGTTATTATTGTTGTTATTACCATTTCACATTAGGAAACTGAGTCTCAGTGAAGAAAGGTGTTTGCTCCAAATTCTACAGATTGAAAAGTAAAGTGAGAGCATTTTTTTTCAGTCTTCTGACTTCTTAGATAGTCAAGGGATTCCCTACAAGCTTAGCTCACATTGGGGCAACATTATACACAGCTCACTTGTCCCAGAGGTTCCCCAAAATTGTATTTATTTCCAGAAACTGAGATAGAGAGACACACAGATATAAAGAGACAATCAGACATACAGGGCAGAGATAGAGAGAGAGGCAGAGCTACAGACAGAGACAGATACAGTAAAAAGAGAGACACACAGAAAGACACATACAGAGAGAGAGAGAGAGAGAGAGAGAGAGAGAGAGAGAGAGAGAGAGA
>JAJPUD010004158.1:107467-131852 GCA_023553655.1 Myrmecobius fasciatus | reverse complement strand
AGAGAGAGAGAGAGAGAGAGAGAGAGAGAGAGAGAGAGAGAGAGAGACTATATCCCTAATTAGAATGTAAACTTCTTGAGGACAGGAATTACTTTGTTATTTGTACTTAATATTCCCATCATCTAGCACAGTGCTTGGCATAAAGTGTGTGCTTAAGATATACCTGTTGATCAAATGATTAACCAGTAAGAGAAAATGCAGGATTGAAATGATATCAGCATAATTCCATTTCTAACTATTTGAGGAAAACTTATTTGTATTTGTTTTTCCCCACCTTCATGAATTGTACCAGAGCTGTTAGACCTTCACAGATTCAATTCTCACTTATTAAAGCACCTACTGTGTGCCAGTCCAGAACCAAAGTGTGTTGGTTAATTTTTAAAACTCAAAAAAATCCCCCAAATCCAAAAATATATGCAAGATGTACTTCTAAGTCTAATTTTATTATTAAATGTTTAAAAAAAGGTCTAGAAATCTTTATGTAGCCATTTCCAAGTCGTAGATGCTTTCAATACCATTAACCAATTTGTGCTCCTTGGGCATTTGTAGCTGATTCTGGACATCCTGGATTCCGGTCCTCTGACAACTCCCCTCCCAGCAGCATCTTAATGCTTCCAACCATTCTATCAAGTCAGTGGAACATGAACTATTATTCTCATATCAAAGAGATTGAAACTGGATCTCTGGAGAAGTTAAGTGCTTTCCTTTGCCTCAGGTTGCACAGCAATGGGGGGCTAAAGGCTGGACCTTAGGTCTACCAGAACTACAGCTGAAAGGGACCTTAGGGAGTATCTGGTACAAAAAGAATTTTAAGAGAATTGCAAGGTTGTCAAGGGTCAATTACTTTGAAAAACTTCAAATGTCATTGAAATATTAGCTGACAACAAGAATAATAACAGACGCAGCTCAGTGTGGGGGTTAAAGGGCAGGCTTGGGGGAGGGGTTGGGAAGAATGGAACTCACTTAACTACTGGTTGTGAGACCAGGAGCAAGTCACCTAATTCTCAAATTGTCCCAGAAATTTAGGATGGTTCCTTGTAAAGTAGGTGTCAATTTGCCTTAGTAGAGAGAGTTCCTTCATGGAGAGTACCATACCTGGATGCGACTCCAGGACTGGACACCACCACCATCACCATCATTTTTTCCCAAAGTTACTCAAACAGACATCAACAGCAAAGCCTGTTTTTTTCTATACAAAGTTCTCTATCCAAATTTTATTGGGATTGTCTTGGATCACTGAACTGCTGAGAAGAACCAAGTCTTTCAAAGTTGATCATTAGACAGTCTTGCTGTCACTGTATATAATGTATTCTTGGTTCTGCTTGTTTCATTCAGCATCAATTCATGTAAATCTGTCCAGGTCTTTCTAAATTCATCTTGGTTATCATTTTTTATAGAATAGTATTACTTTCATATGTCATAACTTATTTAGCCATTCCCCAAATGATGGGCATCTACTCAGTTTCTAATTCATTGTCACCATAAAAAGAGCTGCTACAAACATTTTTGCACATGTGGATTCTTTTCCCTCCTTTAGGATTTCCTTAGGATACAAATTCAGAGTAATGGCACTGCTGGATCAAAGGATACACAGTTTTATACCCCTTTGGGCATAGTTCCAAATTGTTCTCCAGAATGGCTGGATCATTTCACAACTCCACTAACAATGCATTAGTATCCCAGTTTTCTCACATCCCCTTTAACATTTGTCATCTTTTCCTGTCATCTTAGCCAATCTGAGAGGTATGAGGTGGTACCTCAAAACTTTAATTTGCATTTCTCTAACCAATAGTGACAGAACACTTTTTTTGTCTCATGACTATAGATGGCTTGAATTTTATTATCTGAAAATTATCTATTCATATCTTTTGGTATTTATCAATTGGGGACAGACTTGTATTCTTATAAATTTGACACAATTCTTTATGTATTTTAGAGTGAGGACTTTATCAGGCACACTGGCTGTACAATTTCCCCCCACATTTATGATTTCCTTGTGTGTGTTTGTGGTGTATACTTCCCTTTTAATCTTCTTTGTGTTGGCTTTGTGAAAAACCTTTTTAATTTAATGTAATTAAAGTTATCTATTTTGCATTTCATAATGTTCTCTAGTTCCTTTTTGGTCACAAATTCCTCCCTTCTCCAAAGATGTGATAGGTAAACTATCCCTTGTTCTCCTAATTTGATTAAAGTATGATCCTTTATGAGCCTGGGTTCTTCTAAAAGAAATTCCAATGTTAGTGTTGAGACCAGCTCTCCTGAAAAGAATATTCTAATCAGATAAAATCTAAAAAAGGAGCTGTTAATTCAGATCTTCCTCTTTGGGGTTCCCATTTCAGGCCTGAAGCTGGGTGAGGTCCCCATATGGGGATTGTCATTGAAAAGAGTTTGGTCTCTGCCAGACAACAGTTGGCAAACACAATGACTAAGATGCCCGATTCCTTCCTCCCTGAATTCCCAGATCTCATGCAGACTGAGCTCACCCTTCTCTTGGATCATGGTTCCTATGGTCTCAATTTCTCCCATTTCCTGAGGAGATGAAGTCAATTTTATTGGTTTCCCTCTGAGTACTCCAAATCAACCCCTCCCTGAACCTCCTTTCATATAGGCAAAGGTACAGGGATTAGTTGGTCTTCATAATTCTCCTTAAACTAGTGCTGAAAATCCCAATAATTTGTCTTCAAATGACCCCCCCCCCCAATTTCTGTGAAGTGTATATGGTCCAGCCAAATCGGGAAACTCTCTGCCACCAAATAGAATTGGGGTATTTCAATACTTTCCTTAGCTGATCTGTTCCTTCTACCCAAATAATTGCCTTCTTGCTCTCCAACCTTGAATTGTTGAATTTTCCCTTATCCATCAAAGTCCATTGATGTCCTTGTGAAATACATTCTGTAAGCTTTCTCAGACCACCTCTCCCCTAAGCCAGGAATGACTTACATCTCACCCCAGGACCTCATTCATTCATTCAGCAAACATTTATCAAATGCATCATCATCATCATCATCATCATCATCATCATCATCACCACAGCAGCAACATTTATATGGCGCTTCCACATTTGCAAAATACTTTATAAATATTATTTCATTTGATACTAAAAAACCTAGGAAGCATAGGTGCTATTATTATCCATATTTCACTGAGAGGGAAACTGAGGCTGAGAGATTTCACAATTTGCCCAGGGTCACAAAGCTAGGAAGTGTTGGAAGTTGTATCTGAACTTCTGTCTTCCTGTCTCCAGGTGAAACATTCCACTAGCTGACTACTAAGCACAGTGTTCTGTGCTTAGCATTTGGGATGCAAAACTGGAAAACAGCACTTGAATCAGTCACAAAGAGCTTATAGTCCAATGGGGGGGACACTTGCATACCTAGGACACCTGCACTAAACACTTTCTCTCCTTTTTGCACACTTTGATGTGTGTTACACTGAATATTTGTATGCATCGTATTTTCCTTACTAGATTGGAAGGTCCATGAGGATAGGGGAGTTGACTTATTGCCACCTTTCATTACCCCCGGAATCTCACTCAGTACTCGGTATACATCTTCTGTGGAGGCCCTTCTGTGAATATGTTGCCTGAACTTGCCTTCTAGCTGGGTCCATCTCTAGGCTTTGGCCATTTTCTCTGGTCATCCCCTAACTACAGCATTCTCCCTATCTCTACCTACCTCCTGACCTACTTGGCTTCCTCTCAGCCCCAACTAAAATCCCACCTTCTCTAGAAAGCCTTTCTCCAACTCTTCTTAATTCAGTGCTCACTTTCTCTTTTAATTAGTTCCTATTTATTCTGTATATAGCTTGTTTTGGATAGATTTGTTACTTCCTTTATTAGACTGTAAGCTCCTTGGGATCAGGGACCATCCTTTCAAGGACCATCCTTTCATTCTTTATATGCTTAGCTCTTAGCACAGTGTATACCAGAGTGGTACATACTTAATACATGTTTATTGATTAATTAAACTCTTCATATGCTCAATCTTTTCTCTTTTTCTTTCTCTTCCTCTAATTTTGTGAATCATCCACTTCCTATATCTACAACGAGTATGTTCCTTCCTTTATACTTAGGAAGAAAGGTGTTTCATAATTGCTTGCTAAATGATTCTGTTCTATAGAGAAAGCAAGGTCTTCCTAAGGAAGTAGAGGTCTAATTGGATATCCCAGCTCTCAGTGACTGAATCTCTAAATCCAGAACACTAAAGTCTACTCTTTCCCAATCAAATAGTTATCAGAATTGTGCTTGTCCTCTGGAACTCAATATACAGTGTTTGGGCTATATTTCCATGCCCTTTCCAATCTCTCTTTTATTTACATATGATCTTTTAAAGATTATTCCTGATATGCTTGATACAAAGCTATTTAAGTTTATTATACTTCCAGAAAATGGGTACAGATGAGAGGGGCTCCAGGAGCAAAACAAATGAGGAACTATGGAATGGCAAAGAAAGAGGATAATGGAGAAACTGGTTGAGATTCAAGAGTAGGTATGAATTGTAACAGTTTCCAAGACCCCAGTCTAAGGACCTAGGATGACAAATGAGAAAAGTCATCCTATTCACACACTGTCCACACACCATCACACACACACACACACACACACACACACACACACACACACACACACATTCTGGATTCCAGGAAGCCCAACACATTATGCTTTGTCTTAGTCAGACGGGGAGCTCACAGGGCCTGCCCTCCAGTGTACCTTGTAGCCTTCAACACAGTTCCTTAATAAATAAGAATGCTGTAGCTATGGGCCAATGGGGAGCATTTAGTGGTTCTTAGAGCCTTTGATGTCCAGAGCACAATCATTTAAAGACCTGCTCATGCTTCATGGACAACTTTAAAACACATCCTTTTTGGAGGCCATTCTGTGAATGTGCTGCTTGAACTCTGCAGATGCTTAATCTTCCCTTCTGCTTCTTGGTTCCACTAGCCACGTGCCTACTCCATGAACTGCCCTTTGCACACACAAGTAACTAGGAAGGATTGAAGGGAAGGAGAAAGAAGGAAGGAGTGAAGAGGATATGGAAGGGGGGAAATGAAAGAAAGAGAGTAAGGGAAGGAAGGATACAAGGAAGGAGAAAGAAAGAAATGAAGGAGGGATGCAAGGAAGAAAGGATGCGAAATAAAAGAAAGGAAGAAAGGAAGGAATGAAGAAAGAAAGGAAGAAAGAAAGAAAAGAAGAAAGGAAGAAAGAAAGGGAAGAAAGAAAGGAAGGAAGGAAGGAAAGGAAGGGAGAAAGGAAGGGATAAAAAAAGAAAGGGAAGAAGGCAATAAAAATTGAAGAGAAACAAGAAGGGAGAACAGGAGGAAGATAGAGAGTTAAGAGGGAAGAAGGAAGGAAGAGAAAACAGAAAGTAGATATAGAAAAGGTAGGAAGGGGAAAAGGAAGAAAAGAAGAATGAAAGGTAGAAAGAAATAAAGAATGGGAGGGAAGGAAATCAATAAAGGAAGAAGAGAGGTAAGAAGGAAAGAATGAATAAAAAAACAAAAGAAAGAATGAATAAGAGAAGAAGAAAGGAAGCATATATGTAGGTTGGAGGAAGGAAGTGTTTTGGGGATACAAACTTGTTGCTATTGATTTTGAATGGGCGGCAGCAGATACCAGTTTTGACCCTTCTCCCTCTTATGTGACCTGTGCTCTGTTGAGGATTCTTGGGGCTTCAAGTTCAGAGTCCAGGCTAGGTTCTAATCCTTAGTCCAGAAGTGAGTCTTTACTACTATAGCTCCCAGATAGAATCAAGGACTCCTTGCAAATTCACTGCCTGCACCCAGCATCTTCATCTTCTGTTTCTGCTTTCCAGGTTCTCATAGCTGCTGCTCCTTTCCTTGCTTCTTAGGGAGTGTTTTAACCCTTAGAGGAGGAGACATCTTGGCTAATTCATATATGTTTAGCTCCTTTTGTTTCTCAGTTTTACAAATCCTGCTGGTTAGCACAAAACTCAAAAGACAGCAAAGAAAATGTTTTCTTGCCCATTTCAAGCAGAAGTTTCCAGTCCTTGCTCCCAGTGAAGTCAAGGAGGCTGTATTCCATTGCCCTCTTCCCTGCCTCATCTTTCATTCTCTCTCCTCCCTCTCACCCTATAACAAAGTCCTTGAAATTGGAGAAAAACAAACATTATCTCTTTCTCTTTTCCTTTTTGACTCTTGTTATTTCACACACCATGGTAAAACTCATCCCCAAAGAGGAATTCCTCCTACAATGTCCCCAGCAAAGAGTTATACAGTGTCTGCAAACCTTCAGTGATGGAGACCACACCATCTCTCAGCACTATTCGTTCCACTCTTTGGGTAACTCTAATTATGAGGTGGTTTTTCCTTACCTCAGGCCAATGATATCTGTTGGATCTGAGGAATAAAAAAACGAGCATGTATAGATTGGCTAAGCCTAGGATTGTCTCTTTGTATAAGAGCTGGGCCATTTACCCAAGAAGCAGGGAAAGGGGCAATGGCAATGGAGGCAAACCTTGTGGAGGCAAAGCAGGATGTTGGGGTAATAAGGATGCTATACCTAGTGTGGGAAGTGAACAGGGGTTGAATATTGGCCCCACAACTTCATTACTCTGTAGTCTTTGGCAAACTGATTACATTTTTTGCGCGTTGGATTCCCACTTTATAAAATTTCATTCAACAAACAATGATTAAATACGTACGATATGTCAGTCCTTGTATTAGAGATACAAGTCAAAACTATCCCTGTTTTGGAGGAGCTAAATTCTAAAGATGTAAGATACTTGCACTCCCTCTCATAGAATTCTTTTAAAATATTTTGGAAACCTGAAGGCATTGTAGAAAAGAGAGCTCTCTTTATAAAACAGATACAGAATCAATGTATATTAGCAAATTTGGTGGGAAGGTGAATTTCAGTAATTCAAATCCTATTTGTTTTCCCAAGTATCTCTCTTATGAAATCAGACGTGGATTTCCATAAATCAATCTCCCTGTTACATAGAGCTGAGAATTCTTGTTCAAGATTGATATGGGGAGCGGGGAGCTTCTATCCTCACCTGGAAGTTCATTTTACTCTTTTCTGCACTTGGAAGTTTCCTCTACAGTTGACATCCTCTCCATGTCCCAAGAAAGCTAATCTTAATCATCAAAATACCTTCCATTTTTCTCAGCATTTGAAGACATGCAAAGGCTCAATTTCCCTCAGAAGCCTCAGCAGGCTGGCAGGGCAAAGATTATTTATATTATGTTCCTAGCACCATGTTACAGAGCAGCTAGGTTAGTAGTAGAATATGCAGGGGAACAATAGTCCCACAGCCTGTAAATGAGGCAGGCAACCAAGACAGAAATTCATTTCTTCTCTTTGTAAATCCAGCCCCACTCTGACATGCCACATGACCACAGTCCTCCGAAGTCTAGAACTCTAGTTATTTATTATTCACTCTCACCCTTCTCTCTAATCTACTAGCCTTTCTAAGGGTGCTTCAGTGTCTTAAGGAAGTCACAGACTCAGAGAATCTCAGAGTCCTAAAGGACCTTAGAGTACATAGATTGCAACTTGTACCTAGAAAGGAAATGTCTTAACATTCATTGCCAATAGTCATCTAGTTTCTGTTCTAAGATTTCCAGAGATGAGAGGCTCACTCCCTCCAGAGAAGAATACCTCTATTTTATAGCAAACTGAACCTTAGTCCTGAAGATTCATCTTGCACCACATGGCTTGAAACTACCATTTCAGCCTAGAATGTATTAGTCCTGATCACAGATATTCTATGGTCTAGCCCAATTGGTATTACATCTCCTCCTCCTCAATATGACAATCTCTCACTTCTGTGTCTTTGTAGTATCTGTATCCTATACAGAAAAGTTCTCCCTCTTCAATTCTAGTTTCCTTTAAGACTTAGTTTGCTTGTGCTACCTCTGCCCAGGCCTTTTCTGGTCCTTCTCCCACATAGCTACTGTGTCTGTGAATCATATAGCATGCACATATTGGCTTCTTCATTTAAATGGAGACTCCCCCAAATTAGGGCTGGTTTGATTTTGTCTTGGAATCCCTAGCGTCTAGCACATATCCTGGTACAGAGGTGGGGTAGACTCATTAAATGGCTGTGGATTGATTAGACCAAGTCTCCCTCAGTATTGTAATTCTCTGGCTGCCTAGCATGCTACATTGTCCATGGCAGACACATTTTCATTAACATTGTGTTGTGGAAAGAACATTGAATTTGAAAACTTTATAGTTCAACCTCTTAAAGTCACAAAAATCCTCAGAAGCCTTCTCAAGTTCAACCTATACCAGAACAGAAATCACTTCCATAATGTGCTTGACAAGTGACCAGTCTTGGAGTGACCCAATGACCCAATCTGAATGTCAGTTCTTTTTCTTACTGCTACCTGGGAAAAACTGCACATCTTCTCTCTCTCTCTCTCTCTCTCTCTCTTTTTTTTTTTTTTTGTTGAGGCAATTGGGGTTAAGTGACTTGCCCAGGGTCACACAGCTAGGGAATGCTAAGTGTCTGAGATTAGATTTGAACTCAGGTCCTCCTGACTTCAGGGCTGCTGCTCTATGCACTGCGCCACCTAGCTGCCCCTTCTCTCTCTCTCTCTCTCTCTCTCTCTCTCTCTCTCTCTCTCTCTCTCCAATTTTTTTAATTAAAGCTTTTTATTTACAGAACATATGAGTAACTATTCTACACAGAGTTTTGCAAAACTTTTCATTCCAAATTTTTCCCTTTTTCCCCCCACCCCCTCCCCTAGATGGCAGGTAGTCTAATCCATGTGAAATGTTAAAATATAAGACAAATCCAATATATGTATACATATCTATACAGTTCTCTTACAGCACAAGAAAAATTGGATCTATAAAGAGAAAAAAAAACCTAAGAAGGAAAACAAAATGCAAGCAAACATCCATAGAAAGCGTTAAAATGTTGTGGTCCACACAATTCCCACAGGCCTCTCCCTGGATGTATATGGCTTTCTTTATCACTGAACAATAGGAACTGATTTAAATCACTTCATTGTTGAAGAGAACCATGTCCATCAGAATTGAGCATCTTATAATCTTGCTGTTGCCGTGTACAGTGATCTCCTGGTTCTGCTCACTTCACTCAGCATCAGTTCATGTAAGTCTCCCCAGGCCTCTCTGAAATCATCCTGCTGGTCGTTTCTTACAGAACAATAATATTCAATGACATTCATATACCATAATTTTTTCAGCCACTCTCCAATTGATGGGCATCCATTCAGTTTCCAGTTTCTAGACACTACAAAAAGGGCTGCCACAAACATTTTTGCACATGTGGGTCCCTTTCCCTGCTTTAAGATCTTTTTGGGATACAGAACCAGTAGAAACACTGCTGGGTAAAAGGGTATGCACAGGTTGATAACTTTTTGAGTATAGTTCCAAATAAGGCACATCTTCTTTATGTGACCTTCATCTTCTTAGAAATCTAAGAGATAAAGGAGATACCCATATGTTGGGGAATAGGTGAATAAATCATGGTATATAAATGTTGTGGAATATTACTGTTCTATAAGAATCAATCAGCGGGATGATTTCAGAGAGGCCTGGAGAGACTTACATGACCTGAAACTGAGTGGTTAGCAAAACCAAGAGAATATTGTACAGTTCTGATGGACTTGGCTCTCTCTCTCTCTTTTTTTTTCAACAATGAGGTGATTCAGGCCATTCTCAATAGATTTGTGATGGAGAGAACTATGTGCCTCTAGAGGGAGGAATTTGGGAACTCAATATGGATCACCACATAATATGTTCACCTTTTTTTGTTGTTGTTAACTTGCTTTTTGTTTTCTTTTCCATTTTTTTCCCTTTTGGATCTGATTTTTCTTGTGCAGCATGATAAATGTGGAAATCCATATAGAAGAATTGCATATATTTACCATATTGGATTGCTTACCATCTGGGAGAAGGGGTGGGGAGAACAGAGGGAACAAAGTTTGGAGCACAGGGTTTTGTGGGAGGGGTGAATGTTGAGAACTATCTTTGCATGTATCTTGAAAATAAAAAAGCTATTTAAAAAGGAAATAAGAGAATTGGACTAGAAGACAATATTCCAAGAGGTGGAAGGGACTTAGATATTCACCTAGACTGTCCCCCTCAATTTATAGTTGAGGAAACTGAGATCCAGAGAGGGGAAGGAGCTTTTCAAGGTCACACAAGAAATCAGTACCAGCTATAAAAAATGTCCTGTGATGCTAAATCCAGCTCTCTTTCTACTGGACCATACTGATGAAAAAAGGCCCACGTGTTCTATGCTTTTATTATCACATGAAAATTCCAGAATTGTAGAGCTAAGAGGATCTTCAATGGTCACCTCCTCTAATCTGTACCTTCAACCCTCTGCTCAGCTAGTTGCCTCTCAGCAGTCAATGCTTAAGATGGAAGGTCCTTTACTAAGAAAAATAGAACATTTTCTTTTTGTTCAGTAGTCTTAGCTTTAGAAAAAGGCCCTCTATAACGAGATAATGTTTTAGACTGCTCTGAAACCTAGCCTATTGTTCCCAGAAGCACTTTTTATAACAGAAAAGGACTGCAAATGGGGGAGATGCCCAGTGGTAGAGAGATCACTAAATTTATGGGTCATATGGATATAATGGAATATTATGGCACTGGGAGTAACGATAAGGATAGAGAAGTCCAGGACAGTTTATATCAACTGATGCAAAGGAAAGGAAACTCAATGAGCAACACAATGGCCATCTCAATGTCAATGAATGCCATTTAAGTATAATGACTAGACTTGGCTCTTAGAGACAGCACAGAAAGTAAACCTTCCTTTTCACTCTGCAGAAGTAGGAGATTATGGACATGGAATATTGCATACACTGTCAAACTCAGCTGATGTGTCAGTAAATCAACATTATTAAGCACTTACCATGTACCAGGCATTGTGATAAGTGCTACAAAAAAGACAAGAGACGGTCAAGAAACTCACAATCTAATGAGGAGACATCATGCAAATAAACAAGATATAAACAGGATAAATTGGAAATATGCAATAGGTGAATATAAGAAAAGGAAGAATAGAAATTTCTGCCAAACTAATTTCCCCCCTAAAAGAATCTCAACAAAGTATAAAAACTTCGCTATGGGGATGGCTCACTGGGTAGAAGGATAAAGGATACATGCAGAAAGGAAAATGAAATATGAAAACAAGAGATATTAATCAAAATGAGCATAAAAGTAAGTGAAGCCTCTAGAAAAGATAATGATGATCTGAAGACTCTTGTTTTTCCTAGTCCTCTCTCCCACACAGATCACAATAACTCCACTCTGCCCTGCCTCCTTTAGCAAGTCTGGGTGAATTACTGAGGCTAATGATTTCATCTTGTGCTCAGGCTTCTTGGGTGAAGCAATCTGCATGTGATCAGGTAGGTTTTCAAGCTACAGATGCATTATCATCCATCCCTGATTATGGAACTAAAGGATGTCTTATTGGAACATATTACTAAAGACAATAAAGGTAACAATAATTAGCCTGGGATGTCTTCATTTAGAAATGTTAAACTACTTGCATATAGTATGTACTTAAAATATATGTATAGCAAAAGGAATTGAGTACATCAATTCAACATCTATGAGCTCAACTGATCCTCACAAAATCACTAGGAAGTAAGCAGGGCACAGAGTCAGGGAATAAATTATCCCATTTTAAAAATAAGGAAACTGATTATCAGTAGGGAGTAGAACATCTTACTTTAAAAACAAACAACAAAAACCATCATGTTGGGAGCCTCAGAGGCATCCTGAGACCCAGGAAAATGAAAGGAAGAGACCACAGCTCTTACAGAATGATTCTCCTTCAGAATGTTTACATTCACACTCTTTGGTAAGAGTCTCCTTCTTGTGTCTTGGCCCCAGGGTTTCAGGGGGATTTTTCTTCATTTATTTTTCTTTTTTCTCCCTCTTTGATTTTCCCCAATAGGACATTGCTTTGAGCTCCTCTGTCCATATCTCGCTCTCCTCTGTGTCAGTTATTTGTGTACATGTGCTTCTGTATCATGGCTTGATCATAGCACCAAAACACAAATAGCCTGTTTGGCTTTCTTAACCTCTTGGCAAGACTAGCCAAACTCCAGCCTCCTCTTCTTGCCCAGAACACAAGCCAATAGCTTGGGGATCTTTGGCTTTGGTTGTGTCTGTGAGGGAGGTTCCTCTTATCTTGCTTGAGGCTAGCAAGTCACTTTCCATGTATCTCTACACGATATCACCATGCACAATCCATACCCCTTCCCATCTTCAAATGCTACCTCTGAGAAAAGCAATTAAATCTTCCCTGCCATTCTTGGAAAGGACATGTTACTCAACTGTCCACTGACTTAGTTGCCATCGCCTCTGACTTCCAAGTCCAACACACTCCTTTCTACCCATTACTCTACAGTCAGTATAGAATACAAACTCAATGAGGACAAATACTATCCAGTTTTCTTGTATATTTGTATCCTCAACACTCAGCACATTGCAAGGCACATAGTAAATGCTTATTGAATGCTTTTTCATTCATTTATTTTCAAAATCTCAGAGTATTTAGCCTCCTTCCTCTCTGAGCCTACTGTTTATATCACTGTGTTTAATGCATTTCTCTACATGAAGAAGGTTCTTAATATATATTTTTAAGCAATCGAATCCATAGGCATAGTTGCTGAGTACCTCAGGCAGGAAGACAAACATAGCACTAACCCATCAAATCACTGGTTTGTTTTCCTTAATTTTCAGACCTGGGGCATATTGAGAATAAGGAGAGTATCCTGCTTAAAAAGCACACTATTCTGTGGAGATGTGTGAGCACTCCCACTGTTATACCGAAGAACAATGAGGGGATGAAAATGCTTGGAGGCTTGGGATGCAATTTTAACAGATGGCAGAGAGAACACAAGACTATTGAATTTTGACTTTGCTATAGTCTTCTCTGTCAAGAAGAATGATATTTGAACTGGAAAGAGGAGGACAAACTGACTCTCAGGGAGCCAGAGACCCAGAGAGGCAAGCAGACACAAAGAATACACCTTGCTGATGTCAGTATGTTGAAGTCTTCTGGCCAAAGTTAATTTCATACTAGAGTGCTAAAAGAATTTATTGCCACTGGCGATTTCCATGAAATGGAGAAATTGGGAGAGATTTTGGAAGGCATTACCTCCATTAGCAAAAAGAAGTTGAATTTCTTCTAACTACTGACTGGTGGGACTTAATGTCATTAGTCAATTCTCAGAACACATGATGAAAAGGAGATAGTTGTGATAGTCCACAAAAAATGATGAGTCAGGACTACATGCCCTTTAAGCTTTCTTCCAACTCCAAGTCCCATGAACTTATAATCTTAGGTGATCACTAAGAACCAATATGGGTTCTTCAAGACAAAGTCATAAGTAATAACATCATAGCAAAGAATCTTAGACAACCTTTAGCTCACTCTCTCCATTTTACAGAAGACAAAACTGAGGTTTGGAGAAGTTACCAACTTGCCCAAGGTCACAACATAGACAAACTTATTTCAGTTAAATTTCAGTCACAGAGTGAAAAAATTGGAAGGTCGGCAAAATGTCATAGACAGAATAGATCTGTATTACTGCAAGGCATCTGTTAAGGTGTTTCATGTTCTCCTCATGGGAGAGATGATGCTATAGTTAGGTAGATTTGAAACTAGTGAAACCCAAAGAGTAATGATTAATGGACCAATGTCAGCCAGGAAAGAGGTCTCTAGCAGGGTGCCTCCAGGGACCTGTCCTTGGTTCTGTGCTATTCAACATTTTTTATCAATGACTCACATGAAGGCATAGATGACATGCTTATCACATTTGTGGATAGCAGAAAGCTCCTAAGGATAACAAATATAGTGGATGATAGAACCAGCCTCTAAAAATAGAACGGTGAGCAGGAGTGATAGTCCAGATTGAATAAAATCAAATTTAAGAGGAATAAATGTGAAGTCTTATTTAAGAATAGGGGTAGAAGAAAGTTTAGAGAGTCTAGTGAGGAGACACAACTTTCATTTAGTAAAAATAGGACTGGACTTGGAATCTTAGACCAGTGCTTAACTGGTCAAAGTTTTACCTGCACAATTTCATGAGGTTTGAGTCCGTTCAATTCAATAGACATCTGATAAATGTGTGAGGAACTAAGCTTATCGCTGGAAATGCAAAGACAAAGAAAAGCAGTCCTGATCGATGAATGTGAAGGATGGGACATTATTCCACTTATTAATATATGGGACTAATGACTCCCTTAGTCTCAGTTTCTTTATCTGCAAAAGGTGCAATGATTTTTCAAATGCCCTCCCAAACTGTAATTTCTATAAGAAAGGCTCCTTTCCAAATAGGGACAGAGAAAGCATCCTGAAATAGAGAAAATAAGGGGACAAGCATTTATATAGTACCAGCCATAAGCCATGCATGGTGCTAAGTGCTTTACACATATTATTTCATTTTATTTTCAAAACAATTTTGTGAGGTAGGTGCTGTTATTATCCCTATTTTTACAGATGAAGAAACTGAGGTAAACTGAGATGAAGCTTGTGCAGGATCATGCAGCTAATAAACAGTGTCTGAAGTTGGATTTGAGGTTAGCTCTCCCACTTCAATATATTCTCCATTTAGTCACCTAAGTGATTTTCCTAAAGTGCAGATCCTCTATATGTCACTCACTGCATCATTCAATAAACTCTAGAAGCTCACTATAAGCTCCAGGAATAAATACAGAATTCTCTATTTGACATTCAAAGCCATTTGGAACCTAGTTTCATTTTCCCTGACACATATTCTTCCATCCAGTAGCCTCCTGACCTTTTCATGAACAAAGATCCTCCATCTCTCAGCTCAGCCTTGTCTTCTATGTCTAGAATGCTCTTCTTCCTCAGTTTTCTGATTACTGACCTCCCTGGATTTCTTTAATTTTCAAAAAAAAAAATCCTACTTACTACAGGAAGCCTCACCCAAACCCTTTTAGTTTAGTGTCTTCCCTCAGTTAATTATTTCCTTTTTATTCTAAATAGAGCCTGTTTTGTATGTTTGAGTTTTGTCTCCTCCACAGGATTGTAACTTCTCTGAGGGTACCAACTGTGTTTTATTTCTTTTTGTATCCCAGACACTTAGTGCTGTGTCTGGCACATAGTAAGTACTTAATACATGTGGACTGATTGACTTCGGATACAAGGCTCTCTCCATTGTTCCATCTAGTTGTCCAAGAAGAAATAGGCTTTGAGCTGGGCATGAAAATGTAAATAGAATTTTTAAAGCATTCTTGGCAGAGACAACTGAGGGAATACAGACACAGAGGTGGAAAAGGGCTATAAACATGTGCCAGCCATGGCCAGCAGGCCAGCTGAACTGCATATAGGTCTCGGTGAAAGGTTCCTTGCTTTTCTGAATTCTGGACCTCTTTGGCAAGCAATCTGGCAAAATCTCTGGGCTGTATCTCAGAATCATAGAGTCCCTTCTGGCTATAAACTAGAAGGAGACAATTTAAATGATTTTATGACTTTTTTCTGGGCTTCCATACACCATTTGGTCCCCAGAAACAGCAGACATGGGGATATTATTGAGGGTCACCAAAAGGGTTTGACCCTCCACTGTGGAACAATACTACCAATAATCACCTGATTGGAGATAGATCTTTTTCTTTATTTTTTTTAATGGAACTCTCCAAGGAAAACTAGTCTTAGTTTGCTTTCAAGCTTTTGTAGACTTTTTTTTTTTACATCAATGTCTCTCAATTTCTCCATCTGTAAAAATCAGTGGGCTGGACTCCCCTTGTTCACATTTGTGTTCCAGCCTCACAAAATAAATGTAGGCATCTTCATTTAAGGGATAATGGTGCCTAACTTTGGAATACTGAATAGGGTGACATTAGGGAGTAGAAGATGCCAGGCTCCATCCAATGAGCTCTACATGTAGGCAGGGAGATTAAAAAGTTGCTGTTGGTATGAGGATAAAGATGATCAATATGGATTTCAGAACCAGTCTCCTATATTCATGGAGATTTATGCTAGAATCCAAAGGGTAATTTTATGGAAAAGGAGTTGATGTTTTCTTCTCTAAGATTGAGATCTTTATGGTCTCCCCAATTATCAGAATCCAAGAATTACAAGGCTGGAAGCAGCCCAGAATTCATGAGAATAACTCAGATTTCTTTAGAGATTTGAGGTTTACCAAGAGCCTTCCTGATTACTGCCCTGTGAGATACATAATGTGTATCAATATTCTCCAATGCACAAATGATGGTAACTGAGGATCAGGGAATGGCAGACGCTGCTCCAGTGTCATGATTTGTCCAAGCCAGAATTAGAAGTCCACTCTCCAGATTCCAAGTCCCACATTTGTTGGATTAATTAGCTCATCTTTAGGAAGATCATCAACAAAATGGTCATCCAGCTTTGGCTGACCATTCCCTGGTTCTAGAGTCAAAAGATCTCAGTTCAAATTCTACCTCTGATCATTACTATCTGTGTGATCTTGGGCAAGCCAATTAAGTGATTTGAACTTTCCTCAGCTCTCATTTTTAAAATGGGGAAGTTGGACTAGGTGACCTCTGAAGTCTCTAAATTTCTGATCCCCTCTCCCTTTCCCATGAGTCTTCTTTTCCTGAAGCTAAATAGCCCTAATTTTTCTACCAATCCTGACAAAGCCTGATGGTGACTGGCTTCACCAATGGTCCCTTGGTCTCTTCCAGCATGTTCAGTGCACAGGGACTGCATTAAAAGTGACTAATGAGAATGATTTGCACACACACACATACATGTACACACAAATTCTGTTCCATTTGAGACTTGCAATCATTCTGGAAATTGGATAGTACAAAAGCATTCCCCCCATTTTACAGATGTGGAAATTGAGGTCCAGAGAGATTAAATGATTTACCCAAGCCATAGACCTAATTAGTGTGAGAGTTGAGACTTGTACCCAATCTTTTCTCACTCTTAAGTCCTTTTCCCTATCATATATCATACAACATAAAAGGAGTAGGTGGTCTGTTAACATGAATACAGGAGGATGAAGAAAGAAGGGGGGATGGAGAGTTGGGAAATTGGGGATTGATCTGTGCCAAACATAGACTCAACACAGAAGTACCTTGACTGAAGCATCTGCCTTGTTTCCATTCTATTTCCATGCCAAGCCTACAGAGTGAAATCACCCCCCTTAGAGTCAGCATGGTAGTTACAGCTAAGTATGTTTTTCCTATTAAAGAGCGTATTGGGAAATAATTTCAGAACTGTGGTTGCGAGTAGGCTTGGCGCTCAGTGCTTGGTGGGCCATAATGCTGTGTTTAATTCCCCTCTCTGAGAGCTCCCTCAGTGAAGGGAAGCTTTTGGGAGCCAGACTTGCCTTAAACTCTCGCTCCTGCCAACTAAATGAATTTTCCCAATTGTGACTGGCTTCCAGAGGTCAAGAGAGTGGGAATGGAGGCTCAGAGTAGCATGTCCCATGCATGTGTATGTGTATGTGTGTACGTAGTGACAGCCTGAGCTGGTTTTTAGGGGTATATATCTTTACTCACCCAGTGAGGGCAGTTGGGTTTGCCCTTTGATGCAAGGCAGGGGGGGGGATAAGACCCTGTCCATGAGTGAATTCCTGAAGGGGAAGCTGGAGAGGAGACATGAAAGTATGACCTAGATAGCAAAGGGTTGTGAGGTCATAGCACATCTGGATTGGCTGAAGAAGCTAAAGATTTTGAGCATGGAGAGAAGACTCAAGCTGTCTTTAAGATTGCCTTTAAGAAGTGTACATGAGGGGTAGCTAGGTGGTGCAGTGGATAGAGCATCAGCCCTGAAGTCAGGAGGACCTGAGTTCAAATCTGATCTCAGACACTTAACATTCCTTAGCTGTGTGACCCTGGGCAAGTCACTTAACTTCAATTACCTCAGCAAAAAGCCAAAAAAAAAAAGTGTACATAAAGAGCTGTCCAACGGAAGTGAGATTAGCCTTGTTCTGCTCAGCCCCAGAGGGCAGAATCAGGAACAAGGGGGGAAATCTACAAAGAGAAAAACTTAGTCTCAATGTCAGGACAATTATTAGAGTTACCCCAGGAAGAATTGAGTCTCCTCTGGCTGGGAGTCTTTGAGCAGACCTGCTGGACCGAATGTTAAGGAAGAATGAGATGGATTTTGTGTTCCCTGCTAATGTCAAAGTTCAGATTAGGCGACTGAGGCATGGCACTTGAGAAGCAAAATTTTGTGTGTTCTCAAGAGTTTTCTGGTCACCAAAACCATTTGGTACTGGATAAGAAATAGAGTAGTGGATCAGTGGAATAGGTTAGGTTCACAGGACAAAATACTCAATGACAATAGTAATCTAGTGTTTGATAAACCCAAAGACCCCAGTTTTTGGGATAAAAACTCACTATTTGACAAAAACTGCTGGGATAATTGGAAACTAGTATGGAAGAAATTAGGCATTGACCCACACCTAACACCATATACCAAGATAAGGTCAAAATGGATTCATGATCTAGGCATAAAGAATAATATTATAAACAAATTAGAACAATGTAGGATGGTTTACCTCTCAGACCTGTGGAGGGGGAAGGAATTTGTGACCAAAGAAGAACTAGAGGTCATCACTGATCACAAAATAGATAAGTTTGACTATATCAAGTTAAAAAGTTTTTGTACAACCAAAATGAATGCAGACAAGATTAGAAGGGTAGCAGTAAACTGGGAAAATATTTTTACATCCAAAGGTTCTGATAAAGGCCTCATTTCTAAAATATATAGAGAATTGACTCAAATATATAAGAATTCAAGCCATTCTCCAATGGGTAAATGGTCAAAAGATATGAACAGACAATTTTCAGATGAAGAACTTGAAACTATTTCCGGTCACATGAAAAGGTGCTCCAAGTCACTATTGATCAGAGAAATGCAAATTAAGACAACTCTGAGATACCACTACACACCTGTCAGATTGGCTAAAATGACAGGAAATGATAATGATAACTGTTGGAGGGGATGTGGGAAAACTGGGACACTGATACATTGTTGGTGGAACTGTGAACGGATCCAACCATTCTGGAGAGCAATTTGGAGCTATGCTCAAAAAGTTATCAAACTGTACATACCCTTTGACCCAGCAGTGTTTCTACTGGGCCTATATCCCAAAGAGATGTTAAAGGAGGGAAAGGGACCCACATGTGCAAAAATGTTTGTGGCAGCCCTTTTTGTAGTGGCAAGAAACTGGAAATTGAAAAGATGCCCATCAATTGGAGAATGGCTGAATAAATTATGGTATATGAATGTTATGGAATATTATTGTTCTGTAAGAAATGACCAACAGGAGGATTTCAGAGAGGCCTGGAGAGACTTGCATGAACTGATGCTGAGTGAGGTCAGCAGAACCAGGAGAACATTATACACAGCAACAAGACTATACGATGATCAATTTTGATGGACATGCTTCTCTTCAACAATGATGTGATTCAAACCAGTTGTCCTGCGATGAAGATAGTCATATACATCCAGAGAGAGGCCTGTGGGAACTGAGTGTGAACCACAATACAGCATTTTAACGCTTTCTGTGAATATTTCCATGCATTTTGTTTTCCTTCTTAGGTTGTTTTTTTCTTCTTCTCTTTCTAGACCTGATGTTTCTTGTGCAGTAAGATAACTGTATAGATCTGTATACATGTATTGTATTTGTCATATAATTTATCCTATTTAGCACGTATTAGATTACCTGTCATCTAGGGGTGGGGGTGGGGGGAAGGAGGGGAAAAGCTTGGGAAAAAAGTTTTTTGCAAAGGTCAATGTTGAAAAATCACTCATGTGTTTTGTAAATAAAAAGCTTTATATATATATATATATAAAGAGTTTTCAACAGATGTCAAGAAGGTCATTGACAAGGAAGTACATGTCCGGAGGAGGTCAACCAAGAGAAAAAGGGCTTTAAGGTCATGAGACATGAAGATTGATTGAAGGGCCTGGGAATAGTGAGTTTGGAAAAAAGAAGACTCAAGGGGACACAAAAGCTGTCTTTTAGTTTTTGAAGGGTTGTCATATGGTGGAAGGAGTAGGCTTTCATCCCCAGAGGGCAAAATCAGGAGCACTGGAGGGGAGGCTGTGAGTAGCAGAGGCAAATTTAAGCTTACAAGCCTTCCTGGCTCAAAGCAGGCTGCATCAAGAGGTGATAAAGAAGGATAGCTTCTCCCACCTTGGAGAAGGTCAAATGGCATCTGGCAATCATGTGTCATATATGTTTCAATGGGGATTCCCTCATGTCTGAGTTGGAATGGAAGATGCTATATCCAACTCACAAATTCTAAAGTTCTCTGCCACGTTCCCAGGATAAGCCATAAAGATATCAGATTCAGACTTTTTTCTCCTCCCTCCCTTCTAGTCAATTCTCCAGCAAATTTGGATGACTTGTTGACCTCTGGGGATGTTCCTTCCCTTACCCCATATCCCAGCCTGGCTCTAAGTGGCTGTTTATGCTGTTCTAATCAGTGATCACTGAAACTCTACAACACAGAGAGGGTAAAGTGGGCTTGAAAAGCCAATGCCTCCCCAAAGCCCTGAGGCAAATAAACATGTGATTTGAGGTTCCCTCTCCCTAGTCTTCCTTTCAGTACTGAAGTCACATATGGTTCTTAGACTCTGGCCTGATAATTGGTGAACGTTCCTAGTGTGGATTCCTCAGGACCAGTCAATCAGTTGATAAATACTTACCATATTCTATGTACCAGACTTCTATGTTTGGCTAGGTACTAAGGGCACAAAACCCACAGAGAAACAATTCCTTCCCTCAAAAAACTTGCATTCATTCATTCTTTATTTATTTTTTCTTTTCTTTTCTTTCTTTTGTTTTTTTTTCTTTTCTTTTCTTTTTCTTTTTTTTTTTTTTTGCTAAGGCAATTGGGGTTGTGACTTGCTCAGGGTCACACAGCTAGGATGCGTTAGGTGTCTGAGACCACATTTGAACTCAGGTCCTCCTGACTTCAGGGCTGATGCTCTATCCACTGTGCCACCTAGCTGCCCCCAGAACCTGCATTCTAAAGGGGAAAATGGCATGTGCACACAGGAATATACAAAATATTAAAGCAGAGATAAACCGTGATTTCACTGGAGTGACTCCAAGTAGAATGGCAAAGTAAATAGCAAAGATTAATATAAAGTGCTTTGCAAAGCTTAAAGTACTATAGGATTACATGCCAATGATTCTGGTTTTTTGGTCTTAAAAAACCCTTACCTCCATCTGTGCACAAAGTCTCATCTTTACTCTGCTGCCAAACCCTCAGAATATCCTTTCAACCTTTCACTTGCAGGCTGTTCCTCCCTTCTCTCATTCCCCCAGGATGCTGGCTTCCAAAAGTGGAAGATAAAATCTCACTGGCTTTAGGCTGGCATGTGGTCCCTTTGTTTTTTATTCCCTTTACAAAGACAACAGCACTAACTTTACAGGACAGTGATAATATATGAAACACATCAGTCATGGGGGATTTGGACCAAATACTTTAAAACTTAATCTACAGATAAGCATACTAGCTGAAACTGTCAATGCATTAAATCTTATTAGTTCTGATCCTCCTCATTCAGAATGTGTGACCAATTAGATGGGGCTGCACAGATGCAATTAGGTCACAGATTCTCTGAAATGGAAAGGACCTTGGGCCATATCATCTATACCAAACCTGAATAAGATTCTGCATTATTATAACAAGTGCATGGCCCTCCAATGTTTTTTTGTAGACCCCCTGTGATTGCCACTAAAGGTTTGCTATTCTACTTTTGGATATTTGTAACCAGCAAGAATATCATATTTACTTTAAGACTAGAACTGCCTCTATGCTAATTACTTTCCATTATTCTTGGTTCTGTTATCTGGGCCAAGAAGAACAAGACTAAACACTTCCTTCCCTCCTCCCCCCAAGAGAGCCCTTCACCACTATCATCATGGAGTCCCAAAGTCTTCTCTTTCTCGAAGGTTATAAAAACAGCAGTGGCCATAGTTTTGAGTATTGACCATATTAATGAGAGCACAGTCAATGCACTAATACCTGTGCTTTTATCATATATTGTGGAAGCAGGCTAAAATTAAACTGATTCTTATCCCTTCATCATGCCTTGAATAATGATTGCCAGGATCCTGTGGCAGCTGCCTACAAAGGTGCCGAACCTATGACAACTCTGTTTGGAAGAATGGAAGAGACCTTGGATAGTATTGTCCAGGATCCAAATGTCAAGTATCCTCTATTTTAAAGGTTACTGAAAAGAAGCCTCCTAAAAGGAGGGGGCTCATATACTCCTCAGGGTTCTGGCTACATGTGCTACTTGTATGCCACACCCCTTGATTCCCTAGGCTCCCCAACTGTTCTAAAGAATGGGGCCTTGATCATGCGGTCAATATTTTGCTAATTCTTCTATAAAATGACATTTACTTTGGCAGTAATAAAACTTTAAAAGCATTTTGTAACAGCTATACTACTTCTTCGATATTCAGACTAGTCTCTGCCCCCTCTCTAAGCAAAGTTGGTTCAAATTAGTGACATTTTATTATGCTATTAGGTATTCAAAAATGTTAAGGTCAGTGTCAAGTTTCCCAAAGTAAGGCACATGCTCTGAATGGATAACTGTGTCCTATTGCGACATTAGTGTCACAGGAAATGAATGAATTTTCCCTGAGGATTTGGTGAGGAGAAACATCACAAATGAGAAGAGTGGGAGTTCAGCCAGTCTTCTTGGGTTTTGGGATAGAATGTGATCATGGGAAGGTTCATTTTTTATCATTTAGAGCAGGGATATAGAACCTTTTTTTTCTTCCAAGGGTCATTTGCATATTTAAAACATCCTTAACAAGCCATAAAAAATTACCAAAGTGAACTTTATACAGGAAAGAAAGAAAACAAAATGGCAGGTTGAGATGCTTCCAGTAAACTGATTGGGATCTCTTGCTCTTCTAGTTGCCTCTTGAACTCTTGAGATGTTAAGCAGATATTTAACTAATGCAAGTGAAGAGCCTTGGGAATAGTTACATCAAGGACTCTGCTTATAGTCATTTATCAACCAATCAATCAACATTAAGCACCTACAATGTGCCAGGCACTAAGTGCTGAGGACAAAAAAAAATCCCTCAAGGATTTTATAATCTAATGGGGGAGAAAACATAAAAACTAATATATACAAAGTGAGCTCTATACAGGAAAATTAGGAAATAATTAACTGAGAGGAGCATTCAAATTAAAGGGTGGGAAAGGCTTCTTGGAGAAGGGGGGATTTTAATTGGAGCTTGAAAGAAGCCATGTAGGTCAATAGATGAGGGAAACAATCTCTGTGGCAATTTACCCAAGGATTGCTTCTGTGGATGCTAAAGCCTCCTACTCTCTGAGCATCTACAGCTACCGATGACAAGGAAAAGAAAGTTCTTACCACTTAAGTGCTTGGCCCTGTCAAATGATTCAAGAGCAGAAATGGGAAATGACATTAAAGAAATGCCATAATCACCTGCTTTGCTGCTGCACCTAAGGACCATGGTGCTTTTCCATCCAGTTTGCATTTAAAAACCCCTACAGGACGTGGCTCATTCAAATATAAGAGCCAATAGCTAGTCTTTATATAGCACTGTGAGATTTACAAAGCTCTTTACAATTAAAATTTTATCCTCACAACAAGTGTAAGAGGTAAGTGCTTCTTATTGTCATTTTAAAGTTGGGGAAACTGAGGCACAGGGCAATCAAAGACTTGTCCAGAGCCACATAGTCAGGCTGAGGCTGGATTTGAACACTCAAGTCTTCCTCACTCTAGGTCCTGTAATCTGAGCTGCCTACAGGGCTCTGTGAGGAGCTGTCTACTTTTTTATATCTTTTGTACTTAGCACAGCATTTGACACATCCTAAACACTTAAAAAAGTGTTGTTGTTTTCATTCATTCAGAAAGTACAATCCACTGGTCTAGACAACTTGATGATAGAATTGATTAAATGATCTTTATGTATTATTTAAATCCATCCAATTAGTATTATAGGCTGGGAGGGAGGAATGAACTTCCTTATAATCCTGGTTGATATTCTGCTCTGTAGCAAATTAACCCTCTGACCTAAGCTTGTCACTGAGCTGTTAGGAAGATCTTTTTCTCTGTAGCATCTGAACAACTCTGTGTAAGCCTGGGTTTGGGAAGAAGGTAAGACTAAGGCCTGAGGCTAGGCAGAGAACAGTTGGATTTCCTGGGGAACATTGATCCATACCTATAAGTTCCCAACCATTATTGAGTCCTTCAGGAGACATTTATCATATGTTTGTTTATCCCATACCCATATATCAAGACCCAAGCTGGGACCCCATAGGCTGGTTGGCTCATAGATGAGTGGAACATGGTTAACATGGTTTATGTAGAGAAGCTTTAAAATCCTAAAGGTGTACATGTGTATATGTGGCGCACACAGATATATATATATATATATATATATATATATATATATATATATATAT
>JAJPUD010004158.1:67068-107457 GCA_023553655.1 Myrmecobius fasciatus | reverse complement strand
ATATATATATATATATATATATATATATATATATATATATATATATTGTATATATGTTTGCCACTTAACCACAAATGACCATAGATGTTGTGGGGACCAGTGAGATTTAATTCAATACATTATAGTGCACATTCTCCATGTGTTCTGGGTACTTGTTCCTGCCTAGACAAAAAGAGATAAAAATGACAAAAAAGAACTACCTTTGCTTCCAAGGACCTCATTCTACTAACATCAAGAGTGTAAAAAAAGATACATAAAATACTCAAATAAGCAAAAAATAAATCACAGGCAGAAATAGCATAAATAGCAATTCCTTCCACTCTTTCTTTTGTAGCATGATTTCTAGTCTGCTGAACATCTCTTTCTCTTGACTTTCCTCTGAATGTGTTCTAATTTGTCCCTGTCCTATCAAAAATGGGCTTCCGACAACAGAGCACAATGCTCCAGTGCTACGGCTTTTGCCATTTTTGTGTGTTCTGATCCCCTGTGCTAGTCTGGTGATATTCATGGATCTCTTCTCATATTAATGTTTTTCAATGCAGAAAATAAAATAGGAAAATGTGAAGGAAAATAATTATAGGGAAATTCTCTCTCTCTCTCTCACTCTCCTTTAAAAGTTCACAGATTTCAAGTTAAGACTCCACCTGATCAGAACCAAGGACAGCAGCCTAATCTCTTCACTTGTCTGGGTTACTACAGAACATAGAAGGAAGTCAAAGATGTTTATTAAATGGTCCAGTTCATTCCCCTTCCCTCCTTTCACCTCCCCCCCAACAATCCCTTTCCTTCTACTCCAAGATAAGACATTTCTGGTAACTTTCTAGAAATAAGAGATCTCTATCTCCCTATTTCTGTGGGGAGTTTAGAAAAGAATGAGCAAGCAAGAAAAAAAAAATGGTGGGGCATCATCCTGGGTTCATTCCCACTAGGGACAGTTAGTTCCACATAGAGAAGCATAGGATTCAATCATATTTTATTCAGAACATGAAGAAGGAAAAACAAAATTAGGAGACAGTCTGGACTGAATTCTTGGAACGATACTGGAAAATTATCTGAAAGTGTCTCATCAATGCAGAACTTGTTCCCTTGAATAACTTTATTTTAAAATCTAATCTCAATACTTCAGTTTACCAAGGTTAACAGTTAGCCAGGCTACCTGCTGTCCTTGCTGGAAAAGTATCCCTTTTCTAGCCCAGGGTGCCTGGAGCAGGAGCTGGGGAAAAAGGGGAGGGAGAGGGAAGCAGTGGGAGGGAAGATAGAGAGGGGCCAGAGGCCAGGAGAGTACTACCTTTAGGGAGCCTCAATCTGCCACAGAAAAGAATCAGTGATTATCTTTCACAATAGAATTTTTAAATGGGCTTTAATGAATGAATTTGATAATTGCAGGCCCTGTTTAAGGACATTAGCTAAAAAGGATCTTGAACATTTGATGAATATGTATGCATTTTAAAAGTATTTCCATTAACTCTATATTCACAGGCCAATCTGCGGGAGCCTTGGCCAAGTGGAGGCCTCTTCAAAACTGGAGATTCACTCCAGCAATTTCCCAAACACCTGCACCTGAGTCCGAAGTGGAGGTAAACCAATATTTAGTCAAGCATGCAGGTGCCTGCCCAGAAGCCCCTGGGGCCTGTTGCACAGCTGGAGCTGAGCAGAGTGAAACCAGATGTGGCCTGATTAATGCAGGCAGCACTCAGAAATCAATGAATGGATTGCTCTCTTGCCCATGTCCACAGCAGAGCCCATCAGAAGGGTGACCTGACAAAGGTGGACAAGCTCCCCAGGAAAATCTTCATTTTCAGAGACTGTTTTTATCTAACCAGGAAACAGAGTAGTCCACTAATTTATTGGGTGACCTTGTTCTGGTCTAGGAGCCCCATTTTCCTTTTTGGAATGACAGCTATGGCTCAATCCTAAAGTACCTCCCAACTCTGCTCTTCCCTCTTATAAGCCCCATCCCACAAATTCTGAAATTCCCTGTTCTAAGAACCCCACCCCAAGTTCTACTATTCTGAAGGTAGCCCCTTCAAGCTCTGACATTCCCTCTTGTAAGGACCCCCTTCTCAACTTCCGACTTTCCCTATTCTTAGTCCTGCCTTTCCAAGCTCTGACAGTCCCTTGTCTAAAAACTCCCCAAGCTCTGATATTTTCTGTTGTAAGGGGCTTCCTGCCTCAGACATTCTATGTTTTAGGGTCCTTTCCATCTTTGACACCTTATGTTCAAAGGTCTAATCCTTCCTCTATGCTCGCTATATTATATTCTCCCCATGCAAGTTCCACCTCCAAGGCTAATGCTGTACAATCCACACTAACCTATCAAGGTCATTCACCAGCCTGGCTGTTCTTCTCTGGTTTTTACCCAGTTTATACAATGTATTGCCCAAGATGGAGTCCCCAGCACTGGACAAATTACTACTGATGAGCTAAGAGATATCATTAACTCTTCTTTAAGAGACGTTCTCTCTTACTCCAGATTCAGACTGAATTTATTCTTTTGGACTTTCTACACTGAACTGTAAGTTGTACAGTGGATAGATCACTGAACTTGGAGTCTAAGCCATATGGCCACAAATGCCTTCTAGCTGTGTGATCCTAGGTAACTCACTTAACCTCTCTGTAACTCATAATCCTCATGAGTAAATCAACAACACTAGAATAAGCAGCTGCTCCCTGCCAGACATTGGGTTAAGCACAAATAAAAGAAAGAGGTTGGAAATCAATGACATTTAATATTCTTTCATTTATTTCTGAATCTATAAATCAAGTTTCAGTTATGGCTTTATGTATTGCATGCTTTAGTGGTGCCATGATATTGGTGCAGAGAGCCTTCCTCTCAACTTTTCCACCTGGGGGAGAGTCTAATTTACATTTTCCTGGAAATCCTCCCTAGATGTCTTACCCAACATGATGCAAAAATGTTTTCTGGTTCTTTCACCAAGCCCCTCTCCCACTTGCCTCCATATATCAAATGACTCTTGGAATCCTCCCCCCACCTTTGTTCTCTCATCTGAAAAAAAAATAGGCTTACCATACCTATTTTGCACAGTTAGAAAGGACAACATTATAAATGGGAAGGGGCTATTTAATAACACAATCAGAATGAAAGATAAATTAGAGTGGCTTTTCTATTCATTCCATGTTCATTACACATGTTCATTACACACATTCATTTCACACTCATTCCCTTCATTCATTACACAGAATTACACAGCCTCCCCTCATTTCATTCCACAGACAGAGATACCGTCTGATTCGAGACACTCAGGACTAACCCACTCTCGGGCTTTCTGACTCTAAGACAAAGGGCTGAGATAAATAGGGATTCATAACTCATCACCAAAGGTCATCAGTCATTACTGATAATAGTAAGTAACAGGCATGGAGTGTGTCTAACTCACCATCTCCTTGGACACGCTGGAGAATCATTAAAAATGAAACCCTCAGATTTAGCCCCTTCCCATTCCCACTCCCAAACACACACCCCAAGGGCCAATGCTTTTTCCATCTCCAAGGAAGCTGCATTCTGGGAATGGAGCCAAAATGATAAACTTGTTCTCTGCCTGAGCTGAAAAGTTCATCGAGTATTTTTGAGGGGAAAAAAATAGCCCCCAGCATGCGTAATTCAAAGCCGGTAATGTCAGAGAGCCTGTGAAATATGTCTATTCCAAACAATTAGCAAGTGAAATCCCCTCAAACTAATCAACATCAGGATGCGATCTCCTTAGCACAGTATTGGGCGAGGAGATACATAGCAGCCCTGCACTCCTTTTAAGAGCTTTGGAGAAAAGCAGCGATCGCTGTGGCTGATGAAACAGCATCCAGGATAATTTTTCAAGCTTTCATTTCTTTATTCAAAAGCATGAAAAAATTAAAGGGGAAGGGAGATTATAAACACTACAGGGAAAAAAGATGGAGCAAGCCATAGATTTTGGTTGATTCCATCTCAGATATTAGGCTAAAGGAGGGAGGAAGGAAAGACAGTCATGAACGCTCATACCAAAGTGGACTGGAAAATATCCCAGGTAATCTCTGTTTTTATCAAGCTCCTTCAAAGACTACCCATTGTACATCAAATCAAGTTGCATCTTTTTACTCTGAAAGAAAGTATGGTTTTGGATTTTGTCAGTCACTGGAGTATATTGAGCCAGGAAGATTGAGACCAAAGACTGTCTCCTTAGAAGAGCCTGGGGAACCCAGTGAGCTAACAAATGTAACAACTGGAAGATATCCTGATTGTCATACAATCTTGGGTGAAACCGATGGATGGCTCTATGGAAAGAGACCCAACAGGAAATCAAGTGTAAGGCATACCTGACCAAAACTCCCTTCTACATATTCTCAAGACATGGTCCCTCAGTTTCCCCATGGAAATCTGCAGGTATGGACCACACTGCTTTCTGAAACTAATCCAATCTGGGACAGTTCTGAGACACATCTCCTTTAAAGTGAGTCTAAATCTCTGGCATAGCTAGAAAGATACAAAAGGGTAACCAGATAACATCTAAACTACTACTAATTTCCCTGTGTGTTCACTTTCACCTCCTTCCTACTAGGTTTCCTGGGAAATGAGAAAATGGGAGGAAATACTGGGTGTGAGCTGCAGGTGTACCCTCCAATACTTTTTGATTCTGTCTAGGTGGTTCTTTTAACAGTTTATGCTGACCAGAAGCCTAGTACTGTTTTTAAGGTTATTTTAAATAGTATTTTATTATTACAAATACATGCAAAGATAGTTGTCAACACTCACCTTTGCAAAACCTTGTGTTCGAAATTTTTCTCCCTCTCTCCTTCTTTCCCCTCTCCCCTAGATAGCAAGCAATTTAATACAAGTTAAATATGTCTACCACTTAAAAAGGTCCAGCAAATTGTTTTAAGGAGGATGGGGTGGGGAAAAGCCAGATATCCAATCCTTGACCACTGAGGGATTTTAAGCATATTAGAAAAATAAATTGTACAAAGCAAATGGTCAGTTACAAATACATCTCTACAGTCACTCATTAATCAATCAATCACCAAACATTTACTATGTAATTCCTTGGTGTCACAAGGGGCACAATGGGGCACAAGGGCAAGAATGAAAGTCTGGGCTGAGATCACAAACCACACACAATTCTCTACATGGTATATGCTAAATAAATTTTAATTCATTTGGATGTAAGACTTTGACAAATAAGGACATTAAGAAGGACCTCACATAATATGGGAAATTTGAGCTGAGAAGTGGAGGAAACAAAGGATTCTCAGAGAAGATGAAGAGGAAGGTATTCCAGGCATGGGGGACGGGAACTCCCAAAGCATGGAGGCAGGGGAGATAGAGCCCTCTGTGTAAGCATCAGGAAGAAGAGAGAGTTTGGCTGGTCTAAAATTAAGAACTGTCCTGAGATTGTGTCAGTAAGAGATTTGGTGATAACAAAAGTGCTTCTGATCCTTTGAGGTATGATTGGATATCAGAGTTCAGGCTGGCAGGTAGGGCATCCTGGAGAGAGGGGGACCTCCACTGGTCCTTAATAGAGAAATAGGATTTGGCAAGAGGGGAGGAGAAAAGAAATCCAAAAGAGTGGAAATGAAGGGAGCACAGTGAGGAAGGGGTATAGGGTAGCTGTCTTCAAATAACTGGAGGGCTACCAAGGCATCAGACATACGTTTTTTTTATATGTAACTCTATAGCATAAAGCCATGACTGAAAGATGGAAATAACAGGTCAAGAAGAACTTTACAGAAATTGAACTATAATGGACAGGGCCACTGGGAGAGCTAATGAGGACACCAGCTCTGACCTTCCCTGTTCTAAGCTCCCTCCCAGCTGAAATTCCCTATCGTCAGCTCCTTCCTACCTCTAATATTTTCTATTCTCAGCTCCCTCTTAGCTCTGATAATTTCAGATCAAAGGGAGCTAGGGTCAATTTCTGAATAACCAATCAGTGTAGCCATACCATAAGCCCATGACAAACAGAGCCAATTTGTTCCATGATCAGGATAAGCTCAGGTTGAAGACCTTATAGGCGGAAACCTCAGTTTTCCTCACCTATGTGACTGACATACATTTGTGTGGACCTTGCCTCTATCCACAGCCAACCCCAGATTGAATTTTCTCTGGCCATCTTTGCAAGGAATTATCTCCAGCACTTGCATATGACTGGTCTGCCCACTTCTCCTTCCCTCTCTGTCCATCTCTAGGCTGTACCTTTCATTCTTTCCCACAGAGCCCATATTTCAGATTGCGGAGCAACAGATGAGGCAAAAGTTCCTCCAGGGAGTTGCCCTCCACCCCTAACCTGAAGCTACCTTTTGAGGTTCCCCACCAGAATGCCAGCTTGTGGCTGTCTAAGAAAGGGTTCAGTTTTAGCCGACATGTTAACAAGGACCACTAGTGTCTGCCTCACCAATGCCCAGCATGGAAACTGCCACTGTTGGCACAGTGAGTTCATTAAATCTGGCAGAGCTGCTGGCTCCCAAAGTGTTCCTGGAGACCTCCAACAGGGTCTCACACTTTCTGAAGCTGGATAGAATTGACTATAAGGAAAGGTATGAAAATTCTCTGTTGCCCATTTATAGGCACGGGCCCTGAGTGGCTCATAATTTCTCAGGTGTTCTATATGCCAACATTTCTTCCTGGGGCCCGGAGACACTCCAGACCCTGAGAATTCTGCCTTAGATGGGAAGAAGCCATAAAAGCTACTGAGTCCCCTTTCTGAGCCTTAGCTTCCCCCTGTCAGATGATGGATTTGCAAATGAAAAATTTGGCAAGGCACTTTTCCAATGATCTATGTTATGAATTGGCCAGAAACATAATTAAAATGGAGGCTAGGCAAGGCATAAAAGGGTACCTATTGGTCCCCGATTCAGAACACTCATTGAGGTCAGTGTGTCTTCAGGGGCAGAAGGAAAAAAGTTCTAGCACTTCCCTTGAGAGGTTCCAGGAGCTCTTGGTTTAGTCTGTCTGCAAATCTGGACTTCCAGACCATTCTCTTCTTCCTTCTGCTGTTTATTATTTCTAAAACCTTGTCCTAGAGGCAAAGGGCAGCTCAGTGGACAGTGCATAGAATACTGAGATTGAATTCAAGAAGAATCATCTAAGTTCAAATCGGGTCTCATATTTCTTAATGGTGCGACCCTGAGCACATCACTTAACCCTTTGTCTCAGTTTCCTCATCTGTACAAGGAGCTGAAAAAGGAAATGACCAACCACTCCAATATTTTTGCCAAGAACACCCAAATAGGGTCATACGTGATTGAATAAATGGCCTTAATCTATTTGGGCTTGATTTTCAACAAGTTGGTTGCAGTGAATGACCACTTGGGTCTCTTCCAGTTATATAGCTTTTGCCTCAGTTTGTTCATCTGTCAGATGGGTCAAGCAAAGGATTAAGTGGTCAAGAGTGAAAGGTCACTGTCTGAGAGCTGGGGAGGCAAAGGGCAACTTTGAGGAGGGAGCAGCATCATTGTACCCAGGACTGCTCTCATTCCAGTCCTATCTCCTCATGACTCCTCACATACTGCGAAGGATGCTCTCTGAGGGCAGGATCTGCTTCAACCCCCTCATCTGACTGGAGTCACTAACTGGAGTCAACTTGGGTTAAGCTCTGGAACTCATTAAAGACTCAGTATTCCTGCCCTGTAAAATGGGCCTAAAGGCAACACCAACTTTACAAAAAGATCCAAATGAGACCAGGTGCTTATATAGCTTAAATTCACATAGAAATGCCAGTTATCTTCATTGCTGCACTCTCCTTGCAGCAGCATCATGGAATCATAGATTGGAATTGGATGTGATCATCACTTGTCTCATTTGACACATGAGGAAACCGATGCAAGATGCCCACAGAAGTAGGAACTTCAGGAGGGATACATGATTTGGATGCAATCTGCCTGATTCTCATTCCACCATTCCATGGACTGTTCCAAATTGCCTGTGTGAGCACCATCATATTGCTGTGGGGTACAGGGAGTTCCACAAGAAAATGCCCCCCAACAAATGCAAACTGGGGGCATTTCCCAAATGTTGCCTAGTCCATTAAAATATTAAGTGACCTGCCCAGGGTTAAACAGATTGTGTGGGTCAGAGGAAGACCTGAATCCAGATGTCCTGGCTCAGGGTTTTTCTTACTTATCTATCACAACAGGAGAAATGGGTGCCTGTGGGACTTAGATTTGAAAACCACTAGTGATCATTAATTATGTTGTATTATATTTTTATTTATTTTGTTAAACATTTCCCAATTATATTTTAATCTGCTTCTGGTCTTATTCAAGAGTCTTGTAGTAACAGCAGTTTGTCAAGCTAAATTACTCCATGCTGCCTCTTATTATAATTATCATTCTTAACTAAGCTTAGTGGAACCTCCCCTCCCCTGCAAGTAGACAACTACTAAAAATCTGTCAAATGAATAAATATGGAACCCAAAATTATCCCTGATATTCTGCCATGGGGTATCTGGTTGGCAAACGAGATCTGAGTTCCAATCCTCTAAAATATTTACTAGATATTTCATCTTGAGTCAATTTAACTTGTCTGCCTCAGTTTCTTCATTTATAAAACGGGAATAACAATGATAAATAATCCCATAAGATTGCTATGAAGATAAAAGGAAATATTTGTTACTTACTTTAAAAAAAGTAATAAGAATAAAAATGAACATATAATACTTCCTATGTGCCAGGCACTGTACTAAAGAATTTTACAATTATTACCAAATTTGATTTTTACAACAACCCTGGGAAGTAGGTGCTATTATTATCTCTATTCTACATATGAGGAAACTGAGGCAAATAGGATTTAGGAACTTAAATAAGGACTTAAGTCACATGGCTGGTTATTATGCCTCTTATTATCCCTATTGTTGTGGTGGTGATGGTGATGATTACTATTTCTAGGAAACCATTCCTGACTTCCTCTCAAGTTTTCCTCTGGGGTGCAGCCCCCCCCAAATCATGGGCCACAGACCTTGGTGTCTCCCTGGCCCTTCAGACTCAGAAATTCTGAAAAGGAGAACATACTAGGGACCAGGGACCAGCACCTGAACAGTCTCCAGTCCAGGACAGGAAAGAAGAGCATGTACTTGCTGAATGGAGATTTTCTGGTCATGTGCTAAGGAATACCAGACCCAGTTCCCACATCTCCTAGGAGAGCTGGAGGATAAGACCCTAGCAGAATGAACTCAATTTTTCCTGAGAAGATGAGCCTGAGGGAGAAAAGCAGGGTTCAAACTGCTGGTAGAAGTGAACGAGTTTTTCAACATCTTAAAAAAAGGGACAGAAACCATCAGACAACACGGCAGGGGATAGAAGCTGGCCTGGACTTAGCATCGCCCAGTCCTAATCTAGCCTTTGACACATCTCCACTATGTGACCCTGGGCAACTGAATGTCCCTCTTAGTTTCTTGGGCCACTTTCTAAGGCCAGTGGTCAAGGAGCAGGTGCCAGGGTGTGTGTATTTCATGGTAGAAATTAGAGATCTGGGCCAATCACTGAGCAGTCACTCACTGCATTGCACTTAAAATTCCATTTTCTTTTCCACCCAGATCCTATTCCCTGCCCTTCATTCCATCCACAGGTCATATATTCTTGGCTTTTTGCATATTGTCGGCCCTGTTAGAGCCAGAGCTCCTTGGAAGCAGGGATGATGGCTTTGATTCTGGGTATTCCCAAACATTTAGCGCCATATCTGATAGGCTCTTCATAAGTGTTTGTCGACTGGCTCACTGCTAGTGCCTCCCCTCTAACATATATTGTTTGTCCATGGTTATTTTAATGTCATCTTCTCACATTAGAGTGTAAGCTCCTTGAGGGCAGGGGCTGTTTTTGTCTTTCTTTGTCCCCCTCCAGTAATTAGCTCAGTAACTGGCATTTAACCGGTGCTCAATAGATGCTTACTTGATTTGACTGCGTCATGCACTAAACAGCCTTCAAGCACCAAGCAAGTCTTCATGCTCACCCTGCGCCCGCTTGGGAGATTTACAAGGTAAGAAAAAAATTGGGGCTGCCTGCTCTCCGACACATGGCAGAATGTCCAATATATGCACAAATTCACCAGCAGTTCATTGGTGTGTGGGGAGAGCCCTCCTGAGAGGGCTAGGAAGGATGGCATATTGGTGAGGGGGGAAGTGCAGGAGTGGGGCTCTCCAGGAAATGTGGCGCTGTCACTGTAAGGAGCAGAGCCTGGCTTTAAGCTCTGCTCCCCAGATTCCTAATCTATCACTATTTCTGCTCTATCACAGTCACAACCCATGCGGTCCTTTATTATGGAGTAGCTTTAAAAATGCAGAGAGCTGCTTTTTCTTTCATTTCTCTACTCTGTTCTTCATCCTTCCATACTATTCTTACCCCACTCTCACCAATCTGAAGGACAAGGGAGCCTAGGGAAGGGATGCAGGGGAGAGGTGCCTGTGAAAAAAGTGTTTGCCTCTATAGCAGGGATGCCATGGAGCAGGCTGCTGTCAGCCCCGAGCCATACAAACAGCCCTTGGTCTCATTGGCCCAGAGCACTGTTCACACTCATTAAGGGGCAGCCAGTCCCCCGACTGGTAAATCAAGAAAAATGATGTTGCTACAAAACGGGTAGATCTCTGGAGGTTCCTCCCCTCCTTTCCCTAGTAAAGTTATTGGAAAATAGAACATTATACATACTTCCAGGAATAATCAGGCAATTCCAAGCTAAACCAAGTTGGGGGAGCAGAGCCCTCAGCTAACCTGTCACTCTGGTCCTCTCAGCAACTATTCCCGATACAAACAATGCTGGAAATATCTTAAGTATTCTTTGATGGTGTGGGGGTGGGATGGGAGGAGAAGCAGCTGAAGGAGAGGAAGCTAGAAGGGACCAATCCACCTTCCATCTTGTTTCCAGTGGTAGTGTGTATCCTAGTGCCGACTATTCAGATATGAGACAAAATGACTGTATAATCGAGCCTAAGATTCTGGATAAAGTAAATTGTTCAATTATTGGATGTCTACACAGAAGCAGACTGCCATAGTAAATTGTTCAATTATGGGGTATCAACATGGAAGCAGGCTGACTGGTTCTCCAATGTGCAACAGCTGGGCATTACTAGCCAGTTACAGATTATCCTATGGGTCTTCTGAGTATTTGCCCAGTTCTCAGATTCTGTGAGTCTAATGGGAATAGATCAAAGGTTTTATTGTGGTTTGAGACTTTTTTCATGGATATGAGTAGGATCAGAGAATGTTGGTATTGGAAACGACTCTAATTCCATTCTGCTTGGCCCTGGATGAGAGACCAAGGAGCAAAAGGTGAATGCATTAGAGATGCAGAATTAGAGGTAACTGGATAGTACAGTGGGTATTGCTTGGGATCTACAGGAAGAAAGAGCTGAACTCAGCCTCACTTAGTAACTGTAGTATCCTAGGCAAATTATTTAACTCTGTCTGCCTCTGTAACATGAGGACAATGATAATACCTGCCTTCTAGGACTGGGGGGGGATCAAGTGAAATAATATGGGGAAAGCTCTTCACAAAAATAAAAATGTACAAATGCTAGTAAAATACTATTAATCTTATGGAAGACTCTTTGCAAACCTAAAAATGTACAAATGCTAGTAAAATACTACTAATATTATGGAAGGCTCTTCACAAACCTAAAAATGTACAAATGCTAGTAAAATGCTACTAATATTATGGAAAGCTCTTCACAAATCTAAAAATGTACAAATGTTAGTAAAATACTACTAATATTATGGAAGGCTCTTCACAAACCTAAAAATGTACAAATGCTAGTAAAATACTACTAATATTATGGAAGGCTCTTCACAAATCTAACAATGTACAAATGTTAGTAAAATACTACTAATATTATGGAAGGCCCTTCACAAACCTAAAAATGTACAAATGCTAGTAAAATACTACTAATATTATGGAAGGCTCTTCACAAACCTAAAAATGTACAAATGCTAGTAAATTACTACTAATATTATGGAAGGCTCTTCATAAACCTAAAAATGTACAAATGCTAGTAAAATACTAGTAATATTATTGTTGTTGTTATTCTTTCTGGATATAAAGGGGGGGTTTAAAAAAGAAACTATTGAGAGTATGATAGGATATGAGATAGTGAATTACCCATCACTGGAAGTCTTCAAGTGAAGACTTTGACCATTTGTGGGGATGGGAGGATTTCTGATCCATGATTCTTGAAGTTTGCAGTCCAGTACCAGCTTCTTATCCTCTTTTACAAAGAAGGAAAGTGATATCTCCAAAGTAACAAAAGCAATCACAATTTGTCTCAGGTCACAAAACAAAGCTGGGAGATCCCCGAATTCCCAAAGTTCATTTTTCATTGTTGGATGTGGGTGGTATACTAACTCCTGCTTTGTTGAATGTGACTTTTAGTGATGAACGATAATATTTTCTCAGTAATTCTAGCCTTACAGAAGCAGTCTCCTTTCCATATCCTTAATGAGCATGCATAGAATAGGAGCTGTTTCCTTCATAGGAAACTCCATTTCCCATCCCCATACCTTTGCCTGGGTTATGTCCCCATGCCAAGAATGGGCTCTCTACTACCCTTTGTCTTGTAGAATTCCCAGCTTTCCACTGCTCTCAGCTTCATTTCACCTCCTACAAGAGACCTTTTAAAAATGATTTTTAAATATTTTACATCAGAACAAGTATAAATATGTTGAAAAGGAGGTAAGCAACTTGAGGGCTTCACATCTGACAACTTATTAAGAAGTACTTTGAGATACCTATTGAGCTCCTGACATGTTTTTATTATTGCTATTATTGTGAAAATAATTCAGAAATTGATCTTTCCCTCAAGATATACACAGGTTACATGAAGATAGTCTTACATAATATGGCTATGGAAATATGAACTTTTATTGCTTAAGGTAAATCAAGCAATATTTCCTTGAAAATATTCTTAAGAATAGATTAATTTTATCCTGCATTCTTCTCTAGTCAGTCTTACTAAGATAGATTTGATTGTAGCTGTTAGCACAGCGACAGAGGTAGGGCTGATGAACTACAGTAGCTGCAATCACTTAATACCAGCCTGTCTTCTTCTCTGGAGCTGCCTTTAGGGAAGAAATATGAAGAGAGAGCTATAACTTTCTAGGGATCATGCTCCCTAAACTGGTCTCAAGACTATAATTTTAGGTGAGCAGGTTGGAATCATTTTCATCATCATCAAATATTTATATAATGTTTTGTTTACAGAGCAGTCGTATATGTTATTTCATGTGGTTCACAAAATAACTTCAAAATTTATGCCCATTTATACAGATAGGGAAACTGAGTTAAAGAAGATAATTAACTTGCTCAGTATCACAAGCTAAATGTCTGAAGTGGAATTTAAATTGAATCTTTCTAACCTGACATCAAAGTGGATGGAAAAAAGAACAAGAAAAATATTTCTGTAGGTGCATGCACATGTACATGTTCACCTGTGCCCTAATATTTCTGGATGTTTGTGTGTGTGTGTGTGTGTGTGTGTGTGTGTGTGTGTGTGTGTCTGTGTGTTACTCTTTTCATTGATCAGTTAAGGTTTTAGACAGTCTGAGTTCTGGGCTCTGTTGTTAATCACTTGAGTTCTTTGTCACAGGGGATAGCAAAGGACTGAGTAGCCATAATTATGCCACCAGGACAGTAGCAGCCACATCTAAAGCACCACCTTTCTTATTTCCCTGATAGAAAGGTTAAGGGTGATCTCAACTCTTCACCACAACATTGAAAAATCCTGAGATAAGTCATAGTCTTAATTTAAGGATGTCAGCAGGAAATGCTGGAGAGATAATTCTAGGAGCCAAGGAAGAGCTGGCTTTATCTCAGAGGAGAGGGAGGGGAGAGCGGGAGAGAAGAGAAGAAGGGGGGAGAGACAAAGACAGACAGACAGAGAGAAAAAGAGAGAGGGACAGAAAGAGACAAAGAGAGGGTCAGAGAGACAAAGAAAGAGATAGAGAAAAAACAGAGACAAAGAGAGAGGGGGGGAGACAGATAGAAAGAGGCAGTCAGAGAAAAACAAATAGAGGAGAGACAGACACAAAGACAAAGAGAGACAGAGATATAAAAAGAGAGACACAAAGACAAAGACAGACAGAGACAGAGAGAAAGCCAGAAAGAGAGAGTTAGAGAGACAGACAAGAGAGACAAAGAAAGGGAAAAAGAGACAAAGAAAGAGACAGAGACAGAGAAAAAAGAGACAGAGGGGGGAAAGACAGATAGAGGCAGTCAGAGAAAGACAAATAGAGAAGGAGAGAGGGAGAGACAGAGATATAAAAAGAGAGACACAAAGACAAAGAGAGACACAGACAGAAAGAGATAGAGACAGACAGATAGAGACAGAGATTGCCTAGCTTTGGATGCAAATGCCCTGAACTGAGGATTCCAAGGAGGAAAAGGTACCCCATCTGTCTTCCCTGTTGCTTCTTACACCATTAGCACTGCAGCCGGGGGACCCACTTGAGTTTGGGACTGGCAATGATGTATGGCCCTGCTCTGGCTGGCCAATATGAGCATTTCCATCAGGCCACTCACATACCACCAGGGCAGAGAGATGGAAAGTTTATTACCAAGGCTTGGGAAGCTGTGCCCCGAGCCATTCCCCAGAACTGAAATGAAAATGTGGAGTGAACCGGTGTGAGCCTGCATCCTGCAGGGGCTCTATTGTATTCCTTCTGCCTGGCTCAGCCTCTTAACAACAATCAGATGGAAGGGAAGGTCCCTGGAGCTGAGACAAGCTGGGCCGCTTTTCTTGACAGCATGAAATCTTCAGAGGGAGAACACTGGGCAGACATGCCATTCAATGCGATTAGGAAGAGGATGCCGGTCAGAACCAAGAGTGGCTCTGTGTCCAAAGGCACTAGGGGCAGTGTGGTACAGGACACAGTCAGAGGACTTCTCTTTGTAACCCCATGATCTATAAAAGTCCCTTGTATATTCTGAGCCTCAGTTTCTCTTTGTGTAAAATGGGAGGCTGAACGGCAGAATCAATAAGACCCCCTTAAACTCCAAATCTTACAAACTTATAACCTCATTAATTTATGGCATCAGAGATTTAAGGCTGAAAGAACTTTACAGGTCTTCAAGTCCAAACCTTCTTAAGTGAATTAGCCAAAGTGACAGAGTTGAGATTCAAATTCAGATCCCTTAATAAAAATATTTCATTAAAATGGAATTTTCAAATGGGTAGTCTCTTAAATGACAATTAAGCTTCCTCATTTCCAACTCAATGCTTAGCCAACTACATCATTGTGACTTTCTACTCCATTATCACCAACATGGAGTCATTCTTATCACAATTATATGATTAAGTAATCCAGCAAGAGCCTCTTCCTCAGGGAAGGGGATCATTGCCCATTACTACTGGAGCCCAGAATACTTCTTGTGGCTCAGCTCACTTGCTTCATCTTGCATTTGAGCAAATGCCTCAACCAATATATGCTAGGTCCAGTCCGTATCTATTTTAGTAATTGTTCATTTGTGTATTTAAAATGACTCGAAGAACACCCACTTTAGGGAAAATTGAGACTAATGCAGCTCAATTACAGTAAATAGCTACCAGCATGTAATAGGGATGCCTTCCATTACAAAATTGTCTGAGAAAGCCGCCGGAAATAATGCAGGCTGGGCCAACCCAATTTCTCGACTCCTGTGCTTGCTTTTACTCAGAGAATGAGCAATGTTGCTACTCAGAGTATTGCTGGGGCCATGGTAGCCATATGACTTTTTTTGTTTACACACCGAATCTATTAAAATATCTATGTCATTTTGGTGGTGATGAAGAAGAGGGATTCAAGACAACAGAAATGAGGATTCAGCAAGAACAGCTCCTCTCTAGGATGAAGGATGGGGTGGGGCAGGGTCTTGAGGGACATCTTGCCAAGAGCCTGACCAAAGTCCTCTGGGTAGCCTGTCCAGGTGTTTCAAAGGAGAAATTGCCCTTCCTGAATGGAACACTCCTCAGTCTCCTGAGAATATTTTCATCAATTTCATCAAATGGATACTGATCTTAAAGGTGGAAACAAACCTTGATTGTACAGGTATGGAAATAGGCACAGAAATAAAATGAGCTGCTCAAAATCACATGGCTAATCAGCAGAATAGGGATTGAAATTGGCCTTGCCCTCCAGACCCATTGTGCTCTCCAAGGTACCATACTGCTAGCCCATGGATTTTTGTTCTATTGTAGACTATTTCATGGTTAGGAAGTCTTTTGGAGACATAGCACAGGGAATGGCTATGGTCTGACACCCTGTCCTACCAGAGATGTTTTTAGTTCTTTCCCCACCTGAGTTGTACTCCACATTTCATCATACTTTGCAATATCTCAAATTTCCTTCCAAGACTCTCTGGTATTAATTTTATGTGTGTATACATATATACATATATATTATACATGCAAACATATCTTCATATATCCATGCATATCTATGTGTATCTATTTTTACATAGCTATAGATATGTATTGGTATATGTGTATGTATAGTCTTACATATATACATAAATATATACATATGTATTATATGCATATGTGCATGTGTATATATATGTACTTGTGTGTGTATATATACATATACATACTGCTTTGACTGCATGGTGTCTCCCTCATTTAGACTGTGAGACATTTAGTAAAGGTCTATTGACTGATGGGCTGGAGAGAGCATTGGTCTAGGAGTCCAGTTTCCCCTGCTAGTAAAATTCTTTCCCTTAAGAAATTTGTTTTTAGGGACCTTTCATCCTTGTGGCTAGCTTGGTGTCAGACCTAGAGAAAAGACTCAGCAAATGCTTTTCTCTCTCTCTCTCTCTCTCTCTCTCTCTCTCTCTCTCTCTCTCTCTGTCTCTTTCACATACATATATACATACATGCATACATACATATATACATACAGTTGTGATTTCCCCTACAAAGATTCCTCAGGGGCAAAGACTACTTATTTAATTTCTTTTATGTATTTTGCCTTTGTTGTCAATTAATTTTCTGAACTTTTATTTTCTTATTTATTAGCATTAAGGTTTGCTTTCTGGAAAGCGTTCTTTAATGTTTGCAGAATACTATAAACATGTACAAATATACATGCACATACTCATATATAGAATATATCTCTATATACATACTCATTTATATAGAATACATATGCAATCATATGTGTATAAGAGTATGTATACATACTGATTGTATAAAATATCTCAACACACACACATAGATGCGTATATCCATGCAAGGAACCCTCTGAGGTAGGTGCTATTATACTAATTGTTTTGTTATTAATTATAGCTAAACATTTATGTAGCATTTAAGGTTTCCAAATCACTTTACTTAAGTTATGACATTTTATCCTCCTAATAACCCTGGGAAATGGATGGTATTCTTTTTCTCCCTTTTATATATCTTCCTTAAAAAAAAAACTGAGGCAGACAGAGATTAATTAACATGCCAGGGTCATACAGCTAGATTCAAACTCAAACATGCCCTCAATAGGTTTTTTATTCTAAAATGTTGCTGCAAGTTACTAGGAAAAATTGAGAAAATACAATCCTTCTGTCCTTTATGGAACACATTCTCACTGTTCCTCTTCTCTTCAAGCTGGGAGTGTCATTGCCTATAAACTGGGCACAAAATGAGGCTGTTCATAATTAGGAAATTAGATAATATGGTTGCTATAGCACCAGACTTGAAGGTAACAAGATCAGATTTCAAATTCTGTCTCAGGCAGGATTTGAGTCATGTAATTTTGAATAAGTCACTTTCTCAGTCTTAGTTCCATCTGTAAAATGGGTCAATATAATACCTACTTAATCATTGAGTGCACAAAATGAGAATATGTTTGCAAAGCACTGTATAAACCCTTAAATGTCATATAAAGGACAGCTCTTTATTATTATCATCATATTTTCATTGCTTCGATGAAAATGTAAATGTAAAGAACAAAGTAAATGACAATTGTTGCCAAATTATAGTGATGGCCAAAGAAGAGACATGTGAAGTTACTTCCTTCTCCCCTCCCCATTTCTTCCATAGGTGTAAATAGTGGGGGCTGAGCCCATCATAGCTTATCAGAAGTCTTTGATAATGTTAGTTTTATATGCTTCCTTTTGTTGCATTATTTTCTCCAACCCCACTTTTTAATTCTTTGTTTTTAGGAGGAATGGAGGGAGGGAGGAGGGATACACTGGGAAATGTAGGTGATGCAAGAACATAAGCTATTAATAACTTTTTTTAAAGGGTGGGTAGAAATTATACAGGCAAAGTGAGAAGGAAGGGCATTCCTGGCAGAGAGAACAGGATGCAAGTTGTCTTGTAGGCTGGAGAAAACAGTCTACAGGTTAGTTTGGGGGTCAGGGAACTGTCCATTATGCTTGAACTGTGGTCTACATAGAAGGAAGTTATAGAAGTAAGCTAGGAAAGTTAGGGTGGAAGGGAATGGCAAAGGCCCTTGAATATCAAACTAACTCTCCCCCACAACCTTCCCCTGGAGGAGGCCCTGAGGGCTATGGGAGAAAAGCAGGAGGTGCCATACTCATGTATGCAGTCAGAGAAATCTGAAGAGTTCTTAGAAGCCATGTGATGAGGAAAGAGAGGTTAAGGGATTGGTCCAGTCTCACCTGTGTCTAAAGCAGGATTTCAACAGTCCATGCTCGGTCATTTATTAATCACCTGCTGTGTGCAGAGCAGAAGCTAAGAGCTAGAAAAACAAAGATAAAGGTTCCTGGGATAAAGCCAGGATGGAAAACATGGTAGAAACTTGGGGAAACATCTAGTCCGATGGCCTTATTTATACAGATAAGGAAACTGAGGCCCAGAGCGAGAAGGTACTTGTGCAAGCTCACTTGGTAATACAGGGGCTCAGCTGCAGCCTCCCACTTCTTGATTGGTTTGTAGAATCTTGGTGCCGGAGGAGACCTTCACCATCATCTCTCACGGCTCCCTCATTTTCCACTAGACAGTTGCCAACTGATAAAATAATTTTTCCAGGGCCTCGAAATAACATGAGGGTGAATATAAGCCCTGCCCTAAGATATCAAGACAATTTGAATAGGAAATGGGATTTCAAATGCACTTTCTATTCTGGGAAGCCCTGGGAGCCAGCGAGTAGCAACACGCCGTGTGGGTGAAGAGAGGGACGGCTTACAATGAAGTCCCATTAATCTCAAGAGGATATTCAGGCTAAACAATCTCGATGGTAGGTTATAAATATCAAAATTCTATTAATCTGAGGAGGAAGAAATCTTTTCAGCAAAATAAGAGGATTAATGGAGAGGAAGGAATATTGGCCATAAGGGTGAAGGGAGAACCATCCAGGACTGCAAGTGTTTCTTGTTAGAGCGAGCCCAGGTCAAGAGCACATGCATGGGAGTCCCACTTGGAAGAATAGGATGTGCCCTGCATGGGACTCAGAGATAGAGGAGGGATAAGGAGAGGAGGGAGTCTTCCCTTCTCCAGAAATGGCAGGGAGGGAGAGGCAAGTTCCAAACAACTGACTTGCAAAAAAACTATCCAGAAATGCTCCATCCATGTGCTTGGAGGCGGGAGAAGGAATGTAATTAAGTGATAAATTAGGAGGTCCGGACTCTCAGGTTGGAGAACTCAAGAGGAGGGAAATCAATGGGAGCAAGAATCAAAGCAGAATTCTGGGATTTAAGGGGCAAATTGTCAAAGCTAAGCTCATGTTTTATAGAGGAGGCAACACAAACCCACAGCAAGGAAAGAATCAGTCTCACAGGCAAAACTTGTTATTGGCAGTGGGGTCTGGACTCCTAGACCAATGCTCTCTCTAGCCCATCAGTCAAGAGACATTTATTAGATGGCTGCTGTGTACCAGGCAATGTGCTAAACAATGGGGTTCTAAAGGTAAAACAGTTTCTGCCCTCCAGAACTTCACAGTTTAAATGGGGGAGATATCATGAAGACAATCAAGTACATATATATATATGTATATATATATTTATATTTGTGTATGTATATGTTTGCATATATACACACAAAGTATACATACACACACATATATATACTTTGTGTGTATGTGTGTGTCTATATATATATATATAGAGAGAGAGAGAGATCTCTCTCTATATATACACACACATATACACGCAAAGTATATATATATATGTGTGTGTATGTATGTATACTTTGTGTGTATATATGCAAACATATACATACACAAATATAAATATATATAAGTACATATATATAGAGAAATATATATACAAATACAAATATACATATATATTCAAATATACGCATATGCATACATGCAAGTATATATAATATATGTACACACTGGTGCATGTATATATACATACACATATGTATACAATATATGTATATATTTGTATAGATGTATGATTAGACACTATATATACACTTATACAATAGGTATTTATAGCTATGTATAAATACACATAGATGTGTAGGAACGAATGCATGTGTGTGTATCATATATGCATGTATACACACATAAAATAAAGTTAATACCAGGAAGTCAGGAAAGGAGGTCCCTGGCAGTTGCTGGGGCAGGCAGGGAAGACTTCCTGGAGTAGGTGGCATTCCAGCTAAGTCCTGAAGGAAAACAGATATTACAAGAGGCAGAATGAGAAGGGAGATCCTCCTGGCTATGGGAGACAGCTGGAGCAAAGGCTTTGGAGGAAGGATGGATAAGAGTGAGTAAGAGAGTAATGTATAAGGCTCCTGCAAAGTGAGGAAGCACTGGATGTTCCCACTGAGGAACCCCCTGCATGGACCAAGTCACAGGGCTTAGAAAAAGGTGTTCCAGCCTTCAGGGCTGGCAGGGAGCCTATCAGTATTCCAAACACATTGCACACCTAACCTCTACAATTCAAATATGGCTGCAGGTAATGATGATGATAATAATAAGGCCATTTCTGTCCCATTTTAAGGCTTCCACAGTAGTTCCCTCCAAATGACCCCAGGAGGGAGAATGAAAGGGTTTGTTCTTTTTTTTTTTTTTTTTAATAAATATGTGACTTCATCTTTAAAGATGCAAATCAGTCCTTTTGCAGCTTAGTTTTTGAGAGTTACCTGGGGTATCAGAGGTCACACCGATAGAAGGAAATATCTAGCACTGATGTTCACAGTCCATTTCTTGGAGGAGAGGGACTGTGACCTGGAGAAACTGAGGACTTCTGCAAAAAGAGATGATGCAAAAGAGAGAATGTTCTCTTCTTCAGTTGGGGAAATGAAGAATGGGACTTTCTCTTTTTGGAGATGGATAATGAATTTCTTTCAGGCCTGGGTAGCCACCACCTCCTGGAAGACTTCTGGGATTTAACCAGCTCTCCCCATCCCAACCACTCAGCTGAAGGCTTTCCATGTCTCCCCAATTATTCTTTTATCTGGATCTGTTTTTTTATAGATTATATCTGTCATTGCACACATGGTTATAAGTTGAAAGGGATGAGTATGAATCCCAATTCTGTCACCTATGTGACTGTGGCCACAACATTTTAACACTTTACAGTCTCAGTCTGTAAAATGGGGAATTTACAACTAGACTGTGCTCAAGTCCCTTGTGATTCAAGTGGCAAAAGATCAGATGAACCAGACCCATACCTCATCCTCCAGCATTGGGTGGGATGCCTGGATAATAGTAAGCACTTGTCAAAGGTTTGCTGAATTCAAGGCACCTGTTGTTTTTCTCCCACACTCCTATGGGCCAAGAGTAGATCTTGGCAGAATTGCTTCCCTGTCCAGTTGGCCCCAAGTCCAGCAGGTCAGCTTTCCTCATGGTGATTTGCTGCTGTTTGACTGAATTTAGGAAGGTGGATATATTGAGCTATTTATTCTGACATGGGCACATGGAGTTCTAAGCCAGGATGGCCCTTTTTGCCCAAGTGGGATTTGGAAGTGTCCTGCAGGTCCCTGACAAAGGATGTTTATGGGTAGATGCCCACCCTAATAGGAGGTGGGAAAAGGGAGAACCAGGAGGGATTTGGTGTAGGATTAGGAGTTTAGGAGTAAAGAATAAACAAACATAAAACAGCTTCTAGAAATTAGGAAAATACACTTTCCAGACTTTCTTCCTATTAGAACTTATGAGCAAATATTCCAACAAACTTACAAGGAAAGACAAAGGCCCCTAGACTTGAAGGGCAGAGCAGCAGAAAGTAAGGTGAGGAGTGCTACCTGGTATGGCAGGGGCTCTAGCTGGCCTCCACTATGACCCCACTAGCAAGAGTCCCTCATGGACCCTGGTAGTTGACAGCGCTTCTCATGAATGTCAGAGTGTCATCTTCATTTACCCAGGCCTATGGAGCATCCCTGCTGGGCAAGCAATCTGGCAGCTCCTGAAACCTAGGAATAGCCAGCCCCCTGCACGGGGCACCACAAAGCTCAGATTGGACACCGACTGGCTTGTTGGTTGTCATGAGATTTTGTGAAACAGGAGATTATATATTTGAGCTCAGGGGAATCATTGACCACAGAATGTCAGGATCAGGAGGGCTCCTGGTACCCCCTAATGCCTACTATCTTTGGGGTTTGGGGAAAAGGACTTGATGCCCCTCAGTTTTCCCTCCCAAAGCTTTTCTCTGATAAGTTAGGTTTTAATTTCATGAGGGGTTGGATTAAACCATCGGTAAATTTCCTTCTAGCTTAATATTTCTTAATACAGAAGAACCAGTCTCAGCCCTAGGATGGTTTTAAAAAAAATAGAGACCCCCCCCACCTCTCACACTCTGGAAAGGGGGAAATCTGTGACCCAGAAATGGAAAGCAACTCGAGGTAATAAGAACAACAGAATTTCTTGGGTATTTTAAGGACTGCAAAGCTTTTTACAGATATTGTCAGTGGCAGAGAGGTCCACTGCCCTCCACAGTCTCTCTTGCACAATACAGGAAGACGGTCTGGGGGCGACAGATCCCACTGAATTCTCCCACATCCCCAGGGGAAGGCTGCATTGATCCAGCCCTGGATGACATCACTATTTCCTCGGAGCAAGGGAATCTATCTCATTGGCCCGGTGTGCTCTGGGAGCCGCCCACAGCTCCCTGTCAAGCATCCCAAGACATGGAAACAGAAAAATCCCGTGGCAGAATAAACCTTGGTGGGAGAGCTTCTGAGGCTAGCCCCGGGCTCTGTGTGTGGGCACAGCATCCGTGGGCAGCATCAGCTGTGAACAAGGCTAGGTTTCACCCTGAATGCCAGGATCTCCAAGCAAGGAGGGAGCTATGAGCCCAGTATGGGGATAACGGAGAACCCCTTCCACAATCAAATAGCAACAGCATCGTTTATTCAGCTCTTAAAGGGCTGAAGAGCTGTCACACAGGACGCTTCCACGATTTTAGGGCTGGAAAAGATTTCAAACACCAAGTCCTACCCTCTCATTTTCCAGAAAAGGAAATTGGTCCTAAGGAACAGTGCCTTACCTAAAGTGACACAGTAAGAGATTGAGGCAGGAGTTGAATTTAGATCTTTTGTCTTAATCCAGTATTCTATTGGCTAAGCAGCTAAGTACCATAGTTATCAAGTGCTTGACCTACAGTCACAAGGACCTGAATTCAAATCCAGCCTCAGACATTTACTACTGTGGGACTCTGCTCAAGTCATTATTATATATCTATGGTCCATGGGATCACAAAGAGTCTACATTAATTAAATGGCTTAGCAACAACATATAGATAATATAATAACAAAATATAATAATAATATGAATATTAATTAATAATAATAATATTGATCCCACTTCAGGGATGGGTGCTAACATTTCCTCAACTTAGCAGTAAAGCATTTAATAAGTCTGTATCATAAAGCATTATGCCCTTGGTAACTTCACTGGGGCTACAAAAGGGAATACACATACACACACACACATATATATATACACCTTCTTCAAAAGGCTTATATTCTAATAAGAAAGGAAACATACAGAAATTGGTGTACCCAATACACAAGTAGAATGCATGGAAGGTGACATTACAGAGCAAGTTGCTGTGAGCTGCAGGTGCTAGGAAAGTGCTCCTACTCAAGCTATCAAACAATTGAAATACTGGACTGTCTTGTCTCCTGAAAGCAGAGTTTATTCAGGACACCAGCCCCTGGCTGTGTTGATAGTCTCTGGCTGATTCAATTAATTAACTTCAGGACTTTCCATAAACTCTGGCAGATTGCACCAAGGTGGAAAAGCTTTAAATCAATCACCAAACATCTAAGCATCCACATGTCCCAGGCCCTTTGCTCGACACCGGAAATAGAATGACAATAACTGAAGCATCCCCTAACTGTGAGGAGTTTCCATTCTAGTGAGCAGTGCTAAACTGCATGGCTGCCTTAACTGTCTGCTGGATGATAGAGGATCTTTTTTTTTTTTTTTTTGGCCAGTGACTTCAGGAGACATTCTGGAAAGGAAACGAGGATCAGTGTATTTGCATAGTGCACACCTCCACATGCCCTATGCTTCACTGACATTGGCCTCCATACTCTTCCCTCATAAGATATACTATCTCTTGATGCCCTGATTTTCCTGGTTTTCTCTCATATCTGGTACGTGTCCCTATTTCTTTGCTTCCTTCCTTTTGCTAAAATCTCACCTTCTACAAAAAGCTTTTCCCAGTTCTCCTCTAGGCTAGTATCTGCTTTCTCTCTGAGATTATCATCCCTCAATCTTGTCTACTTCTTGTTTTGACATAGTGGTTTGTATGTGATCTCTTCCCAGGAGCTATTTTTTCATTATTTCTTTGCATCCCTAGCACTTTGCATAGTGTTTGGTACATAGGAGGCACTTAATAAGTGCTTACTGGCTTGATTCATTGAAGTCTTTGTTGACAGACCAAAGGCTAAATGGATAAAATTATAGGTACTCAAAGTACTGAGAAAGAGCAATAGGAAGACAGTAGGCTGGACTACATTGGAAGATTGCATGGGGGAAGCTCAAGCTGCCAGAATCTGTCAACACTAATCATTTTTAACCCCAGCATTCTTCTACTGATCACAGTATATCATAGTCTTTGGAGACTTACAATTGTAAGTGACCCAAAGGTCCATGACAAGGGGTTTGGTGACTATAAGCCATGACCACAGCATATTACCATCAAGATATATGCATATCATATGACAAATGACAAAACTGAAATCATTTATGATGGAAAATGGTAAGAGAAAGTAGCTTGAGATAGTGTTCTCTATCTCTGTTTCTATTTCTCTCTTTTTGTCTCCTTTCTTTTTTTCCTTCTTCCTCTCTCACTCCCCCTCTCCTCTTCAGCATTTCTCTCCCATCCCTCTATTTTTGTGTTCCTTGCCCTCTATTCCTCTCCCTCTGTCTCACTTTATCTCCTTTTTCTTTTCCTCCATCCTCCCCTCTTTTCCCATACCTCCTACTTCTCCGTCTCTGTATCTGCCTCTCCTTCTCTTTCCTCCTCTCTCTTCTATCTCTGTTCTTCCCATCTTTGTATCTCTATCTCATATGTCTCTTTCTCTTTCCCCTCCTATCCTTCTCCCACTCTCTCTTATCTCTCCTATCTCTTTCCCTCCATCCTCCCCTCTCTTCCAATCTCTCCCTTTCTCCCTCTCTATATCTATCTTTACCTGTATCTCCTTCTCTCTCCCTTCCTTACTTCTTTCCTTCCATGTCTTTCTTCTCTTTTATCTCTTTCCCTCCTTTCTCCCTTCCTACATACCCCAAACAAAAAGATCAAAGAAGGACATCAGAGTATTGCACAGCTCCTTTAAGATGGATTGATTAAAAGTCATGAATGATAATCAGAAAAGGTATTGGTGGATAGTGATATGTAGTAGTGAAGAAAGTCTCCCTATGATAAGACCAGAAATTCCTTACGCAATTAAAGCAAGAATAGGGAGGAAAAGAATTTGGTTTTACAAACTCTTCTATTCCTTTATTAATTGTTCCATGTTTCTTAGCCTTGTTTTTCCAATCAGTCTGTGAAGTCCCTAAGGTTGGAGACTATACCTACATTTCCCTTCCCTTTATACTTCTTAATATCCAGGCCTGGAGTTGGGCATGCTTGGGGAAATCAATCAATCATGGGACTTTCCAGAGCCTTCAGAGAGAAGATCAGACTGACTATAAAAGTGTGTGTGTGTGTGTAAAATGACAAATAAATAAATATATCCGTATGTCAAGCTTACTAAATGAGATAAAAAATGCAGAGATTGGTTAGTCCCACTTTTTCTCCTAATATCCACTAGAAGTCTTGTTCCCTTTAATGATTTTGGGGAGAGTTTGTCAATCTAAGGAACTCTCTTTGCAGCAGTTTCCCATCGTTCTGTTCTCTCTAATCAGGAGGAATTCTTACCATCTCCATGCCACTAGAAGTCTTGGTTCTAGGGATCATTACCATGTCCCATTAGAGAGTAAGAGAATATTGTAGTTGAGGTGAACCTTGGAGATTGTGTAGTCATGCAGTTCCATTCCACAGAAAGCACTGAAGTCCAGAGACGTCCTTGAGAAAAGTAAGGATTTTTCAGCAGAGCTCTATCTAGAACCTACCATATCCAGAGCCTTGTTCAAGGTCTGTAAGAACTGATTTGACCTACAGTTTAAGCATTTTGCAAATACAAGAAAACTGAAAGCCTTCAATCTTCAGCATGAGAGGGACTCTCAGTAGTTAAGGAAGTTGCAAGGTTCTGAGATAAACATGGTCATTATTTTGAAATACTGAATCATAGAATCTCAGAGCCAGAAGAGACACTAGAGGGCACAGATTCCTCCCTGAATGAGAACGACTTCTTTCTACACAATTCCACATAGTGGGTGAACCAGAACCCAATTCCAATGAAAGATAAACACTCCTATGCAAGAAAATTCATGCTACCTTGGACAACTCCGATTATTAGGAAGTTGTACTTGTCTGTGTTTCATAACTCATCTAAATCTACTTTTATAGCTTCTTCCCGCTGATCCCACTTCTGCCCTGCAGGGCCAAGGAGAACAAGGCTAACCCCTCTTAAACATGATAGTCCTTCAAACACTTGAAGGCCACTCTCTCATTCCTCTTATGCCTTCTCTTCTCATCCATTCTCATTTCTGTTCAATATTGCATCTAAAAGGAAGTCTCTCGTGTTCATCAACAGAGCAGATGTGTTCTCCAAAATTCTATTTTTTGGGGAGAATACAGACCATCTGAAAAATTTACCACTCCTAAACACCTAAACAGGTTGCTACATGGCACAGTGAATAGTGTTTCAGGCCTAGAGTCAAAAAGTCTCATCTTCCTGAGTTAAAATATAGCCTCACATATGATCTAATCAAGGCACTTGATTTGTTTGCCTCAGTTTCTCCTCTGTAAAATGGAGAAGGAAATGGAAACTTATTCCAATATTTCTCATCTGTAAAATGTCACGAGAAAGAAATGGAAAATTACTCTAATATTTTTTACCAAGAAAATACCAAATGGTGTCAAGGAGAGTTGGACATGACTTAAATGATTGTACAACAATAAAACATTGAAAACTCCTTTAATAACAGGGATATAGTGTCCAGGAGTATGAAAGTGATCATTATGCTGTCCTGTGATTGCCAGGATTTATTGGGTTCAGTTTGGAGTGTCACACAGAAGATAAGTCAGTCCTGATGGAGAAGGCCTTTGAGATCATGTTTTATGATGCTGGTTGTCTAGGATCGACTCTAGGAAAAGATGGTCAGAATTAAATGCTAGAATACAGAAGGAGAACAGGCAGGATGTCCAAGCAATTGAGTCTGAATGCTTCATTTCACAGATGAAAAAGAGAGAAATCTGTTAACCGGCTGCAAAACTAACAGGCCATATGGAAGAGTTGTTTCCTAAATAAAAAAGTGAGAGATTTGTGGTGTTATATACAATTATTTTTCCCTGTTATTTATATAAGGAAATGCTCATAACTGTGGATATTTGTCAAGTTCATATAATATTTAAAATAATGAAAAACACATTCCTGGAGATCTTTGGGGTATACTTCTAATATTATGACATAAATTTAGCAGATGAAGAAATTGGGGTCCAGTGATGCTAAGAAATTGGTGACATTTTTAACTTTCTGCTTGGCTCCAGAGAACAGAAATTTGGTTAAGAGGTGAAATTGGGGATTGATATCAAGAATAGCTTCCTAAAAATCTAAGGTCTCCTAAAATGAAATGGGATCACTGAGGAAACAGTATGTTCTTCTCACTAAAGGCCAAAGGCTTAATGGCCATTTACTGGGGATATTGTGGAAGGGATTTCTGCCTAACTATGGACTTAATCAAATGATCTCTGCTCTTTTCACGTCTGAGATTCCATGACTTCTCTAAAGTCACATGAAAATGACAGTAATGGCCTTAACCACAGGTCCCAGAGTAGTTTTTTTTCATAACATTACTCTCTATATATAGGTTGGCCATGAAATTAGAACTTAACTTAAAGGAGAAAAGCTATGGGAGTGAAAAAGAGAAGAATGTTAGTCATGGTGTCATCAAGGAAGACAGATAGGGAGGGCTTGAGAACCCAAGTGGACCTGGGATGCAACAGAGAGGGAGGGAGAGGGGAAAAGGGAGAGAAGAAGAGATAGCAAGGAGAAGAGTAAGAGAGATTGAAGGAAGGAAGGATGCTGGGAGGGAAAAGAAAGGAAGAATCAGAAAGAGGAAAAAAACAAAGGATGTAGGGAGGGGTAAAGGTAGACAGAGAAAAAGAAAGAAGATATTTTGGGGGAGGAGAGTAAAATAGATTGCATTGGGCCTAGTATTCAAAATTCCTTACCATCTGTATCTCAGTTACCATTCAAATTTTCATATTTCTCACTTTTCATTTGCTCTCCATTTCAGTCTGACAAGACTAGCTGTTTCCTGAAGAAGATATCTCCTCTCTCACCATTTTCTGTACTTTTGTAATTCTTTGCCCCAAGTCTGGAGTCTACACTTCTGCCTTATAGGATAATTGCACAGTTCAGATAGTGCTGACTACACAAGACATTCCATAAGTTAGTCATTAGTATTCTCCTTTTTTTGTACATATTTTGTATTTCCCCATTCATGTATATATGATATCTTGCTGGTAAAATATAAGTACTTTGAGCTCAAGGGCTGTTTTGTCTCTATATCCCCATGGGAGCAATATGGAGTCATAGAACAAGAACTGTCCTGGAAGGGAGGATGTTATGACTTAGGTCCAATCCCAGATATTTACAGGGTGAATGACTCACTTTACCTATCTAAGAGAAAATTCTTCGATTCTCTAAGTTATAGAAAAGATGTTAAGTTGCATTGGTAGAGTGGGTTCCCTCACCTGGGAGCTCCTTATACCAAGAAAATTGCAAGTCAAGTTTTTGGCCTATGTTCCTTATACCAAGAAAATTTCAAGTCAAATTCTTGCCCCATCCTCTTCTGATGGCTTAGCATAGTATCTTGGCTATAGTTAAGTATTTAAGCCATGTCATTTGAATTGAACTTTGTTGATGTGGATTTCACTTCCCTGGTCCTCAGTTCTCTTCCTGGCCATAGAGTGAGTCTCCTAGGCAATGCCTTCCCAGTTAATCAATAATCAAATAGTAGGAAACAGCTTCACATCATGCTTTCTAATTGTATGTTGGTAATGATGGGATAAGAGTAAAAGGTCTTCATTGAAATTCCAGCCACACTTCCACTTTCCCTCCAAGTATGGACCCAACAACTGTTCTGAATCAGGCCATGTGTCATCTGTATTAATGGGGAGGAATGCTGAGTTCAGACGTGGGTAAGTAAACTCGATTAAGGGAGTTGTATCCCTGGGTGAGGCTCAAGACTTAGTAAATTTTACTAGCTAAGCAGTGAGCTCTGTGTCAGAGTAATTATACCTTTTATCCACTTTGAGCTCTCTCTTAACATCTTCAGGCACCTTAATTTCCCACTTCAGCTAATTTAGAAGTAAAACCACAGAGGTTTAGAAAGGTTAGTTCCCAAAGAACCGACACATGAATGTTCGGCTCGGCTTCGGGCACTGGAAGTACATCGTGGAAGAGAAGGAATTCATTAAGCAACAATTATGGAATGATGGATCATTGATAACATATATACAGTTTGCTGGGGAAAAATAATCTCCTCTGAAAATCCAGGGGGCATCTTCTCATTTATTTGCTGGTGAGCTTCCTCTTGAACAATAATAATAAACTCATAGATTTGAATTTGGGGGGCCTATAATTACTTATTCTTTCAACTCTTTGGGGAACTGGGGAAACCACTCACTGTAACCCCTTCACAAAGCCCTCAGCAGTTGCCCCATTTTATACAAACTTTTGATTTCAACCAACATGGAGCACCCTATTTATACCTTTTTTGATGAAGTTATTCTTGAAGTCTGCCCTGGGAAGCTGACCCTAAGGGGAAGGTGGTCTTTTGAGGTCTGGAAGGATCATGAGACTCTTAGCTCTCTTACCTACTATCTGTAGAAGGGGGTGATGAAACTAGTTGATTTCCAAGGTCCTTTCACAAGGACCTTGTGATTTGTTATTAAGATGGAAAGACTTCAGAGCAAAGTTAAGGGCTGAATGTCATATATGTCAACTAAAGGACAATTAAGATGGGTTCAAGAAGAATGATCACCAGTTTGCTTGAATGTTTTGCCAAATAGGAAAAACTTATTAAACATTTGTATTCCAAGTACCAATACAAGTATAAGAATGAAACAATTCCTACTCACAAGGATTTTATATTCTAAAAACTATGTGTAAATTTAAATAAGTATGTATGTATATATGTGTATGTGTATGTGTTGTTTTTGAATCATTTGAGTCATGTCTGACTCTTTGTGACCCAATTTTGAGGTTTCCTTGGCTAAGATATTAGAGTGGTTTGCCATTTCTTTCTCTAGCTCATTTACAGATGAGTAACTGAGGCAAAGTTAAGTGATTTGCCCAAGATCAGACAGTTGGGAAGCTTTTTAAGCCAGACTTGAACTCAGGAAAATTAGTCTTTTTGACTTCAGTCTCAGCACTTTATCCACTGCAATGCTAGGTGCCCCAATTGTATATGTATATATAACTACATTACAAGTATAATGAAAATAAGTGTATATAGATAAAAAAAGAGATAAATATAAGGTAGTTTGTGTGGCAAGACACTACTAATTGAAGTGATCAAAATAGCTAAATTTAAAAATGGAATTTTGAATCTGAAAAGAGGACTAGAGGGAGAAGAGGGGAAAAGAGGAAAGAGAAATGAGGAGGAGGAGGAGGAAAGGAGAGAGAGGGAAAAAACAGCTGCAGAGAGAAAGAGCACACACACAGAGACAGAAAGACACAGAGAGAAAGAGACAGCCCCTCCTACCTTGGCTAATACCAGTCTTCAAATCCCTCTGATCCACAAACTAGGAGTCATCCTAGGTTCCATACTCTCATTCAACTCTATTCCGCCCCGAATATTTAATCTGCTACCAAGTTCTTCAGATTTTGCCTCTGTAACATTCCTTCATTATATCTACCTCTCTCCTCTGAGAATGCTATCACTCTGGTTCAGGTCTTCATCACCATACAACTTAACTATTACAATAATCTGCTGGTGGTCAGTCTGCTTCGATTGTCTTTCTATTCCAATTCCTTCTCCATTCAGCCAGCCAAATGATTTTCCTAAAGAATGGTTCAATTATGTTGCTCCTTTCCTCAATAAACTCCAGTGGCTCCCTATTGTCTCCAGAAGCAAATAGAAAACGCTCTATTTGGCATTAAAATCCCTCAAAACTTAGCCCTTTCCTATCTTTTCAATCTTCTGATAGTTTAATTTTGGCCAGAGTTAAGTTTGATACATACAGTTTGAAATGTCCAACAAAAAAAAAATACAAAATTGGCACTCTAACCCTATACACAACTGAGACTCAAAAGACAGACTGATTGGAGAGACAGATTTGTGAGTCATCTATATTGAAATGATAATTAAACTCCTGGCAATTGATGAGGTCACAAAGAGAGATTGTACAGAAAGAGAAGAGGCTCCAAGGGAGGGTCATTGGTAACACACTCAGGAGGTGTGTCAAGAAAGATAACTTTGATATTCCCAAATCCTGTTGCTTGTATTTCAACCACATTCTTCATTACCTTGTCCTAAAATAATGGCCACTGCCCTATGGATCTTAAGCTCTGATAGGTAAGCTTTCTCCTTACTTCAGTCTATCAAAAAACTTTCAAATTATGACCAAATATGTCTGTTCTTTCTTCCTCCATAATCCCTTTTCTGAATCCTCTTTATTTGTTGTTTTTTCCTTATTAGAAGATAATCTCTTTGAGGGCAAGGATTTTCTTGCTTATATTTGTATCCTTAGAAATTAGCACAGTATATTTAGCATAAAAATAAGCACTAAATAATTTATTTTTCATTTATTCAATCATTTATTTTCTCCATTCCGTTCTTCTTTCTGTCCTTCCTTTCTTAATTTCTTCTTTCTTTTCTTCCTCCCATCCTCTCTCTCTCCTCATTCTCTCCTGCCTCCTTTCCTTCTTTGCTTCCTTCCTTCCTTCTCCACTCCCTCCTTCCTGGTGAAACAGAAAAGGAGACCAACACAAAGAGACCAATAGAAACTAGCAAGAGCAGAACCAAAAGAGAATAGTGCTATAGAACCAAGAGAAGAGAGAATACTCAGAAGGGAATGATCAACATTATATCAAGATCAGTAGTGAGGTCAAGAAAGACTAAGAGAATATTAACCATAGAAACTTTTGTGAATATAGGTGAGTTCTGGAGGAGGGGTATCAGTCAATATGAAGGGGAGCTAGATAAATGTTAATGAAACCTCCATTTATAGGATTGAAACATTTTGGTTTAACCATTTTCTTTGTTCTCCTACTAACTGTGAGCTGCCTGAGGTCAGGGACCATACTATATACTCTGTACATATGCCATATGCCTATTAATCTGTCTCTTGAAGGAACAAAAGAATAACTATTTTGTTTTTTTTTTTTCCTTTGAGGAATAGCTGGGGTTAGCATTAAGAGCTATGGATATTTGCTGTACTACAAAGTGGGATTTAAAATGTTCTTAGAGATGATCAAATCTCTATTTCTTGTTAGGATTCTTTTGGCCTTAAACTGTCAAAGGAATTCCCTTTATCAACTACCCAGGATTGAACCTTCAGGCTGAAGCTGGCTCTTTGTAGTGGAATTCTCACTAAATGGGAAAATTGTGGTTCTTTTTGAGAAACTTAAAAGAAAAGATGATGTAGGACAAGTGTCCACCAATTCTTTTCACGATCATTACTGTAAAGTTTTCAAACCAATTGAGATATGCAGACTATCAAAATTGTTTGTTCTTACCAAATTATTGTAAATTGTTCTGGTTTGGTTCACTATTCTACATCAAGTCATTCAAATCTTCCCAGGCTTTTCTGAATCCACCCTGTTCCTTATAACTTATGATATAACATAATTTCATTAATGTATGTATAATTCTTTGTTCATTCACTCCCCAATTGGTGAGTACCCTCCTATATTCTTCTTCTTCTTTTTTTTGCTACAGCAAAATGTTTCACTAGGAATATTTTTGCACATATATATCCTTTACATTTTTTTAAAAATAGAATCTCTTAAAAACTCAGGCCATAAGATCAAAAGACATGTAAGGCTTGTTGACTTTGGGGCCTAGTTCCAAACAAATAGAATACCTGAACCAAGTCATATCTTTATCAGCAGTATCAAAATGTGCCCATTTCCCACATTTCCTCCACCATCTGCCATTTCTTCTTGTGATTTCTTTGTCACTTTCAAGTCTGTGGCAGGACTTCAAGAATTGCTTTGATTAGAATTTTTCTTATTCCTAGAGACTTGGAGTATTTTTTGGAAGCTTATGGCTAGTTTAATTTTCTTCTGAGAAATGATTCTTCATATCTTTTGACCACTGGCCACAAGAAGGATAGTTCCTGTTTTTCTATTTTGTATTTTGTACATCTTGGATATCAAAATTTTATTTGAGAAATTTGAAGCAGATATTTTTTGTCTGCATCAGAATCCATTCCTAAGGAGCACTTGCTGCTGCCTTATAATCCCCCAGACTTGACACCATATTCCCAATAATACTGAACTTATTCAAACCAATTTTTATAAACCGGAAATCAGACTTAACATGAGTCAGCGATCTTGTCAGGACTGCCCAAACAAGAAAATTGGCCTGCTCAAAAAGTACATTGTTTTCTTGTGACAAGCTGAACTTTCAAATAGTCCAGGAAGGTAATGAGAGACCCAGAATCTCTGCAGAACATTCTCAGAGGCCATTTAAGGATGAGACATAGTACATTAATAAGTGAGGGATCCAAAGATAAGACGTTGGCTTGTGGAATTACTCTCAATAAATACATCCTAAAAATCTTGATTTTACATACCTTAGTGATTTTATATTTACTTATAGGTACATGTTTTATAGGCACACATATTTAAATGTAAACACATATCCATACATTAAGAAGTACAGAAAGATATGTATACATGCATGTGGAGATATCCTCCACAGACACACAATAATAACTTCCATTACTATAGTGCTTTAAGTTTTACAAAGTGCTTTATGAGGAAGAAATGTCAAGAACTGTTGTATTAGGAGAATATAAGTTCCTTGTGTTCAGGAACTTATTTGTTTCAACTCTAAATACTAAGGAGACCCAATAAATATTGCTGAATTAGACTTAATCCCATTTTACAGATTAGGAATCATAGAGCTGGAATGATTAACTGATTTGCCTACAGGCATGTAAGTGTTCAGGCTCAAACCAAGGTCTTATGATAACAGGTCCAGAGATCAGATTATTCATCATGTTGCCTTTTATGTGGAACAAGAATGAAAGAAAGAAAAGGAGAAGAAAATAGGAAGACAGAAAACGATGGTAAACAGAATGAGGGAATAGAAAAAAGGGAAAGAGAAGAAAAAAGAAAAGTACCCATAGCCTCTGAAGGCACACTAATTTAATTTTGTTTTGTTTTATTTTTCTTAGAACTTCTAGTCTAATTCAGGGTTTAATCCAAAGAGGTGGGATGAGTCTCTAACTCAAAATGAGAGGCTCCAGAACATTCAGCAAATTGTGAAATTTATATGCCCATTAAACATTACAAAATATGAATGCTTTGGCCTTGAGAAAAAATCTTTATTGGGAAAAATTGCCATGGAAATTGCAACAAAAATACCCTTTCCATTCTACTACTGAAGGAAAAAAAATCCTGGCATCTGGCTCTAGATACTTTGTGTCTAATTTAATAAGAAGAAACACAGGTAATTGGTCAAACTCTATCAAGGACTGGTGTCCAGAGCAATGGATTTTGCCTCCCTCAAGGAAGTCAGCTTTACGTTTGAGAGTCTGAACTTTGAAGCTATCATGAGCAGGAAGAATTCTGGAGAGGTTTTGGTAGACAAGTCAACTCAATAACCCATCCCCCTTCTCATCATCCATGACTCTCTTCCTGGCCACTTTTGCATTGGCCTGAAGTTGGGGTCCAGAAGTTCTGTAAACCCTGAGAGATGTCTGTGGTTCTGAATCTGACCACAAGAGGTGAGGGAATGCTTAGGAGAGGTTAAGAAGGTGAAGGAGTGGAAGGGACCCAAATAGGGGCACAATTCTTTTAGCTCATCTTTCTTCCTCTGGTATAGCGTGATTCAATGTTTTGGTAAAAACAAATTTATGTTACCCACCTAAAAGAAGGGGAAGTGTTTCAGTTTGAGAAAAGTGAATTAAGTAGCATTATTAGAATTTTGAATATACACACATTCATGCGAGTACATGTGTGTGAGTGTGTATATATATACATATATATATATCATTAATTCGAAACAGGTACTTTCTACATGAAGTGAGAGTATAATAATGTTCCTAACTCCTTTTTGTCAAGGGGACTAAGAAGGCAGCAAATAGATTCAGGAATATGGGGAATGGACGTTGTGAAAGGAAAGAAAGTCATGTCAAGTAGTAAGAAAAAATAATTCTAATTTTCCTTACTATTGATGTTCAATTTAAAACTCACATGAGCAACTGCTGCCTTGCATCCTTTCTGAATGGGAATCAATTCTGGGACAGAAGACAGCCAAAACTCATGAGAAGCCAACTTACCGTGGTCGTCTTTATCCGTCCTCCAGGCTGGGTACAGGTCCAGCCTGATCTATTGATTAACAAGTCGCAGCCTTCTCCTTCTAAACAGGGAAGCATGTCACACCACTGCTTGGTTTTTATGATTCGTGCTGTGGAAGAGAAAACAGAGGTGTTGACCAATAAGCTTTTCCATGTCGATTTGTGGTTATTTTTTTCACTCAAACTTTCCAAGCAAATCAGCAATGCGGATGGAACCAAGATGGGGGATAGTGGACAGGTCTGAGCTCTTTCTGAATTCTCTCAGAATCAATAGCAGATTGAGCCTCTGAATGGGTTTTAAAATAACAGAATTCATCAATATTTGGAAGGTTACAAACTTCCAGCATAAGATATCTTGGAAGAACTTCAGAAAAAGTTTGTCTTAGGCAGGGGCAGAGACAGTCCAGCATAGGTACATAGCAGGGAGACCAGGTAGAGTAGCCTCCACACATCAGGGAAATTTAATGGGAGTTTCTTAACCAAAATACAGCAGCATTGGCTACTCTGTCCCGGTTCAGAAGCCAATGAATCAGCAGACTAGGTGTGAGACCTCCAATGCAACTACAGAAGGCAAATAGTGAGTCCCTCAACTCCAGCATAACAAGTGGGACTTGGCCACAGCAATGCGCATCCAGCACAAGAAGGAATTGTGCAGGGGGGTGGAGCCAAGATGGCGAACTGCAGAGAGCATTCTCTGTGAGCTACTGAGAACTTCCCTCAGACCCAGACAAAGTGAGCCTCCAAACTGGTTTTGGAGTGAGGGTTCCACCAAACACTTGGACTACAACGCACTTCTATCAACAATCTACCTTGAAAAAACTCCAGAGGTTAGTCTCAGGGGAATCGACCACTGGTAGCGATCAGATGCCAGCCAGGGCGGAAGTCAGGGCTGCAATAGAGGGGCAGATTTTAGGCACCCAGGAAGCCCCTGGGAGATGCCTGGGCCACTTTGCTCTGCTTGCGGGCAGGTGCTTTGGCAGATCTGCCTTTGGTAAAGGGTGGATTGAGAGCAGCTGAAAACGTGTTCCTAGTGCGGATCTAGCCTGCCCAGCCTCAGACTGGAAGTCAACTCTGCAAACTGCCCCAGGGCAAATTGAAACTGTAGTAGTACTCCCTGCTGGTGACTGATACCTCAGCTGAAAACCATGAGTAAGAAGCAGAAGAGAGCTCTCACCATAGAGAGCGTTTACGGAGAGAAAATGGAGAAGTCCCCAGATCCTGAGATTCTGAAAACAATCCCAGATAAAGCCACAAAGGCGGACTTAAGCTGGTCTCCCTTTCAGAAGGCTTACCTGGAAGATTGCATAAAGAATCTCAAAAGAGAGCTAGGGGAAATAAATTGAGATCAGGGCAAAAGAAATATCAAAAACTGGAAAATAGGACTGGTGAATTGGAAAAAGAAAACAATTCACTGAAAAACAAAATTGGTGAATTGGAAAAAATCACCAATTCACTGGAAAATAAAAATGTTGAATTGGAAAAAATCACCAATTCCCTGGAAAATAAAAATGCAAATTGGAAAAAGGCAACAATTCACTGAAAAACAAAATTGGTGAATGGGAAAAAGACAACAATTCACTGAAAAACAAAATTGGTGAATTGGAAAAAGACAACAATTCACTGAAAAATAAAATTGGAAAAATGGAAAAAGAATGCATTGAATCAAGAAATTCAATTGGCCAGCTACAAAAGGAGCTAAAAAAGATAACTGAAGGAAATAATACTTTAAAAATTAAAATTGAACAAATAGAAGTAAATGACAATAAGATTTCAAGAATCAGTCAAACAAAAACAAAAAAATGAAAAAAATAGAAGAAAATATGAAATATCTCCTAGGAAAAACAACTGACTTGGAAAATAGATCCAGGAGAGACAATCTAAGGATGAAAAAAAGAACCTTGATGCTATCTTCCAGGAAATCATGAAAGAGAATTGCCCTGATGTTTTAGAATCAGAAGGCAAAATTGGCATTGAAAGAATTCACCGAACACCTCCTGAAAGAGACCCCAAAATTAAAACCCAAAGAAATATCGTGGCCAAATTTCAGGATTATCACACCAATGAAAGGATATTGCAAGCAGCTGGAAAGAAACAGTTTAAATACCGAGGAACTGTGATTAGAATTACACAAGATCTATCAGCTTCCAAATTAAAGGATCGAAGGGCCTGGAATCAGATATTCTGAAAGGCACAAGAACTTGGATTACAGCCAAGAATAAGTTATCCAGCTAGAATGAGCATCATCTTTCAGGGAAGAAGATGGTCATTCAATGATACAGGAGAATTTCACCTCTTTCTAATGAAAAGACCAGATCTGAACAAAAAATTTGACCTCCAAATACAGAACTCAAGAGAAGCATAAAAAGGTAAAAAGGAAAGAACTCTTGAGAACTATATTTCTACTATAGGTATCCTTACAGAATGGGGATATAATTCAATTTTTCTTTGATAATACTGGAAAAGAAATTAGAGGTGGAAGGGACACCATACTGAAAAAAGGAGGGGGGAGGCAAAATAAAGTAAAAATAAAGGAGGTAAAATAAGGCAAAATCTTATAAAGAGACATAGAAGATCTAATATAATTGAGGGAAAGAAGGGAGGGCAATGAGTATTGTGTAAACCTTACGCTCATTAGATTGGACTCTAAGAGAGTATATCAGATACATTTGGCTTCAAAGAAAGGCCTGATCCTCCTTGTAGGAAGGTGGGAGGGAAAGGAGGAAAGGAAAGGGATAAACTAATAGAAGGATTAGGGGAAAGGTATAAAGGGGAGGGAGGGACTCTAAAAGGGGGAGGACTATTGGTGGGAGGTGGTCATCAAAAATAAAGTACTGGGGAGAGTGGAAGGGAGAGAGAGGAAAAGGAAGAGAAAATCATAACTCTGGGTAAATAAGATGGCAGGGAATACAGATAATAGTTATTTTAACTGTGAATGTGAATGGGATGATCTCTTCCGTAAAACAGAAGCAGGTAGCAGACTGGATTAAAAGCCAGAATCCTACAATATGTTGTTTACAAGAAACACATCTAAAACATAGAAATATATACAGAGTGAAGGTAAAGGGCTGGAGCAGAATCTTCTATGCTTCAGGTGAACAAAAAAAGGCAGGGGTAGCAATCCTTATCTCGGATCAAGTAAAAACAAAAATAGATCTAATTAAAAGAGATAAGGAAGGAAACTATATTTTACTAAAGGGTACCATAGGAATTGTGCAGCACCAGCCTTGGGGCAGTGCAAAGCCACTGTCACCCATAGAAGAAGCTTGGAACAATCTTCCCTTTGTTCCAAGAGCATATCTCAATCTTTACAAATGAGCAAATCGCCAAAAATCTGACCATAGATAGCTTTTACAGAGACAGGGAAGAACAGACCTCAAACCCTGAGGACACTAAAGGTAAAATGTCTCCAGAAGAAGCCACAAAGAAGGATTTGAGTTGCTCATATCCAACTCAAAAGGCTCTCTTGGAAGAATTCAAAAAGGTTCTTAAAGAGAATTAGAAGAAAAATGGTGAAAGGAAATGAGAGTTTTGGAAAATGAAACATAGGAACTTCTGAAGAGAATCACTCTTTTAAAAATAGATTTGGCAAAAATGAAAAAAGAAAACAGCTCCCTAAAAAAGAGAAATGGGAAAATGGAAAAAAAAATTTAAAGTTCAATTGACCAAATGCAAAAGGAGATAAAAAAGCTAACTGCAGAAAATAATTCACCAAAAATTAGAATTGAACAAAGAAAAATGAATGACTTAATGAGACATCAAGAATCAGTCAACCCCCCCCCCAAAAAAAAATAGAAGACAATGTAAAATACCTCATCAGAAAAACAACTAACCTGGAAAATACATCCAGAAGAAACAATCTAAGAATTACTGGATTACCTGAAAACTACAATGAAAAAAAGAACCTAGATAACATCTTTCAAGAAATCATCAAGGAAAACTGCCCTGATGTCCTAGAATCAGAGGGTAAAATAGTCATTCAAATTATCTCTGGAAAGAGCACCCAAAATGAAAACTCTAAGGAATATTGGAGTTAAATTCCAGAATTATGAAATCAAGGAGAAAACCCTGCAGTCAGCCAGAAGGAAACAATTCCAATATTGAGAAGCCATAATTAGGATTGCTCAGGACCTAACACTTTTCACTTTAAAGGATCAAAGGACCTGGAATATGATATTCCAGAGGGCAAGTGATCTTGGACTGCAGCTAAAAATCAACTATCCAACAAAATTAAGCATTATCTTTCAGGAAAAAAGATGGACATTCAATGAAATAGGGAATTTTCATTTATTTTTGAAGAAAAGACCAGAGTTGAACAGAAAATCTTATCTTCAAATACAGAACTCAAAAGAAACATAAAAAGGTAAAAAGAGAAGGAAAAACCACCTGTTTTCTTTCTCTTTCTTTCTTTCTTTCTTTCTTTCTTTCTTTCTTTCTTTCTTTCT
>JAJPUD010004158.1:43659-58362 GCA_023553655.1 Myrmecobius fasciatus | reverse complement strand
TTTTTTTTTTCATTAATCCCCTTGAAATTCTTGACCTTTTGTTTTTCCAAATGAACTTTGCTACTATTTTTTCTAGATCTGTAAGATTTGACAAAAATTTCTAGGAAAATTGGAAACTAATATGGCAGAGACTAGATATTGACCAACACCTAACAGCCTATATCAAGATCAAATTTAAACGGATTCATGATTTAGACATGAAGGGTGATACTATAAGCAAATGAGAAAAATAAAGTTTATTCTCTCTCTCAGATCTGTGGAGAAGAAAGGAATATGTGGCCAAAGAAGAACTAGAATAGATTATGAAATGCAAAATGCATAATTTTTATTATATTAAGTTAAAAAGTTTTTGTACAAACAAAATCAATAAAAAAAATTAGAAGGGAAGTACAAACTTGGGAAAAATATTGCATCCAAGGGTTCTGATAAAGGCCTTATTTCTAACATATATTGAGAACTGACTCAAAATTATAAGAATACAAGCTATTCTTCAATTGATAAATGGTACAAGGATATGAATAGACAATTTTCTGATGAAATTAAAACCATATATAGTCATATGAAAAAAAATGTTCTAAATCACTATTAGAGAAATTCAAATTAAGAGAACTCTGAGGCACCACTACACACCTCTCAGATTGAATAAGAAGACAAGAAAAGCTGATAAATACTGGAGGGGAGGTGGGACAACTGGGCCAGCAATACATTGTTGGTGGAGTTGTGAACTGATCTAACCACTGTGGAGAGCAAGATAGAACTCAGCCCAAAGGGTTATTAAATTGTGCATACCCTTTCATCCAGCAGTGCCTCTATTGGACCTGTATCCCAAAGAGATCATGAAAAAGGGAAAAGGACTCACATGTGCAAATATATCTGTAGCAGTCCTTTTTGTAGTGGCAAGGAGCTGGAAACCGAGTGGATGCCTATCAGTTGGGAATGGCTGAATAAGTTATAGTATATGAATGTTATTGAATATTTTTGTTCTATAAGAAATGATCAGTAGGATAAGGATGATTTCAAAAAGACCTGGAGAGACCTACATGAACTAATGCTGAGTGAAGTTAGTAGAACCAGCAGAACATTTGTATACAGCAACAACAAGATTATGGGATGATCAATTCTGACAGACGTGGCCCTTTTCAACAGTGAGGTGACTCAGGTCAGTTCCAATAAACTTGCAATGGACAGAGCCATCTGCATCCAGAGAGAAAACTTTGGGGACTGAGTGTGGTTCACAACATAGTATTTTCACTATTTTGTTGTTTACTTGCTTTTTGTTTTCTTTTTCATTTTTTCTTTTTTGATCTGATTTTTCTTGTGCAGCATAATTGTAGAAATATGTATATAAGAAATTGCACATCTTTAAGATGTACTTTCTGTCTAGGGGAGGACCTGGGGGAAGAGAGAGAAGAAAAAAATTAGAACACAAGGTTTTGCAAGGGTGAATGTTGAAAATTACTTTTGTATATATTTTGAAAATAAAAGATATTAAAAAAATCAAAAAAAAGCAAATCAGCAAAGTGACACTGGAGGTCTATTTTGAAACAAGGAATATTTTCTCACATATTCTCCTCTGGGAATACATAGGAAATACATAGGAAAGTGAAAAAAATATTCAAATGAATTGTAGATCCTAAGTTTAAATTATTGTTGCTACTAGGCAGTGCATCCACAGATTGGTCATTTCATCTCTGAGCTCAGCTTTCTTATTTGTAATATGGAGGAGATAAGTTCTGATATTGGGGCTCTCTTCAAAGTCTAGATCTCTAATACTAAGTTCCTTAAAACCAGAGATATTTTTAATTCCATTCAATTTAAGAAATGCTTATCAAACAACTTTTAAGTGTAAGTCTTTAAAGATTAAAAAATAACAACAGCAACAAAAAGCAAAATAGTTTTTGCTCTTAAGAAGGTCTAATCCTATTAAAAATATTTCTGAGGCAGCTAGGTGGTGTAGTGGATAGAGCAGCAGCCCTCTAGTCAGGAGGACCTGAGTTCAAATTTGACCTCAGACACTTAACACTTCCTAGCTGTGTGAGCAAGTCACTTAGAGAGTACTCAATAAATTATTTTAGTCTACTTCCCTAATTGGTCTTCCTGCTTCCAGTCAGCCTCAACTCCAAATTTTCCTTCAAACTGCTGTCTAAGTCTGTGATCTGTTGGTATAAAGGAATCTCAGCAGAAGGAACTCCTCTTGAAGCTTCAGATTGCCATGTTCGCTGAAATTTATAATTTTAGAGAAAAAGGAAAACAATATACAAATAACCCAGAATATTCATTTATTTATTATTATTTTCATAAAACCCTGAAAGGTTTGATAATATCTTAGGGAAAAGATTTGAATCCAAATATTCCCAGATGTGAAATCGTATTTTGTTTTTGTTCATTTGAAACTGTCATTTCCAGTCATGTCTAACTCTTCATGACTCCATTTGAGGTATTCTTGGCATGGATACTGGAATGAATACTTGGCCATTTCCTTCTCCAGGTCATTTAAAAATAAGAAAATCAAGGAAAATTACTTGCCCACATTCATATAGTTACTAAGTATCAGGTCAGATCTGAACTCAGGATGATGAGTTTTCTTGACTTTAGGACTTGTACTTTATCTACAATGCCCCTTACTGTGACTTTTTTATCCAATTATGTCCTTAGAAAATTCTGTCTCTCTCAAGTCATCTGTCCTCACCCTACCTCCAGACACACTCAGGCTTTTTCTTTCTCATTAGCCAGGAAAGGTAGGGACTGTGTCTTGTAGATATGTCTGAGGAATGGGAAAAAAAATGGGCAGAAAAATACAGTGTAAGGGTTGGGCTAGGGTCACGTCTGAGATTCAGAAAAGAGTCCCAGGACACTTCCATGGGGAGACCAGGTAGTGTTTGAGCCAAGAGAAGAGGGAAGGCTGGTTTTAATAAGCACAGTCTTTGGTTTTCCCTCAGTTTTCCAAACACCACATTTTTTAAAGCCAGTCACGTCTTCTCTTTTTGCTTGCCTCCCTTTTTCAGTAAGACAGCACTGAGGCGCTGGAAGAGATTACACTTTTCTCATATTGCAAATGGGGATGGATGCTCAAAGCTTAGAATGGGGAAACACCTGTGCAAGGAGCCATAGAGAGTCAGTCCTAGCAGGAGTCTCAGGCTCTTTATGCTCATTAAGACATGTCTCATAATAAGCACTTCATGATCCCCCAGAAATGTACTTAAACCTGGGACTTCCTGCTGAGCCTGTGTGACTGACATAAAGACTTGTATCAGGATCATAGGGTTAGAATTAGGAGGAACCTTTGAAGCAAACAAATTAACTCCATCTCCCTATTTTACTCATGAGGAAACTGAGGCAGAGAGTAGTGAGCTGATTTGCTTCAGGTTCTCAAAGCTAGTAAGGCAAGATCTGAACTCAGACTTCATTATACAGTGTATGATCTCAGAAAAATTGGAATCAGATGGATTTAAAATGCTGATTAAAATATACATACATAACCATATATATATTTATATATACCTATATATATGTGTATATAGGTATATGTATATATATACAAATACAGATACAAATGGAAATATAGCCAATGAGGGAATTCATTTTATTTGAATGGATATGTTGATATAAGAATTCTCTCTGTCTCTCTGTCTTTTCCTGTTTCTTTCTCTCTGTGTCTCTTTGTCTCTCTCTCTCTCTCTGTCTCTCTATGTCTCTGGCTTTCTCATTTGATTGTTCAAGTGGGGGTGGAGGAAGTTGAGAAGGAGGGGAAATGCTTGTTTAGTGAAAAAAATAAAATGGGGGATCACAATTTTTGAAACCTTGGAGGATTATGAGGAAAGACTTTTGTAAAATATTCTAGTTCTTCATTATTAGAAGTTTTTATAGTTACTCACAACTACTTCTTGAAAAAACAAAATAAAACAAAAATGAGGCAACTGGAACATTTTTGTTAAGGAAATCAGGTTTGGACAATAGGAAAAACTGATATATGTCATCTCCATATTATTTTGATAGCACAATAAACTTTGAGTTTGCATAACTTTGCCTCCTATATGGATGAAAAGCTAGCATTTTTAGGAAGGATGAAGAAAAGGGGAGCCTCCATCCCAAGATCAAGTACAGTCTGAAGAGAGAGGGAATAGAAGAGCTCTGAGATCAGGCTGAAAAGCTTCAATCTGAGGTCATAGAAAAGAACCAAGTTCCAGAAAAAAGGTAGAATCATTTAGAGGACTCAGTGTCTTTGCTGGAACAAATAGGAACTTAAGGCTGTCTCAGCCAGGCTATGACTGTTTTCAAGTTTTCAATGTCAGTCCCATCTGACTGACTCCTGGCTACTGCTGGCAACACTTCTCTATGAAGGAAATGGTCCTCTCTAAACAGTGGCAGGTACACAGAAGCCCAGTTTGGCCAGGTTATGGGGATGTCATGGGGGATTCCTGAGAAAGAAGATTTTGAGGGAAGGGGTGGCAAGCTGGATTGTGCAGGGACTGCAGTGGAAGCCTAGGGAGTTGCACTGTGGGGCAATGGGGAGCAATTGAAGAGTAGGAATGATGATGACAGACTTATGCATTAGAAATATTGAGGTGACAGCTTCATAGAGAATGGATTTGAAATGGAAATAGACAAGGGGAAGACAGACCCTTCAAGCATTTATGCATTCAACCAATACAGTTAATAATCATCTATACCATGTAAGGCCCTATCCTCAATATTAGGCATAAAAGAGGTATATAGTGAGGGAAGGAAGGAAACAAGTAATTATTAAGCATTTATGATGTTAGACACCATGCTAACTGGTTTACAAACATTTCATTTGAGCCTCACAATTACCCTGGGAGTTAGGCGTTACTACTATTCTGATTTTACAGTTGAAGAAACCAAAGTAAAAATGTTAAATGACTCACCTAGGGTCACACAGCTAGAATATATTTCAGGCTATGTTTGAATTCAAGTAGTCCTGATTATAGACCCAGTGCTCTATCCACTGCTCTACCTAGCAGTGACAAGGAGCTTGACTTAATTCAGTCAGCATTTATTAAATATTGCGAATGTGCCTGTTGATCTAGAAGGGATAAAAGACACAGAGAGGTATAACTTTGAGACAAAGAGGGAATACCACAAGTGCAAAGAAGCACTTGGGAAATCTGAGCATGTGGCAATCCCAATGGTCCAGACAGGAGGGGATAAGGATTTGAACAATGAGGAACAACAGTAGCAGGGAGTAGCATAGGACAGAGCTACATCCTGTTAATGGAAATCTCCTTGCCTGAGTGCTCTGGGACAATAGGCAATGAATGAACATTTATTTCTCTTGGCACCTACAAAGAAAGAACACCGGGTTCTTCCAGTGGAGGGCAAATTCTCTCCTCAATTTTTGTTCCACTTTTGTATTGGTCAAAGGCAGCTTGTCAGTCGGAGAGTTGGCAATGCTTCTTGAGGGCAGGGCAGAGGCTGCATGTTCCTCATCTATGTCTTCACTCCACCTAAAATCACTTGTAGACAATCTTCAACAGTCACTCCCACAATAAATTATTTTTTTGATGTAATTAGAAAATGGGATTATAAATATCTATCCCCACCTCCATCAATTTCAACTGTTTCTGAAGATCTTTCCTTTGATCTCTGACTTGATTACTCATTGGCTGAGCTCTCTGAAGAGTTCCTTTACTTGGACATTCATTATTCATCCAGAAAGATGCCAGCAAATGTTTCCCTCTGTCTGAATGTATCATTTTGGGTGGCAGTAAAAAAAAATGGAAAGAAAGCCTTGCTCAACATTAATATAAATACAAAAAAATTAAACCCATGAAAAAGATTCAGGATTAAAATAGATAGACTCACAAATCCCTCAAAATCCTATTTGCAGTGGCTGAGGAAGGAATTGTATAAATAAGAAAAAAAGGATTTGAGTGTAGCATCCATCTCCCTAGGATTCAGAAAAGGGGAAATGAAGAGGTAGGAGCTTGCTTTTGAGAGTCATGTGATGGATGCCCATCCTAGGGAAGAATTCAGGACACAAATAGATGGGCTGGCCAACACAAACGGATGGGCTGGCCAAGTACGGACTCTATTGGTTAAAAGGCGGTGGTGCTGACAGGATGCCACCTGGGTCACAGTGATTTCATAACCAGCCATAGTATGTCTTCAGAGAAGTGATTTGTTGGGCTGGCCCAGTGGCCTCGGGCATTAATCTCCTTTACTGCTCAATGAGGAACAATCACAGTCTAGGACTGTCTTTTAGGGCAGACACAAGTGCTTGGACAAAGCCCAAAGAGAAAATCAGAAACAGGGCTAATTCACAGAGGGCTGGATGGACTTAATTACAGGCAAATGCATCACTGCACAGAAGGTAACAAAGGGATTCTAGGACAGGAACTCCAGAAGGAGAAATCTCAGAATAAATGACTATATACCAAAAAGAATACTGGTAATGAAGTTTGAGGGCATGGATTTGAATTGCACATTTGCTCCTTAGGTCACCTTGAACTAAAAATGTATACTCTGTGAACTTCAGTCTTTTGATCTGTAAAATGGAAGGGCCGGATTGGAGAGTACCTAAAAGTCCCTTTTAGCTTGAAGGCTGTTAATAATCTGTCTTATTCATCCTATAGAGTCCAATAGAACGTAAGTTCTTTGAGGGCAGGGATACTTTGGAAAGCACATCATTTTGTTTTGAGTGTCTAGAACAATACCTTATATTATTTATATACTTTATTTTTATTATTTATTTATTTATTTTTGCTTTTTTCCTGAGGCAATTGGGGTTAAGTGACTTGCCCAAGGTCACACAGCTAGGAAATGTTAAGTGTCTGAGTGTAGATTTGAACTCAGGTCCTCCTGACTCCAGGGCTGGTGCTTTATCCACTGCGCTACCTAGCTGCCCCCTATTTATATACTTTATAGTAGGTACAACATAATAGTTTATTTGAACTTCATTGAGCCATGAGATTATTTCTTTTATCTTTCTCATTCTCTCTTTCTTTTTCTTTCTCTTTCTCCTCCTCCTTCTCCTTTTGTCTCCTCTTTCTTCTCCTTCATCTCCTCTTCCTCCTCCTTCTCCTCCTCTTTCACCACTTCCTCCTCCTCCTTCTACTTGGATTCTGAAGATCTGAGTTGCAATTCTGCTTCTTTCATTTACTTTTATCCTTATGCCACTTACCTCCCTTCCCTGGGACTCAGTTTCTTCATCTGTAAAATAAAGGGATTGACTGTGATGGTTAATTGAATTGTACAATCTGGGCTCAGATGACAGAGGACATATTGTGAGTGATTAGGTATGGATATGGGGGATGCTTCAGGAGATCAGGAAATCCCTCTTGAAAATGGTAATATTTATATATTTATATTATAAAAGGGTCAGATTTGGGAAAGGTGAACAGGTAGAGGAAGATTGGCCAGTGGTTATATTGTCCTTGGCTATGATCAGCCCACATATAAAATGTGATATTCACTCCTCTGGGAGACATTTTAGGAAAAAATGTTGCCAAGAGAGAGCATGTTCCAAGAAGGGCAATCAAGATGGCGAGAGGCTGGAGATCCTGGCATAGGAGAGAATTCAAAGGAACTGGGGGTGCCCCTCCAGTGTTGAATTAGGAGAAATTGAATGGAGGCTTGGTCTGTGCTCCAAGGCTAGAGGATGATAGCACTGAGGAAAGACATGATGCTTGTCTTCAAGTATTGAAAGGACTGTCACATAGAAGTAGAAGTAGGTACCTTGAGTTTATTATCTCTTTGCATGTGTGCATTTACTAACTTTATATTACTATTTATGTTATATTACAGAATTAACTTTATATGAATGCTATATATATTTTTATAGAAAGCTATTTTCTTTTCTGTGAGAATGCCAGTTCCTTATAAGTATCCTTTTTTTCATTCTTAGCAGCTAAGGATCTCTGCATCCTCTACTAAGTATGTAGGTACACAGTAGGCTCTTAAATACTTCTTAATTAATTGATCTCAGTACCATGAATTGACATGAAAAGATTTAGTTCAATTCACAGCAATTAGGACTAGCATAGAAGTAGAATGAGCTTTCCCCTCATGTGATGCCTTCAAGCAAAGATTGGATAACCATTCTATGGTCTGTTAGAAAGGATATTATCAATCAAATACACATTGGGCCAGAAGAACGTTGGGATCTGTTTCAATTCTAAGAGTTTGTCATGAAATTGGAAACCACCAAAAACCTAGAGATATAAGTGGTGCAATGGCTGGAACACTGGGTCCAGAGTCAGAAAGACTCAAATTTAAATTCATTCTCAAATACTTACTAGCTGTGTGACCCTAAGCAAGTCATTTCATCTTAAGTGCCTCTCTTGTAGGTTTCTATAACTGACTGCCTGTTTCTTACCTCTAGATACTGTTTGTCACAGCACCTGGAAAAGACAAGCACTTAATAAATGCCAGTTGAATTACTAACTGCTTGCACTGGTGAGAGAGTGTGACTCAGATTTTGTGGTAGACTATTATATTCTGATGATTCTTGCTCTTACCTTTCGCTGAGTAAATTTTATATTTATTCCTATTTTTACCTTCTAATAAGTAACAGTCAGAACTATTCTCTTTGTTTGCCTTCTAGGTTAGCAAATATTTTAGGCTATTTTTTTTTCTTTTTGCTGAGGCAATTGGGGTTAAGTGACTTGCCCAGGGTCACACAGCTAGGGAATGTTAAGTGTCGGAGACCAGATTTGAACTCAGGTCCTCCTGACTTCAGGGCTGGTGCTTTATCCACTGTGTCACCTAGCTGCCCCTAAATATTTTATGTTTAAGGGTTAATGGTGATATGGTGACTGATTTTGAATAAATGGATAGCACATTGATAGGGGTTTAGGACCTATAGCGGTAAGCAACAAGATTGAATCTCTTCTGTATTGTCATCTACCACAACTGTTCCTAGCACTATGAAAGAGTGAATAGTAAGCATGTGGCTCTAATCATGGCTGAACTTCCAGTGACACTACCAGGACTTGACAATCATTGATACAGTTAGGATTAGCAAGTCAGCCAAAGCTGAGACACAGGTGGGGAGAGAGAGGAGAGAGAGGAAGAGAAGGAGAAGGAATGAAAATGAGAAGGGATACTGAGAGGGATTGGGCTATACATATAATCAGCAAATCTCAGAACAGCCTCAGGAGCCATCCAGTCCAATCTGTATCTGAGGAGGAATCTGTTCTCCAACATCATTCCCAATAAGGAATCAACTGACTAACATCTGAAGACCTCAAGTGGTAAGGATATCATCACCTCCCAAGTGAATGCATTCCAATTTTAGAACTTCCAATAGGGAGGATATTTTCTCATATATTAAACTAACATTACTCTAGATTGTTTATCACTTCATCACTTTTCAGCTGATCTCCAGAAACTTATCATTCTGCAAGACCATATCACCCCTGAAATTCACACCCCCTTAGTAGCTTCTGTCCTTTGGGCCCCTTTCTCCCTCTGATTGGAAAGTCAAAAGAATGGATATTGGAATGCTCTCCTTGGAGCCTCTATTAAAGGAGGACAGGACTTCATTTCCCCTCCCCCAAACTCAATGCCCTTCCTCCTCACTCTTCCCATCATGCTTAGAACTTCTCTATATGTGTTGTTTTCCCTCATAAGTTTGTGAGCTCCATAAGAGCAGGGACTGTTTTTGTCATCCTTTATATCTCCAGATATCACCAAAGTGCTTGGTACATAGTTGGTATCCAATACGTGCTTATTAACTGACTGAATCCCAGTTCTGCCTTTGGAGGTCAATCCAGAACATCTGTCCTTCCATATGATCACTATTCAAGGGCCTGAAGACCTTTAGCATGTCCTCCTACCTTTTTTTTTTCCACTCAATGATTTTCAGTTCCTTCACTTGATTCTCATACACTAGTCCTCTGGATGGAAAACTCAACATGAGTCAGTGGTGTAACATGGCTGCCCCCAGTGGAAATGTGATCACAGATTGCACTATGGGAGACTGAGCTTCCAAGATGAGACATTAATCCCTTCAGTTAATAATGGTTTTTCATAAAAGATTTCATATAGAAAATGACTTTTCAATTCTCTAATCCACTTACCGCTTACACGGCACTCTACAAAGCAACAAGCAACATATAAATATCCTTACTGTTGTTATTGCTGTTATTATTAACAAATGTTTATGCTGGTCTACTTTACCCTCTGAGAGTCTGAAGTATAGGAGGATACAGTCTCTTTTTCACCTGTTTACAGATTCCCACTTAGAACAAGTACTTCAGCCAAAACAAGTATGGAGAGCCCTGGACCTGTGGTCCAGGAGACTTGGACTTGAATTTAAGTCCTGCCTCTAATACTTCCTACCTAAGACTTACTTAACCTTATTGTCTCAATTTCCTTATCTGTAAAATGGAGATAATAATAGTGCTCAACTCTCAAAGGCAAAGTTAAAATCATATAATATTTGCATATTGCTCTGTAAACATTATAAATATATAATGTTATATAAATACAGCATATTTATATGTTATATAAATGCTAGCAATGATAATTATTATTATCAGGAATCACACTAGCAACAATTGCATTAATAATAATAATACAGTTGTATAGCTGTATGACTTGACACACCCCTCATTTTCCTAAACTCGTTTCCTCTTTTATCAAATGAGGTCCATAATCCCTGCCTTCCCTTGCTCATGAGGCATGTGGATGGACCATTGGATTGGGTAAATGAGAATGATGCTTTGTAAACTCTCCAAAGGGCTGTTCATTTGCAAGGGGCTGGTCCTCAAAGAGACTAGGGTTGCTCTCTGTGCCCTGTGGGCTGGGGTTGGATTGGTGGATGCACAATGCTTTTCTGTTCACTCATCTCCTGGCTTCCGTCTCTCACCAGCTGTGCCCCCCCACCCTGAGGCCATGCCCCCTTCCTGCTTAATCCACCCCGAGTCCCAGCCCAGAGCCACAATACCCAGCAACAAAAGGGCCTTGTCAGCCACAGGGTTATAGCTTTAGTTCCCATCTGCTCTTGGGGGAAATGTCTTTCCCATCCATTCCAGTGGTCAGGAAAGAGACCAAGAGGGTGAAGAAAGGGCTGCCCTTTCTGGACACATGAGTGATCAAGAAGGAGCAGACAGAAAGAGCCCGGGAGCTTATTGCTAAGCATCCACCTTCACAGGGCATATTGGCAGTGTCTGGCACCTTGTTGGCACAGAGTCTTAGTGCAGCAATCTTGCAGAGTCCTTGCTAATAATGGCCAGAAAGCACAGGGCCAGACATTTGCAGCTGAAGGTGACCTTAGAAAACTGTTCTTAGTGCAAAGCTCTCTTATTTATAAATGAAGAAACTAAGGTTCAGAGTGAGTAAAGTGCAAAGCCAAGAATTCAAACTTAGTTCCCCTGATGTTGATAAGAGCCTTCTGTCCCTGTTGTGGCCACTTAAAGCACTAGACTGGGACATTCAGCTCTAGGCTTTTTGCATATCCTGCTTGGCTTGCCCACCCAGATAAGAGGCAACTGAATTATTGATCTCTGTTATGGGCACCTTTCTCAGACAGTCACAAAAGCCTTTGAAATAATAAAATGATGCAGGCGGAGGGAGTTGGAAATACAGCAATAGGCATTAATCACATTCTGTGTTCCAGGTACTGTTAAGTGATTTACAATTATGATCTCATTGAATCCTTATAAGATCCCTAGGAGGTAGGTGATAGCATTATTCCCATTTTACAGTTGAGGAAACTGAGGCAGAGAGTAAGTGACCCATGTAGGGTCACACAAGGATTAAGGGTTGGGGATGGGATCTGAATTCAGAATCTCCTGACCTCAAGCTCAGAACTCTATCCCTGTGTGACCAGCTGCTTCAGAATATGACAATATCAAGACAGGGATTAGAAATACTGACATTATTAGGTATCATCCTTATAGTGTTTTGAGGAGGCAAAGTCCTTTATGGACATCTGTTTCATCCCATTCTAACAAACACCTGATAAATTGCACAGTATTATTATTATCTCCATTTTACAGAGGTGAAAGCTAAGGCCAGAGAGAGAAAGTTTCTTGCTTATGGAATTGTGGGAAATGAGTGAAAGGGCTAAGGTCTGAACTCAATCAGTCTGAAACCAAGTACAAAGGCCTTTCTTAATATTCTACCATGTGATGTTCCCAACTTACAGAATGCCCCTAACTCACTTCTCAAGAGGGAAAACATGTCTGTGCAAACCTGCACATATGGAGCAATGCATCTGCACACATGTATACATTCATGCACAATATACATGTATGTATCATATGTCATGTGCATTATTAAAATAGAAAAGAATAGAATTGATCACTTCTGTTTGCTTTAAATCCACTGGAGAAGGAAATGGCAAAACACCCATTATCTTTGCTAAAGGTAACTGCAATATGGTTCTGAGAGACAAAGAGTCAGACATGGCTAAACAACTGAACAAGAATAATAAAGTAAATATACATTATGAAAATGATAAACCCAAAAGAAATAGAAAATCTTGAAAATTATAGGAAAAATAATTGTCAGAAACAAAAGGGAATTCATTGGTTTAAAGTAGTTATGAGTTCATGGATCGATTATGGATGACAGTGAGAAAAAGCCTTTAGATTCAAAAGGACCTGAATTCAAATCTTCCCTTAGAAGTTTGCCTCCTCTGTAAAACTTGACAAATTATTGGGTTTCCCGGAGCCTCTTTCTTCATTTGAAAAATGAGGAGGTTGGACCAGAAAGTCCTTGAGTTTCATATGGGCTCTAGAGCTGGGATCTTTGTTTTTGTGAGAGAGATTTCCACAGACTGACAAAGGAGTGGCCTATTACTGCAGTCTGCCAGCATCTCATCCTCCCTCTCATCCTTGGAGCAGAGAGAAAACAGCCTGGTTCTGATGCTCCTAGATGAGCAGTCACTAGCATGATGGAAGAGCTTTTCTCTCTATGGGCATTTCCAAGCACTCAGAGAGCCCACAACATCAGCACAGGAAGAAGGGAAACTACTTGGAAGTCATAGGGAATTGTCCCTTGCTTTTCTTATCTCAAACCTGGAGTCTTTTGACTACTGAATACAAGAGCCTTGACCCTAAGAAATCAGGGAAGGACTTTTATCTCAACAAACACAGCTATACTGGGACAGCAACCAATAACCTGACTAGAGCTCTTGGCAACAGCTGCAATCTTGCTCTCCAACAGATCCCTGACCCTGCTTTCACGACCCAAACAACAATTATCTTTACAAGTCAGTTGAACACCTGGACAGATAAAAGGGGATCTACCTGACCAATGAGACATGAGACTGCCTCTTCTTGCATCTCAGAAAGAAGCAGTAGGCATGATATGAGGGGAAAAATTAATCCCTTTCTACCAACTAATTCTACCAATTAATCCCTTCCACAACTAAGGAGAACCTTTTAAAGAGAAGGTATGGGAAGACTATTTTAATTCCTTTTCCTTGATGAGGAAAGGATTCTGAAATGATGTTCAAATCTCTCTAGCACTAACTCTGAAGCCTTTGATCTCAAACACTGAACACAGAGTAATTTAGCCCAGCTCAGGACACTGAAATACTGCAGGAGGCAGTATTCTGCCTTGGGCAGAGGGCCCTAGTGGACCCTATAACTCGATATGGGTCAATAGTTTGATGTGGGAGCTGACACAGTGAATGAGAAATCATGCTCCATGAAGAAAAACAATCTCTCTAGAATGAGGCAAGAGTGATGGATAGGGGAGAATTGATTGTCCTTTTGTACTTAATTAATCAATCAAAAAACATTTTTAAGCACTTACTAGAGTAGTGACCGAGGGCATCTTGTTCAGCAGTGGGTTAGTCTGGATAATTTCTTTTTTTTAAATGGTATTTTATTTTTCCAAATGCATGTAAGCATAGTTTTCAACATTCATTTTTGTAAGATTTTGTGTTCTAAAATTTTCTCCCTCTCTCTACCTCCCTCTTCCCTAAGACAGTAAACAATCTGATATAGATTATAAATATGTGCAATACTTTTAAATATATTTCCATATCTGTCATGTTGTGCAAAAAAAAAAAATCAGACCCAAAGCAGGGGTTGGGGGGAGAAAGAAAAAACAGCAACAAACAAAAAGGTAAAACTATTATGCTTCGATTCACATTTAGTCTCTATGGTTCTCTCTCTGGATGTGGATGACATTTTCCATCCCAATAGACTAAATAACTTCTAAGAGCCCTTACTGCCCTGAGACTTTATAATTTTAGGAATCAACTCAATTCTTACACATCGGCTTAAGGCAGGAACAATATAGGTTATTTCTTTTATTTTGTCTTTTTATCATGAGTATTTTATATAGAATCTATTTTATATTAGATACATAATTAATACTAGTTCGATTGGCTTGGGTGGATACATAGACTTGCTTAGACTAAGAAAAACTGTTGTCCCATACTAAGATGCATGTTCTGTCTCTCCTTTCCACTGACAGTCTTCCCTGACATTTCTTGGAGACCAATTGAGCACACACCCAATTTGGACTCCGAAAGGAGGGGTTTGGCTCCTCCTATATTCTCAACATCTCAATGATGAGGCTCATGTTGATAAAAATCACTTAAGCAATAAAATTTCCCTCTGAAGAAAATAGACAATGTTATTACTCAGGGAAGCCATTAACTCATGGCTTTGTTAAGGAATGTTCAAAGCAGAGTTCCTTACCTCCCTTCATGAATATAAATTCTCCCCATAAAACCCATCCCCAGGCTTGGTGCCATCTCCCTCACTGGCAGATGGGGAG
>JAJPUD010004158.1:11981-43649 GCA_023553655.1 Myrmecobius fasciatus | reverse complement strand
GGGGAGAGGGAAGGAGGGAGGAAGGGAAGGGAAAAGAGAAAGAGAGAGAGACAGAAACAGAGAGACAGACACAGAGACACACAAAGAAATAGAGAGAAAAAGAGAGACAGAGAGAGACACACAGAAGAGACACAGAGAGGGGGAGAGGGAAGGAGGAAGGAAGGGAAAGGAAGAGAAGAGAGAAAGAGATGAGAGAAAGACACAGAGACTTATTTAAGCACTTACGCACACAGAGATAGAGATAAAGAGAGACAGAGAGACACATAGATAGAGAGACAGACACAGAAAGGGGGGAGGGAAGAAAGGAGGAAGGGAAGGGAAGAGAGAGAAAGAGACAGAGAGAGACACAGAGAGACAGAGACATACATACAGAGAGAGAAAGAGACAGAAACAAATTCAGAGAGACAAAGAGACAGAGAGAGACAGAGACAGAGAGAGAATACACTTTTTTTTAAAGAGGTGTCCCTAGCTTCAGTTAAAATGCCTGGAAGGAGAGGCAACTCAGACAGTGGCATAGGAAACCCCAAGAACTATGGATCTAAAGACCACAGCAGAGCCCCAGATTTACCCTTCAAAAATTTTATGACCCTAGACGAGCTAATTTTCCTTTTTGGGCCTCAGCTTCCTCTTTTGTAAAATGAGGAAGGCTGAACTGACTGATTTCTAAGGTATCTTCTGATTTAGATCTATGACCCTACAGCTGAATGTCAACTGTCAACTTGGCAGAGACTTTATAGGAACAAAGACTTTAAATTGGATGTAACCAAAGAGGTCTTTCCTTCACTTTACAGATGGATGTAAGGAATTCAGAGAAACACTGAGAAATATATCAATTGATGCAATGCAAAGTCAGCAGAATTAGGAAAATGATAGGCATGATGACTAAAATCATATCCATTAGTGTAGCACCAAAAACTCAGAAATATTTATTATTATAATGGCCAAACTTAGGATCAAAAGGAAATATGAGAAAAGGAATTCTTCTCCTGCCCCTCTTTTTGTGTAGAGATGACGACTATGGGCAAGGAACTCTGAATGCTCTGAATTTCGTTGATTGATAGATTAACTAGAGAAACTACCTTTGTCCTTCTTTCTTATAAAAGATGGATAGATGGGGGTGAGGATATTTTTGGAAATGAAATGATATAAAAAATATACCAATACATTTTAATGGGGAAGTTATTAGATGTTCTTTAGTCACCAGAAACAGCAATGGGGACAGTTGACATTTTGGAAACCTGGGCATGATATTACTTATTTTTTTTCAGACAAGTTCTGTAATCTTAAGATTCCCTGAATCCTTGTAAAAAAGCTTAATGAGGGCTAGGGACTGTTCCCGATTTGCACGCAAATAAAATAGGTGCTTGAAAAGACACATTTCAGATATTGCGACTTAGGAGAAAAACACTGGACTTAGAGAAAGAAAACCTGGGTTCCAATAGTGACTTAGCCATTTAATGATCATGTGACCTAGTCTTGGAGTCCATTGTGGCAAAGTCCTTAATGTTCTGGGACCTCAGTTTATTCATTTGTTAAAAGAGAGGGTTAGACTAGATCCAAGTTTCTTAGATTATACGTCATATTTACATATACAGTGGTGTAACTGAATGGGGGAGGGTCACAAAATTATTATTTATTATCAATAAATGTTTGGTTTGTATATCTATTTTATATACCTGGCATCATGTAAAAACTTCTCAGATGAAAAGGATTCATGAGTAGAAAAAAATTAAAGAAGCATTGGACTAGATGTTGATTAGTCTCACCCAATTATGATGTTTAGTGTTCTAGAATGGAAAGTTCCATTCATGTCCAAAATGTAATTTTATGTTTTCTAGATCTGCATAAGATTCTGCTTGGCTCTAGAGTGTCTAGAGGACACATCTTTGTCCTTTAATGTCCTTTGTCTTTGATAAATGAATCTTGTATGTGGGGAAAAGGACTGGGTTTAGAGACAGGAGAGATTCTTATTTCCTAGCTATGAGACCCTATACAAGTCACTTTAACTTGACCCTCAGACTTACTTTTCTGCAAAATGGGAATAATGATTCTTGTACCATTTACCTTATGTTATGGCAGGGATCATTCCTTATAAAAATCACAGAAAACTGTGTTGATATTACCATTGTTCTTAGTAGTAATATTAGTACACAAATCATATTGCTTTATTTCATTTGATCCTAAATTCAATCCTGTGAATTAAAGAGCAAAAATATTCTTTTTCAGATAAGGAAATCGATGGCTAGGAACACAAATTATCTTGCTGACACACATCTTAAATCTGGGCTCTAACCCACGTCTTTTGATTTCTCATAATTTCACTCTAAGTCAGAGAGACAGACTTCAACACCAGATGAAAAGGAGTTAATATTCCCAAAGCTAAGCCCAAAGGCATTATTCATAAAACAGCATCCATGAAGGTACCAATAGGTTATATTTTATGATTTCATACTAATGATATTTGCCTGTTTGTTAGTCAAAGGTAATTAGATCTCTCAGAAAAGATTCTCAAAACAAAAACCCTTCTATCTTGGTTTGTGACTTGAGGCTATATGAAGCTTTGGGCTTACATCAGAACAGCAAAAAGTCAATAGAAATCCAGAATTTCAGAATCACCGGCTGTTACTGAACAAACTAAATAAATGAAAAGTCATACTTAATAAGTATGGGTGCCTGAGTTCCAAGTTCTTGGCAAAGACACAAGATACCCTAGAAGGAAGAATAGCAGCCCTCATTTGAGAAGAAATTGGTATGGGGAGATAATCCATAGAGCTTTAAAATCTAAAAAGATAACAAACAGATAAACTAAAAAAACATTAAAAAATTATTTAAAGATAAATAAACATGTAAAAATGCTGGATTGCATTCAATAAAATGTCAGAAACCAGTCATTAAAGGCTTCAGTTCAAAAAGTCAATTGCTGAAGAACAGAATAAGGGATATGTGGTTAAGTTGGAAACTGAGCTGCAAGGATAACATGAAGAAATTCAGAATGTTTAGCCTGGAAAAGAGAGGGGCAGAAAAATCTCTTTCTAAATTTCTGAAGGAATATTACATGGAAAAATCTTCATGTGTTTGACTTCAGGGGTCATAATGGGTGTGTGTGTGTGTGTGTGTGTGTGTAAAGAAGGAGAACAAATTGGAAAGAAATAAATTACAGCTTATGTAAAAGGGAACTAACAATTAAAGGTTTCTTCAGTGGTTTAGATGACTTCATCCTCATCATTAGAGACATTTATACAAGTGGCAGCTGGAAAACACTTGGTCTGGATGTCAAAGACAGAATTTAGAGATTGGGTCAGAGTTGGATGTGATTTGTTTTCATCCTGAGATCCTTACAAGCTGTGTAGACATCTATCCATTTTAGGGAATTGTACTTAAGCCTCAAACAGTGTGATAGCCTTAGTCTAAAGACAACAAAATCCAAGCTAGTAAGACCTGCTTCCTTTGAATTGTCTATCTTCCAAAGCCTTCAAAGTTTGAAGGTCTTCAAATGAGCTTTGTCCAAAACATAGGATTGGGGTTCTGCCATCAAGGAGCTCAGGAGCAACATCACTCTGGTGTGGAGATTGATGGTTCTATCCTGTGGTCCTATAAACCATGAAAGGCATCATGCAGAGGAAGAAGAGGTTGGGTTTGTCAGGAAGCCAGGAGAGAAATAGGCTTAAAATAGAGTCCTGATGAATGAAGTGGTTTTAAGCATCAGGAACACAGGCACGTTGGGCATTACCAGGATTCATGATGCAAACAATTAGATAAGAGAGAAACTACTGGATCTCAGCCTGAATCCACTGTCATGAGGAAATGATCATTGTGCAAGGGGAGGCAAAACGACAACTTGGTGAATCTGCAGGTGATCAGAGAAATGCTTCATGGACAACATGACCCATAATTTGGACATGAAAGAATATACAGAAATTAGGAGGAAGAGAATATAAGGAAGGACCTTCCAGTTGTATAGAACAGCATGTGTAAAGGCAGGAAAACATGGTCCATTTGAGAGACCTGGGAATTGTCTAGTTTGGCAGTGAGATAAGGTGGAGAGTTATTTGAGAGGAAGTAATCAGGCAGGAGATAAAGGATGGTGGTTTTTTTTTTTTTTTTTTTTTTTGTTGTTGTTCAGTCATTTTTCTGCCATGTCTGACTTTTTATGGACCCATTTGGGGTTTTCTTGGCAAAGATACTGGAATGGTTTTCCATTTCTTTTTCCAGCTCATTTTATAGATAAAGAAACTGAGGAAAGTCAGGATTAAATTACTTGCCCAAGATCACACAGATAATAAGTGTTTGAAGCCAGATTGGAACTCAGGAAAATGAGTCTTTCTGATTCCAGGATGAATACACTATCCACTGTACCACCTAGCTGCCTCTATGCAGGATGTTATGAAGCATCTTGAATATCTGAAACTGAGTCTGAATTATATTTAGGAAGCAAGAGGGAGCTGTTGAAAATTTTAAAACATAGAAGAGATGTGACTGCATTCTAGAGTAGAGTGTTGGCTTGACAAGTGTGTGCAGGATGGATTGGAAATGGGAGATAAAAGAGATAGGAGACTGGAACCAGAGGCTGCTATGATAATTCCAGAAGATATAGAATATCTACTGTGATACTCTCTGTTTTACTCAGTGCTATGACTGAAACAAGCAGCTGCCTCTGCTTCCCCCATACAAGCCTCCAGAGTTTGCTCTTGCACTGTTAATGAGCTCATTGTCTTTCTTACTTTTCAGTCAATCAATAAGTATTAATTAAACACCTCCAATGTGCAGGCTCTGTACTAAGTGCTGAGGATACATATACATATATGCACACACATATGTTATAAACACTTTTTCCTACACATGCACACACATATGTTACACATACACACACACACACACACGGCAAAAGACAGTGTCTGCCCTTGAGGAGCTTACAGTTGAATGGGGGAGATAATGTGCAAACAACTATATACAAAAGAAATATGGGATAAATTGGAAAAATTCAATAAATTTTCCTTTTCTCCAATCAGAAGAAAAATTGACATCTGTCTATTAGCTTTCTTTTAAAGAGTCCTACCATCTAAGGTAGATTTGTTAGACCTCTACTTTCTGCATCTGAGATGGGAATTGGGAGGTGGGGCACACTACACTACCCTGCTAGCTACCAGGAACTGGGCAAAAATGCAAGAGTAGCCAGTTCCTGCCCTGGGTCTCCTGCCCATAGCCAGCACACCATGTCTTACAGCATTCAAGAAATTGTCCAGCCTGGGAAGATACATGCAACTTTCTTAAGGACTTCTGCAAAGTTTCCCATGCCCTGAAGGATCTCCCTTGAATTCCCATTGAAGAGCTTTCTGCTATTTAATTAATAAGGAGGTTCCATGACAGATGGGGCTTGAAATAAAAAGAAGAGGAGCACTAATCCATCACATCATGTACCATAGTGGAAGGCCCCACCTAAAACTTCCAAGGCTATATGTCTATAGGGTACTGCAGAGAAGATAATGTCTTGTTCACAGGGGATCCACCAGAAATGAATGAGGAAGGTACCTAGATGGGAGAGGAATATCTATTCAGGAAGGTAGGTACCTCTGTGACAAAGAACTTTTGTTAAACCTCTTCCAGCCTTTTTATGAATATACAGATACTGGTTAATCCAGTAACTGGATAAGGTGAGGGATGTCTTTATAGGGAAAACCTTCCAATAAGCTTCCTCTAGATACCACATAGGGCATGGAGGGAGGCAGTTTTGGCTGGTCAAGATTAAACCCGGAAATGAGCAAATTTTGTCAATCATTCAAGATGGACTTGCATGGAAGAAAGAGCATGAAAGGACATGTGTGATCTGAAAATAGGCAGATCATCACATATGCAGAATAAGGGGCAAGAGAAGGGCAGATAGAACTGGTTTTGACAAAATTTAAAAGAAACTAGATGCAAGTCCTTTTTCTCCATGGAGAATTGATGGGTAGAGAAACAATATCGAAAGATGAGGGAGAGTAAAAAGGGTGCAGTCTTCACTAGTAATGATAATGAAATCATAAAAATAAAATCTTATGGACACTGAATTACTGGCATACTAACTTGTGAGGAATCATTAAATTGCTAAACTGAAATTTGCCTCCTTGCCACACTGGGACCGTTCACTGCCTTCCTCCAAGGCTGAGTCTGCCCTATGGAGTCAAACAGAGTCTAGTCCCACCTTTTAGCACCAGTGACATCTGAACCTTCACTTCCTCTGATTTTGGAGTGTCCAGGTGAATTAACTATCTAGGTTTCTGTTTAATTTTTTCATTTGTTTCTTCTTTGTTTTTTGGTTTGTTTTTTTTTTTTTGCTTCTTGTCTCTCTCCTCTCCAATTCATCCTCTGTAATCTGTCAAATTATAAATCTAAAAACCCATATATACTCGGTATAAACATGTCACTTTTTGTACCTTCAAGGAGTCCCAAATGCTTTAGAAATCCAAAGTAAAATTCTCAGCTTGGTCAAATTGTAAATTCTCAGTTTGGCCAAAGCTAAGTCAGAGTAACAGTTTTACTTCACAGTGTCCACCTTCATTTTCTTTATACTACAAGCAAATGAGAAGTACTTGAGTTGCCCTTCAAACTCAACCTTCCATCTTGTACCTCTGGAAGCTTGCATGAGCCACCATTCCATGCCCACACCTTCATCACTTGTGCCTCTAATTATTCTTTCTTCTGCAGATGAGATATGACTTCCTTTACAAAGTTCCTTACTCTCCCCCTTGAGAGAGTAGAACCCTATATCATATTCAATAAAGTCATTGAGATGATACCCTTCTCTTTAATTTGTGGCCAAGGAAAAATTCATGACATCTATTTCATCACTGTTTATCTATATTCCACAGTTCAGACATCTACCTATTGTTGCATCCTCATCTGCTGGAGTCTCACTACCACCCCCAGATTAGTGAAGAACTTAGAAGAGTTTAAGTGTAGCATGTCTGCTATTACATACCCATCCAATGAAAACTGCCATTTTAAATACACACACACTCCACTGATGTCTAGACAGATGGACAAAGACAAAAAAGTGTGATTTCATGGATTTAAAAAGATTTATATAGTCTTTCTCAACCATAAACACTAAGGCTGTTCATCCACTTAGCAGGCCCTCTCAGAAGCCACATGGCCTCCATTTCCATTTACACATGGGCCCGTAAGATTTGCCCACCAGCTTGGAAAGATGAGTCATTGATGGGAAAATCTGGGGGCCTCAATGAGAAATCTCTGAACAGATTTACACTCATTGTCCATTCAGCCAGTAGAAGGCTACTCAGCCCTTTCCCACTGTGAATGTTGGCCCCAAATAGCTTATATTTCACAAAATATGAACTCCAGCCCATACCTGAGAATCCCAAGGGCCAAGTCTATTGGGATTGATGAGTAATTTAATCCTCTACCAAGGAGAAAGATGAGAGGAAGAGAAGACATTTTTCCCCTTACAATGAAGACTAGCAAGACCAAATTCTGATTTTGGAATTTTGGTTTCAAATCCAGCCACTGTCATTTGATTATATCATGTAACTTTGGCCAAATCACTGTCACCACCATCCCTCACCTCAGTTTTCTTATCTGCAAAATGAGGCATTTGAATTGTTTTTTCCCCTTCCAAGTAGATCTGATTCTCTGAGTAGATTGTTTCTTCTTCCTCTCCCTCTATGAGTGTATGATGATAATGAAGACAATAAAAATATTACTTGTAAAGTCCTAAATAAAATGCCCAATTTCCATCTACACCTCATTTGCTCCTCACAACCAAGCTGAGACAAGCAAGATAAGTGTTACCATTCTCATTTTATGGAGAGATAAACTGAGGCTCACAGAAAGCAAATGACTAGTTAGATTCAGGGCTAATGAATATCAGAAATGGGACTGTCACTTGGCTATGTCCTGATTGTAGGGTCCAGAGCTCCTGTTCCCCCCCTAGCTTTTATTTACACAAACAATAAAAAACAAAAGAAACTGCTTTAATTATAAAAGAGGTGACAGATTCACAGAAAGGCTCAAGAGAAGATGGCTAAGAAGGTGATACATTCAGGTGACAAAAAAAAAATACTTAAAAGACAACAGTGATAGATCCTTTATTCCTCATCAGCATGATCTTAGTTGGGAGCTATCCACTAAGTGTGGTGCTACTCCAAGGCAAAGACCTATAGATGTCTCGTTTTTACAATAATCATAGTTACAAATATCCTTTTAGATTTAAGGGTTCCTAACCTGGGACCAAGAAGCTTGTCTTTTTTCAATGTTTTGACCACTGCATTTCAGTATATTTCATTGCCATCCTTTGTGTTTGGTTGTATATTTAACACCATATTTCTGAGAAATAGTACATGCACTGCACCAGGCGGTCCAGATACAACATGTAAAGCATCTCTGTCTTACAGAAATATCAATTCAGTTATGAAATATTATTTTTCTGTAAGAAACAATCAGCAGGATGATTTCAGAGAGGCCTGGAGAGACTTATATGAACTGATGCTAAGTGAAATGAGCAGAACCAGAAGGTCATTGTACACGGCAACAAGAAAATTATAAGATGATCAATTCTGATGGACATGGCTCTTTTCCACAATGAGATGATTCAGAGCAGTTTCAATGCTCTTGTCTACACCCAAAGAGAGGACTATGGGAAATAAGTGTGGAACCACAACAAATGTGGTTTGCATTTTCACTGTTTTTGTTGTTGTTTGCTTGCATTATATTTTCTTTCTCATTCTTTTCTGGTTTCATTTGATTTTTCTTGTGCAGCAAGATAATTGTATAAGTATGTATGCACATATTGAATTTAAGATATATTTCTACCATGTTTAACATATATTGGACTACTTGCCATCTAAGGGAGGGAGTGGAGGAAGGGGAGAAAATTGGAACACAAGGTTTTGCAGAGGTTAATATTGCAGAATTATCCATGCATATGTTTTGAAATAAAAAGCTTTAATTAAAAAAAAAGAAACATCAAATCAGTTCAACTAATACTTACCAAGTATCTACTATGTGGACCCATGGCCAGAGAAGTCAGGGAAACAGACATACACACACATATAATCTATGTATATCATCTATATATGTATATACACACATACATGTCATCTATATATATCATCAATATATGTGTATACATATATATATATATCATATTAATCATCTACTAAGAAGGAGATCAGTGGGAGTGGAGAGCCCACAAGTGAAAGCTTTCTGAAAACCTAAGGAAGACATGACACTAAGATAAAGGATTTGGCCTTTGAGCTGAGCTTTGGTGGAAGACTTCATAGAGGTAAGGAAATAGAAATACCCTTTCAGGCTAGCACTGCACACTGGTTGACAGATCAGTGTGGTTTCCACTTAGGAGCCAAAACTGCCTTTTCATTCTGTGTCCCTGGGTGTGCTGATTTTGTTGAAAAAAGGCTATTTTGGAATTGCTGGATATTATCAATAGTATCCTATTCATGTGCTTTAACATAAGAGATGGCAGTTTTCTTTCCATTTTAATAGAGGACTCCCTTTTGCAGTAAATTTTGTTCAGGTACTTGAGTGTCATTCTTTCTAAGGCCTCTAAACAGGTGGCTTAGGTACCATTTTTCATAGGCAGCCCTTGAGCAGATGGCTGTGGGCAAGAGCCAGGAAGTTTCCAGGCCAGCAAAAGCAAGATTTGCTCTGTCCAAGACAGAGCTGAGAGGGCTGCCAACCATTCAGGTCAACCTGCTGACACTTCATAGAAAGAATCCATCTGGGGCTCTTTTCATAGCTAGGCCTGATTAGCTAACAAGGAGAATGTCTTTAAAACAATGGCAACTAGGGAGAGCTCGTAGAGGAACCAGTCACTAACATGGGGATAGTGAGGGCAGGTTGAAAGCAATGTCAGAGTCCCATGTCCCATATTTTTTCCCCTGGTGACCCTAAATGGGATCCTCTCCATTAGCACTGCAGGTTTCTTAGGCATAAGTCTTAGCACTGGAACTCACCAAAGCTATCACCTTGTCCCTCTCCCCCAATCCCTTATTTTTCAGAGGTGGAAACAGAGATTCTGAGAAAGTTAGCTCTCCAAGACACACAGCTAATGTATGACAAAGTCAAGATTATATTATGTGGTTTGAAGGCCAATTATATGCAGAAGTCTTCTTCCTTCCCTTTCCACTTGAAACTAAAGCTTTGATGGCTGAGTACTAAAATCTCCTTATATCTGACCAGACTAAGCTTCTTTCCAATATAGGCTATAGTCTAAGCAGGAGGGATTTAGGAAGATGCATCTTGGGATTTTCACCTGCTATAAACTTCTGTTCCTTCAAGGCCAGTTTTGACCTGTTCCATCAAATTTCCATGAGTTCCCATCAGCTTGAAGTATCCTTTCCCCCCTCACATGTGCATAGATCATGTTCATAGATCTTTGGGAGCTTGGAATCATGGATTTAAAGCTGAGTTTTTCACATGTCATCCAATGACATGAGTGTGTTATCCCCATTGGACCACACTGCTTCCTGCCCATATCTTGTTCTGTGTCTACACTGGATTCCCTACATAGACCTCCCTTTCTTTATCAGTGCCATCTACAAAGCCTCAAAGAATGTAGGTATTTAAAACATGAAGTGCAGTGGAAATCCCTGCATTTGGGCATGGAGGGAATGGCTCCTCCTCTACACTAATGATCTCTGTCGCACTACACAGGTTCCTTCACCTTTCTGAGCAACATTTGTCTGGGCAGTTGGATGAAATGTTTTCTAAGGTCATGAGTAGCTCCAAGTCTTAAGATCTTGTGAAATATCTGATGGGCTGCACTGAATTAGGATCAGAAGAGAAAGGGCCAAGGAGAAAATGATCTGGTCAAACTCTCCATATTGGCCCTAAATAAGAATAGTAAAATCTTCATGGGAGTTGTCTCCTACTCATGCACAAATGTAGCCACTGGGATGATGGTTGTGGCCCCTTCTATTGCCACAATCCTCAATAACTGCAAGGTGCTTGGGACAACTATTTCCAGCTTAATGATAAGAAACTGCTCCTCATAGCACACTGGCCTCCTGCTCAAACATATTGAAGCTGCTCAACTGCCTTCTATCATCTTTGTTGCTAATGTTTGCATAATGCTTTGTGCACAGCAAGTACTTAATAGATGTCTACTCAATACTTGCAAGTGACTAAATGATAAGAAAAGCTAGTATGCTTTAAAAAAAGGTTTTAAGTTTTTTTCATCAACTAATCAATATTTAAGTGCCTACTGCATGCCAGGGATGGTACTAGGTAAATTCCAACACTGCCCATGATCATCTTAGAATGACAGAAAGAGATAGTTGGCAATCTGAGAACCATGCATGGGAACAAAAAAAAATTGTCTGAATCTTGTCAACTGGTTTTGAAACCTCATGAAGGCAGGGCTGGAGGAATGAAAGAGTTTCCTATTTCTCAATTGGGTATTCTTAAAAGTTAAGAGGGAAGCAAGGGTGTTTAAAGAAGAAATCTAAGAATCCTAAAGAAGTCTGTGGCCAATTTCTAACCATATGAAAAAATGCTCTAAATCACTATTTAGCCAAGAAATGCAAATTAAGACAACTCTGAGACAATCTCTCATATTGGCTAAGATGACAAGAAAAGATCAAGAAAAGCTTTTTACACTTTCTGTTGATGTTTGTTTGAATTTTGTTTTCTTCCTTTTTTTAAAATAAAGCTTTTTATTTACAAAACATATGAGAGATTTTTCTACATTGACCTTTGCAAAAACTTTTTTTTCCCAAGCTTTTCCCCTCCTTCCCCCCACCCCCCACCCCTAGATGACAGGTAATCTAATACATGCTAAGTAGGATAAATTATATGACAAATACAATACATGTATACATATCTATACAGTTATCTTACTGCACAAGAAACATCAGATCTAGAAAGAGAAGAAGAAAAAACAACCTAAGAAGAAAAACAAAATGCATGGAAATATTCACAGAAAGCGTTAAATACATGTTGTTTTCTTAGTTTTTTTTTCTCTTTCTAGATCCTATTTTTCTTGTGCTTCAAGATAGATATGTATACATATATTATCATATATTTTAACATATTTAACATGTATTAGACTACCTGCTATCTAGGGGAGAAAGTGAGGGGAAGAAGGAAAAATTTGGAACAGAAAGTTTTGCAAAGGTCAATGTTGAAAAATTACTCATTTTCTGTAAATAAAAAGCTTTAATTATAAAATTAAAAAAGAAAAGATAATGCTAAATGTTGGAGGGCACATGGGAAATTTGGGACAAGAATTCATTGTTGGTAGAGTTGTGAACTAATCCAACTATTCTTGAGAGCCATTTGGAACTATGCCCAAAGGGCTATCATATTGTGCACACCTTTTGATCCAGTAGTCTCACTACTGGATCCATATTCCAAAGAGATCAGAAAAAAGGAAAAAAGCATCCACATGTGCAAAAATGTTTTAGGGTTAAGGTTTTGAAGTGGCAAGGAACTGGAAACCGAGTGTATGCCCATTAGTTGGAGATTGACTGAATAAGTTATGATATATGAATGTAATGGAGACTTACATGAATCACTGCTAAGAGAAGTGAGTAGAACCAAGAAAACATTGCATATAGCAAAACAAGATTATGTTATGATCAACTGTGATGTACTTGGCTCTTTTCAATAATGAGGTGATTCAGGCATTGGAGAAAGCCATCTGTAACCAGAGAGAGGATGATGGAGGTTGAATATGGTTCACAACATTGTATTTTCACCTTTTGTTGTTGTTGTTGTTTGCTTGTTTGTTTTTTTTTTTCTTAACCATTTTTTTCTTTTTTGATCTGATTTTTCTTGTGCAGTATGATAAATGTGAAACTGTGTTTGAAAGAATTGCACATTTTACCTATATTGAACTGCTTGCTGCCTGGAGCAGGGGAAGGAGGGAGAAAGACTTGGAACATGAGGTTTTGCAAAGGTGAATGTTGGAAGTTGTCTTTGCATATATTTTGAAAAGTGAAAACCTATTATTATTTAAAAATATATATAAATTTGGGGAGGTTTAATGCCGAAAAAATAAAAGATGTCTTGGTCAGATTCCAGGGGGTCTATGAACTTAGATGGGGAAATATATTGTTGACAATCAAATGAAATCATATTTGTAAATTGCTTAGTACAGTGTCTAGTATATAGTAGACACTATAAAAATGTTAGCCATAATATTATTACTGGTAGTACTCTTGTCATCTACATCTTTTTTTCTTAACCTTTAAATGAAATTAAATTGTAAATTAAGTAAAATTTGCAATTATTTAAAATTACATGTATTTAAATACCATGATTCTGAGAAGATTTAAATAAAACTTGCAATTATTTGCAATTATTTAATTATTTTAATTATTTTAAAATCATGATTCTGAAAAGAAATCCACTGGCTTCACTGCCACAGGAGACAACACACACACACACACACACACACACACACACACACACACACACACCCCTTTGAGAAGGAGACTAGTTGTCCTGCTCCAACACACGAAGGGTGTCCTCAGCACAGATTCTGGCACGTTGGTTATTTTCTATGGAGGCAAATGAGGTTTAAAGACTTGGATTTGGGTCTTCAGCCTATTTTACCCCACAAGGAGGATGTAGAAAATCTCCTTCGACTAAAAACTAACAGCCAGAGCCCTGTTGACTCAGCAGGGTGGAAGAACAGCATTATTAGGGGAGAAAAAAGGGCTTTCTTCTGTTCCTGATGAATTCATTGCATTTCTGAGCCAAGCCTACCCAATATAGTCACCAATCTCAAGAAAAAGGCTTCTTATAATGATTACATCTGCATAAGACTCTGACAAAAAGGATTTAAGAGAGCAGTGGGTGGCGTCGTCCAAGGGAACCTGAGGATGACCAAACTCTTGAATAAGGTGAGAAGGTAAACTCTGTCCATGGTTAATCCTGAGACATTTGAAATGTAGGTTCAGTCAGTCTATCACAATGCACAGATACACACATGCACACACACATATGCACAAATAAGCATACAAACGCACACCATACACCTTCAAAGGTGTTTAGCAATCACCTCCATGCTTTGTTCATCACTATTAATGACCGAACTAATCTTCTGCTTGCAGAAAAGCCACTTTTAATTCAGAGGATAATCAGATCCCAAAGGGATGCTCTGTTACCTTGCAGTCACAAACATCCTACTTCTCTCTGGGATTTGCTGGAACAAACACAGACAACACTTACCCAAAAGGGGCTGAAAGGTTTACTTGTTTTTGTTGTTGTTGCTAAATTAGCTTTAATAACATGTGGAAAAGGAAAAAAAAGTCTCCTCGTAAATTGGAAGATTAAGGTCACGTACCAGTGAGAGCTCATCTTCTAGGGCAATTGTGGCTGGTTTGAGAAACCTCTCAGAGTTCAAGGATTTTCTGAATGTACCACAGATTCAATCTACCTTAAAATGTCGCAAGGATCATAGGATTTGAAGCTGCAAGGGCCCTTGGACATCACCTTTCTGACTGCCATCATTTTTCAGATGGGAAAGCTGAAGCCAATAAGGCCATCCAGATAGGACTGTAGTTTCCAGGAGGGACTGAGAGAGAGGTCAGGAAGGAGAACATGTATTTATAAAGTGCCTACTATGTGCCAGGCACACTTTATAACTATTATATTATTTGATTCTGATAACAATGGGAGGAAGATAATGATCTTCTAACTGTGGCAGACAGAGCTTAAATGACTTATCCAAGATCACACAATCATTTAGTGTACGAGGCTGAATTAAAATTTAGGTCTTTGTGACTTCAAGCCCAGTGCTCTGTCTACTGGACCATATACTCACATGGGTGTGTTTGTAAATGGTCAGTGGGAGAATCTGCTTTGTTTGACCTGACACGTTTGGAATGGGAAAGAGAAATTTGTCATTTGGCTTCTCTGGGAATATTTTCTCCTCTGTACAATGGAAATAATTATCCTTGCCATGCCTGCCCCCCTGGGATTTTGTAGAGGTCACATCACAGAGTCACAAACTGTTATCATCAGAAGCTACATCAATAGCCAGCCAGCCCAATTCATGCTTTCCATGAATTCTATTTAAAACATCACTGGCATTTCAGAGACATAGCCAAAACTTACATAAATAAAAACTTACAGGCAACATTTTGTTGAAATAAAGCAAGAGAAAAGGAAGCTCACAAGCTAATAAGGGAGTAGGATGGGGCAGACGCATGTTAATAACTAGCAACATACAAACCACATCCAAAGTAGATGGTGTAGTTCAGTAAAATTAGTCCCATAGATGCCCAGAACTGGAAGGAACCTCACTGAATCCAACTTTGTGCCATATACCATCTGTGACTGGGCTCATCCTGTGGCTGATTGAGCACCCTTTCAGAGAAAGAGAATTTACTCCTCTACACATCATCATTTAGGGCATCATCTAGACGAGCCCACATAGAACAGGTTATGGGTATTGTCATGAGAAAATGTGTGCTCTTGGGTTCTTTGAAGAATGTTCCTGTACCCTTAGGCCACTGGAGCAAAGTCCCAATTGCCATTCTGGTGACATGGTATTAATCACTTTGGAAGGGAAATATGTGTGAATATTCTAAAAAACAAGAATTAAAATGTACCGGGCATTTTAAATTCAATTCAAAAATATGTATTATTTTTGAATACTGAATTTCTAGTGCATTTTAAAAATTTGCAGAGTTTTTGGCATATATTATTTCATTTGATTATACCAAATACTCCGAGTGGTGGTTCTCTTACTATTCCCATTTTAGAATCGAGAAACTAGGGACTTACTTATGGTCACATAGCTGGTAAAGGCCAAAGGTTGAATTTGAACCCAAGTATCTCAATTTCATATCTGGTGTTCTTCTTCCTACTATGTGCAAGACATTTTTCCACTTGAAAAACCTAGTCTGTAGGTAGAATGAAGCCAGCCTATAAATAGCATTTGAAAGCAAATTAATTCAAGACCAAGACCATGGCATTTCATAATTGGACATAATATATTCTTATATCAGAGCCTGTGACAAACACAGCATGATTCCCAGAGACCAAGGGGTAAATGTTTGCTGAATTTGTCGAAACTGTATCCTCTGGCTGGCAGTAGGGAAGTCGGCATCAGCTGTGAGAAATCCAATTGGCCTTCAAAAGCTGTCTGAAGATGGCTTTTCTGAGACCCCAAATCTGAATTATTAGAAGTTCATAAATGAAAACATACACACACACACACACACACACACACACGAAAACTTTCTGAAAAAAAGGGTCTGATCCAGCTGGGATATAGTGGAAAAGGGAACTAGAAAGGAGGAGATGAATTCTAATTCTAATTCTCTGCCAAGAACTGGCCATGTGATCTTGCATTAACTGCCACTCTCTTTCAAGGCCTCAGTTTCCTTATCAAGATAATTTAGGCTGCTGGCACAGAGGATTTGTAAGGGTATTCTAGCATGGCTACAATTTATGGCTCTCTGAACTGGATGATAAGTGTTTTGTGCAGTAAGGAAAGGCACTATCTGTGAAGTGATAATGGAAAACTGTCATCTGAGAGTCTTCATAAGACCTATTATTTTTTTTTTGTGAATGATAGATTCTGGGAGGAAATGTCAAAGCTTGGAGGGTCCTCAGGATAGAAACTATCAGAGGGGGGAAAGACCTTAGCACAGGGCAAGTCAGAAATAAAGAGATATTAGGATAGAGAAGGTCAGAACTGGAAGGAAACATACAACAGAATATTATAGCTGGACCTTCCTTGATAATCATTAAGTCCACTTTCCTTATTAGAAAGGTAAAAAAAAATCAAGAAAGAAGTAGTACTTCTGCTTCTGTAAATGAATTGAACGAGTCTGTGCTTTCTAAACCCCAGTAACAGTTTGTAAGGTGCAAACCTTTACCTCTCCAGACTAAAAATTTCCCATTACTTCCATTTCTCTTCATGTGTAATAGATTCTCTGTTTTTTTCAAGACTGAGACATCTACCACCAAATTTAAGGACCTCATCATATTTCAGGAGAGCTGTCACTGGACACTTGGTTTCTTATCGGTCCTCTTTTTTTCCCCTGCCATCTTCTACACAGTTGCTCAATCCATCTTCCTGAAGCCAAAGTCTCACTATATTAAGGAACATTCATAGGACCAGTCACTATCTTAGATTTAGTTGAAAATATCTCAGGGCGCATTTAGACTTTTTTGTGCTCTGGTTCCAGCCTATCTGTTAAAGGATTATGGGATATTTCTTCCCTTCATCAATTCCATTCCAGTAGACTGGCCCACTGGCTTTTTTCCAAAATCCATATCCTATTTCCATACCTTTGCACGAGCTGGACCTCATGCCTAGAATGCACTCCTGCTTTGCTTTCATCTCTTTGAATCCTAAGCTTCCTTCAGCACTCAGATTAAATGCTACCCCCTCCCTTAAGTCTCTCCTGATTTACACGGTTATTAAGAGTTCTTTCTTTCTGAAATTATCATGCCTCTTTTCCTTTTGAATATATTCTCACATTAGATTGAAAGCTTGAGGATAGGGCCTATTTTCCATTTTGTTTTTGTATTCCTGCCCTCCCCTCACACATGCCCCTAGCACAGTGTCTTGCATGCTATCAGTACACCATAAATGTTTGTGGTATTGAATTGGAGAAGGCCCAGACTTCCTTGGGAAGAAAATACATTCACCAATGAGATGTGTCTTTTCTCTAGAATTTCCTCATGCTGTGAAACTGCCCAGGGTTCTCTTAAGGCTAACACAAAGGACTGAAAGCTCTTTCATATCTGAACAAAATAGAAAAAATTATGAGTATAGATCCATGTCTGTTAACAAATAATTAGTCTAGCTAGGTTAAATCAGTGGGCATTTGTGATGAGCTAGGACCGTGCTAAGTAATTGGAATCCAAGAATAAGCAAGAAGGATGAAAGAACCATTCCCTAAGGAACTTACAATCTCATGGGAGAGAACAGCTCTCCAGTTGAATCTACCAGATTCTCTCTAGAACAGTTGAATCTACATTCAACAAAAGTTTATTAAATACCCACTCTATTCTGGGCACTGTGCTAGGAAGTGAGATACAATGATATTAAAAAAATACAATTCCTTGCCTCAGAGAGCTTACTTTCTAGCAAAGCATGAAGAGGATCACCATCACAACCAGGACCATCGAGTGAGCCATGTTTGTGAAAACATTACTCATGACATCAAACCAGTAAGGTATGAAGGAATGGAGAGCTAGAATAGAGGAAGGACTCAAAATAAGACATCACAAATCTTTTTTCTTCTTCTTTTTTTAGGATTGGATTACTTTACTCTAAAATTAGATGTTGTCTAACTCTGAATACTAAGGAAACTTAAAGTGTGAAAACCATACATTTCATGGAATTGGATGGGGAGATCATATGCTACATAGATCTCAGACAGTCAATATAGATATAAAATGAGATGGGTCAAAAATTAAATAGGGGAAGAGAGGAAAGGATCACATCTGAGAAAAGGCTCAATACTTTTAAACATACAAAAGTTTCTTTTCTTTAATAACAAACAAATATCTCTGTGTGTATTCTTTTGGTCAGTAATTTTCATATTTGCCTCATACACAGAGTTTGGTAAACTGTCGTTTTTTTCTATTTTGCATATAATTTAAATGCTATTGGAATTAAATGGTCTTTTAAATAGTTTATAGAACACATCTAGCACTGAATCCTCCTACTCCTTTGTGAGTTCTTTGTGGTGGGTTCAATTCTTATGTTTTTTGATATTGGCTTGTGTGAAATCTGGAAGATTTGGTTCCATTCCTTTCTGTGACACATCCTAGTTGTGTGATCCCTGGTATGTCCTTCAATGTTTTAAGGCTCTAGGATAACTGTCTAATCCTGGAAATCACAGAAAGGTTCCTCCCCATATCTGCCTGAATAGAAACTGTTACCTCATCTAGAAATTTCCTGTGTTAATGAAATCACAAGCTCTGTCCTGCCCCTCCTGGTCCTACTACATTCAGCATGGACTACACATTATTTTATAAATTTCGTAAGTGCTAAGGATTATGCACATCATATTGTGTGCAGTATTTGAGAGCTGTAAAGTAGCTCAGTAGCCTCTAGTTTAGTTCATACTCCAGTTAGCATTCTTTAGAACATCCCTGACAAATGTTGGTCCAGTCTCTGCTTGAAGACGTCCAAGGATGGGGAGCCTATTAGTATTATTATTATTATTTTGTGGCTGCTCATTGTACTGCTTAACAAATACTCTGAATTGCTAGGAAGTTATTCCTGAACTTAAATTTGCCTCTTTGTGATGTCCACCATTGTTTCTGATCTCTGGGGCTAAGCAGAACAATATTAATCCTTTTATTATGTGAATAGGACTTTGAATACTTGAAGATAGTTGCTGTTTCCCAAGTCCTCCCTTTTCCAGTTCAAATTTCTCCATTTCCTTCAACAAATCCATTTTGATATAGTTCCAAGGTCCTTTACCATCCTTGCTATTTTTTCTAAACATTCTATAGCATATTTAAATGCATCTTTAAACCTGAGTATATAATAAGTTCCTATTTGTTTGTTATGCTTTTATTAGTTAACTATTATTATTTTAATGGGCTGATATTTTATTTCTTAATTCAATGTTGTTGATCTCAAAAGAATCAAAATCACAAATGACCAAAGAGTCATAAAACTATGTATGATGGGAATAAAAAGAAAAGAAATAAAAAATGAGAGAGCATTGATGAGTACGAGAGATCAGGTAAAGATAAATGGAGGAACTGCAAGTGAAATTAAGCCTTTTAGGAAGAGAACTAGAGAGGAGGAAAGGATATAATCTAAGCATGGGAGTCATCTGGTTCAAATATATCAAGGCAGGAGGAGTGTTGAAATTAGGGAATAGCAGATAATCTGGAGTGTATGAAATGGAGTAAGATAGTACAGCTAGGGTGCACCATAGTGTATAAAGTTTTGGGCCCAGAGTCTGGAAGGCTCATCTTCCTGACTTCAAATCCAGCCTCACACACTGACTAGATATGTGACCCTGGACAAGTCACTTAACCTTATGTGTCTCAGTTTCCTCATCTGTAAAAATGAGCTGGAGAAGGAAATGATAAAAACACTTACTGTATCTCTGCCAAGAAAACTCCAAATGGGGCTACCAAGAGGTAGACATGACTGAAAACAATTGAAAAAGACCAGCAATGAAGTGGAGTAAAGTGAAAGAAGGTTGCAAAGGTAGTTAGGGAACGAGATTATAGATGAGGTAAAATGCCAGGCTAAGGAGTCTGCATTTTATCTTAAAGGCAGTGGTTAGTCATTGAAGACTTGTTCAACAGGAAAGAGGTCTTATCACATCTGTGCTTAAGAAAGATTATGTTGGCAGTTATGTGGAAGATGGATTGGAAAAGAGAGATACTGAGGTAGGAAGAAAAATGCATAAAAGGGGCTGTTAAAATAGCTCAGCAGAGAAGTAACCGAGGCCTGAGCTAAGATGATAGAAAGCGTATTGGAGTGGGAATTGGAAGGCCTAATTACAAGATCCAGCTGCTATTCATTAGCATTACAGCTTTGGGCAAAGTGTTACACAATTATAAGCCATAATAATGTTCTTACCTGTAAAAAGTGTGGATAGGAGTAGATGATGTTTTTTTCCACATAAACTTCCTTCCATTTAAAAAAAAAGAATTATTTTCTCCAGTTACATAGGAGTAGATGATTTTTAAAGTCTCTTTTGAGTCCAACATTCTGAAATTCTATTATGGTATAGCATCTGTGATTCAAATTCATGTGTGGCCTAGAAAACCCTAAATGCATATCCATGCCCTCAGATGAGAAATAAATATGAAGGTTGAACTAGATGATCTTTAAAAGTTTCCCTTTCTAACTCTATATTTTTAGAGTTATGACCTTTTGCTCTTTTATTTATAAATCATTTTTGTTTATTTAAAAATAATTTTTCTTTTCAAAGGATCAGAGAAAGAAACTGAATCCTTCACAGGGTAAGTGACTTTCTCCAACTTCCAAGTAGGTAACAATAGTAAGATTCAAACCTAGACGCTCTGATGCAAAAGCCAGGCCTCTTTCCTACATTATCAGGTTTCTTTTCTTTACATTATAGCCATTTCCAAATATACAGCATACCCAATCAATAAGTCAACAAAGAAAAATAATTAATCAAAGCCAACCTACATATCAACCATGTCTGGTGGGGTATGTAATATTCTGTGTTAATAGCCCTCCACTGCTCAGAGCAAAGGAGGATATATGTCTCTGGGGCCAAAAATGACAATATAATTTCACCACATTCTTGTCCTTTGCCCAGCAAAACAAAAATACAACTATGATTACTAGTCATATATTTCCCTTAGGAAAATGAGTAATAATACATTTTTTAAAAAATCATCTAAATGCAGGAAAGTACTATTTAGTTTTAAATAGAATCAACTTGAAATGTAATGAGTATATGCGTTTCTCCTAGCCCTCATGATGCACCCCACTGACACTTCCTTGGTAATTTCTATAATTGATTCCGTTTATTCAGCCCTCATCTAAAGTGTCAGCCTGTGATGGACTCCTGTTTGGAAAATGAGGTAAACAGCCCTCCTTGGAACAGTGCGCCAAGATGGCTCATGTCGCCAGTACTCACAAAATACCTGCTGGCCTTGATTATTCCTGACATGTGGGAGAGAAGGTGTCATGATTGGGTCTTCACTATGAATTACGGTGGCACCCACCCTTCCTCAGTTGATTTTTCATCAACTGTCCTGGAGACTGGAGAAAAGTCTGGAGTGGGGGTGAGCGAATCAGGGTAATAAGCAGGAGCATAATACAGATCTGTTAGTATAAGATTTGGGTAGTAGGGCTGGGGATGTTATGTGGGAAAGATTAAATGACTCCTCCAAAGCAGTGTTCAGGTAGGACTCGGTCAGCCCAAGAGAGAACTAGAAAGTAATGAAATGGGTCAAGAAGGGAAGATCTAACATTGAAGACCAACTGTAAGTAGAGTAGGGGTTGGGCAAAGAGTGTTGGGATTCAGACAGAGGCCCTGGGTTCTAATCCTGGCTCTGATGATTCCTATCTGAGTTAAACCTCATCTACTCTCCAAGACACAACTGCCTCACCTATAAAATGAGACATTTGGACTCAGGTCTCTTCTACCTCAAGTTCTCTGATTCTGTGAGCTGTGATATTAAGTTTCTAGTTACTCCAGTAGCTGCCGAGTTTAATTAAAATGACTTGCTGAGCTGAAAGGCCATAGCTGCATTCCCACAAAGTAATTGCCATTTAAACACACACACACACGCAATGTTTTAAGTTATGGGGAAGATTCATAGAATTTACAACTAGAAGGGACTTTTGAGATCACCCCATCTAATTTTTTTTTTCTTTACTGAGGAGGAGGAAATTGAGTTCTAAAGAACTGGATAAGGATTTGATATAATGAGAGAGAGACAGAGAGAGACAGGGACAGAAACAGACAGAGATGGAGAGAGACAGACAGAAGAAACAGAGAAAAAGACAAAGATGGAGAGAGCTAGAAAGAGAAAGAGAGGGAAAAATGAAAGAGGAGAAAGAGGGACAGAGAGAGAGAAGGAAGGAAAGAAAGGAGGGAATTAAGCATTTTTTTATGTGCAGCTACTGTGATAAGTGGTAGAGATGAAAAGACAAAAAATGACTGTACATTCTAGGTTGGAAATCAATACCAAAAGAGAGTAGGTAAACAGGGAAGGGTACTTTTTGGAGGTTCTAGGAAATAAAAAAGAATGCTTAACTGATATACAGAACCATCTGTTGGTACATTATTTTGTTTCTTTTTTAATCAAAAAAGATTTATTTTAATTAAAGCTTTTTATTTGCAAAATATGTACATGGATAATTTTCAACATTCACCCTTGCAAAATCCTGAGTTCTATTTTTTCCCTCCCTTCCTCCTCTCCCTTCTCCTAAATGGTAAGTAAACCAATATATAGTATATTATTTCCACTAAGAAATGATTGTATCTATCTGATTTCTGTTCCTAAATTAAAAAGGAAAAACATGTTGAAGAAGCTAAGAAAGAAGAAATGAATGGAATAAGATGTGGTTCAAGTTTACTGCGGAGATAAAACTGAGATATTACCCGACGCATTCTTTCTCTGAACCCAGAAATCTAATCACGTCACCATCTTGCCTATATGTTCAAGAGCAATCTCTTTTAATCCTTCATTCCATAAAGCAAAATAGCATCAGAATTAGAGGGCTCTAATACAAGCTTCATCCTATGTAGGAATGAATCCTTTCTGCATCACTCTGACTTGGTCATATCCAGACTGGATGAATACTTCCAACAATGGGATGATTACCATCTGCCTGGGCAAATTATTCCATTGTTGGACAACCCTAATTGTTAGAATCCTTCCCAAGATTCAGCAGAAAGGTTCCTCCTCCCTTTTCTGTTCAATTCAATCCAATTCAATTCTACATTTACTGAGCACACACAGGGATCTCTTCACAGATGCATATGACAAATGAGTTCCATGGACAGATCATGTCTGTATTAAAGTTTCCTTATTTCAAAGTGTAGTGTTCTGTCCTTCACATATATAATCATTTTGATATGAATATTATCATTCTAAAGTCAGCAAAGAAGTTCAAAATTTTGAGGAAATAGGAAGAGAAGAGGGGCATTATAGAGAAAACAAAACAATCCACATAGATGCAGAGGCAGAAGTGAGTAAGGGCTTTTTATGGGTACAATAAAGAAAATGTATTTGCTTAAATAAGAAGTATATACTCAGAGATATGATATTATCACTGTAAGAACATGACAAAAGGCCCTGAATGCAGTAAAGGAAGTTGACTGGCAGAATTTTCAAGTTGGAAGGGGTGCCTAATGTCAAAAATTATAAATTCCCACTCAATATAAGAATCCTCTGTCTTCCATCCCTGAAAAGCATTCATGCTACATTTACTTACAGATCTTCAGTTATGTCACACTAAACTTAACCTTACAAGGAAGACTATTCTGATGTAGAATAGCTCTAATAATTACATAATTTCTTCTTATATGGAACCAAAATCTGCTTCTTTTAAAGTCCTCCTAATTCTGGGCTGTGGAGCCAAATGAAACAAAACTAAATTCCTCTTTGGGGCAGCTAGGTGGCACAGTTGCTAGAATAGTAGGCCTGAAATCAGGGAGATATCTTCTTAAGTTAAAAGCTGGCACTTACTAGCCATGTGATCCAAAGCAAGTCATTTAACCTTGTGGCTCAGTTTCTCATGTATAAAATAAACTGGAGAAATAAATGACAAACCATTCTAACGTCTTTGCCAAGAAAACCCAACCTTTTCTTCCATATGACAGATATTTAAGGCAAGCTAGTACATCCCACTCTCTCCTAAATCATTCTCCCTACAGGTCAAATACTCTCAATTTATTTAATTAGTCTTTGGTTCTGTTACAATTCTGGATTAATATATTCCAGTCATCCTTCCCCTATCCTGTGGGGCTTTTAACTGAGCTCAATACTTGATTGTTGATGGGGTCTAATTATGGCCTAATACTAAGTAAATAACAGACAGTTTCTCTTCTCAGGATACTAGAAATCTCTGAATGTCCCTGAAGATCAAAAGGTAGTATGGAATAGTAGATAGTGAGCCAGACTGAATTAGGAAGAACTGAATTCAAATCCAATCATTTGTCATAATCAATGTAGCACTGGGTATATGACTTAACCTTTCAATGGCCTGGGGAACTGTCTGAGACATTAAGGTACAGAGTAGGTACATTAGTAGAGAGAATTTTCTTAAGAAATTAGTTATATTAATGAAATAGTAGCAAATACTCCTATAATACTCTCAAAGTTGCACTCCCCCCCACAAATTTCATTCGTTACCTTTGTCTTCCATGTAATTTTGCTGACTCCTTTTCAAAATCCACCAAATTTCTAACTGTTTTGTCATATGACCTCTTTTAGAGCTATATTTCATAATTAATTTTTAAAATGGACTCTGAACCCCAAAATTAAAATTTATTTTCACCGCTATTTAAATTACAATGTGTTTGCCATTGAGATAACTGGATACTGTGCAACTGTTCCCTCCTTTCCATCACCCACAAATCTGATAAGCTTGATATCTTGTTTCCTCATCCAAGGGACAGATAAAAATGCTGAAAAGCTCATTTCTCTAAGGATTCTACCAAACAACTTCCAAATTGCTATCAACACAGTAATGAGAATTCTTGGGCCCATCTACTCTTTCAGTTCCAATATTATGGTTCTATCACCAGCCACAGTCTTTTTCTTCTTCTAGAAGTTTAGAAAATCATTGTCAAAACACTAGCAAAACGGAAGCATACTTATCTAGATTTATCCTTTGAATTTGTCTAAATTAAAATCATATAAGAAACTAGAAACGAAATGGAATTGTAGTCATTGATTTTTCTGGCCATGAGAAGTAGGGAACTTTCCAGTTCCCTGGGGCACACCCAGAACTCCCCAGTACAATGGAAAAGTGGGCAAAATGTGCACTTGGCTTCCTAGAACTACAGTGAGGACTCACATTGGACTGGTGTAAGGTTGTAAAAGTTAATTTCAATATAGTGTTCTTGGAAACAGAATCTGGCTTTTGTTTTTCTACTTTTCCTCTGAACAGCTCGTTTTCATCAATAACACAGAGAAAATTAGTTGGGAGAAAATGGATTGCTATCCCTGAGTCACCACCTAGAAAATGTCTGGCCGACCAACTTTCCAACCACAGTAATAGCCCCATGGCTGGTAGGATATGCCCAGAATGAGATTTCTCTTTTGCCCACAGAGAGATATCCACTAGCCTGAGGTTAGGTATATAACCCTTTACTCTGCTAATCACTTTTGTGTCAATGAAATAAAGAACACTGTAAATACTGGGACTGCAAAAAATATCTAAAACTTTAAAATAGGGATAGCCACAAAGACATTTAGCAAAAGGGGGAAGATGGCTGATGGGAGCCTTCCAAAGATGCATCTGTTCTGTTCCCTGAGCCTCTATCCAATCTTCTTTGAAGCTCAAAAGCAGAAAATCTAGAAAGTGATAGTCTTCCTTTTCTGTCTTGGCCAGAACATATTGGGAGTATTGCATTTACATCTGGCTACCACATCTAAGAAATGGAGCCCTAAACAACTGGAGAATAGGGGATAAGAGACCAAAGCAGAATGGTATCCTTTTAAAGAAAGAGGAATGTTTGTTTATTCTAGGACAGAGAAAATTTGGGATTTTTTTTAAGCAGCATGTCTTTGGCAGTGGTGAGTTCTCCACCTCTGGGGATATTAGAGATGTAGAGATGAAAAAATATATAAAATATGGTGCTTGCCCTGAAGCTTCTTATAATCTAAAGAAAGGGAGGAAGGGTATATGCAAAAATAAGTATATGAGATGATATATGTAAGAAGCAATGGGTTACCCATACTACATGCTAAATAAAATCCAAAAGCAGAGAGCTTAAAAGGATATTAAACACTCTTTCACCCTTTTTATAGAAAAGGAGACTGAGGCTGGGAGGGGGCACTTGCTTTTCATTATATAGGTCATAAGTGTCAGGGGCAGGATTTCAATGCATATGGCCTTCATGACTCTAAATCCAAGTTTGTCTCTACCCCCAAGAAGTCCTGCCTCAATCCAGGCTCAACTCAGGTGTGTTCTTCTCTAGGAAGTCTTCCCTCCTCATGTCTGATTGTTGTATGGCTATGGGGGCCTCTGCTGGACACTTATTTTTCTCTCCCAAGAATCATATCTCTTCACTGTTAATTCCTTTCTCCCTGACTAGGGCATGCCATCATAAGGAGGATTGTTTTTGTATCCTTAATATGGAGAACATAGGTCACTAATAAATGTCTGCTGAATGAATGAATGGTGGATGTTATGACAGTCACTGTGAACAACCAACTCAAGGCCCATGGATGGAAGAGACCTAAAGCATGCCAGAGAGTGCTGCAGTGCTTACTGCAACTCTACCTGCTGGGCACATATACAATGAGGGAGTGCAGGGCTGACAGTTCTGCTATGACCAGGGTAGAAATTACCTGGAGATTGTGTGTGGGGGATGCTCTCAATGCCCAAACCCCTGCCAGCCAAGGTCTATTAAAAGGACAATGGTGGCTGTTGGATTTGGAGGGGAAAGAAAGAGACCATTAATTCAGGGTCTTCATTTGGGAGGAGAAAAAGATTTGGACCTGGATGGCATAGAAGTGGGAAAAGATATCCTGTCTTTACAGTCAGTGTCTATCATGATTCGATGATGTGATTTTAAAATACATACATGCATTCGCATATATACATAATATAGACCTGTAGTCAGCAAGATCTGACTTCAAATCCAGTCTCAGACACCTGCTAGTTGTGTGACCCTGGACAAGTATCTAAACTCTGTCTTTCTTTCCTTTCACTCTCAATCACCCGAATCCTAAACAATTTGAGAGAGTGTAGTTCAAACTGTCATGGCTGCCCAGGTGCATAATGAATCCTCAGCATTTTCACAAAGTTCTTTTCACTATGGAGAAGGTATCTTCTAGTCCATACTACAATAAAAAGTTCTTACCTTTTTATTTTATATCCTGCACCCTTCTGGCAACCTTATGAAGACTGTGAACCCTTTCTTAGAATGACATTTAATATCTTTCAGGTTCCTTTACTCAAAATGCAGATAATAATAGCATCTACTTCCTAGCAGATAGGATGAAATGATATTATAAAGGTCTCTGCAAACTTTAAAGTACTATATAATGCTGTTTTGTTAATATATGCCCAATTTTTTATAACACATCATATATAATATATTGTTATATACTGCTATACAATATAATACTATATAAATAGGTTTGGTCCACATGTGTAGAAAATATTATAACATATGATAAATAATATGATATATAACTTAATGGTATAGTACAATATAGTATAGTAAAATATAATATGTAGAGGGGGGAGCTCAAAGAGGAGTCCATAGCTTTACATCCTAATTTTTAGATCTCAGTGAAAACTCCTGTTTTTTTTTTTTGTTTGTTTGTTTGTTTGTTTTGCTTTTTGCTGAGGCAATTGGGGTTAAGTGACTTGCCCAGGGTCATACAGCTAGGAAGTGTCTGAGACCAGATTTGAACTCAGGTCCTCCTGACTTCAGGGCTGGTGCTCTAACCACTGTGCCACCTAGCTGCCTGAAAACTCCTGTTTTCTTGAGCATAGTTGACCATAAAAATGTCCCTCAGAACAGCCTGTTGAAATAGATATTCTTGGGGGGAGGTATAATTTGCAGTTTATGGATAGGAAAAATCATGGTTCTCAAAGCAAATTAACATGTATGTATGAGGTAGGTAGGTAAGCAAAGTTGATAAAAAGAGATTAGATGTCCCTTGGTGCAGCTCATGGAGACAGACACCTGTCAACAAAGAACTGAGGCATAGGAATGATTATCTTCCAAAATAGAAATGGGAGCCAGGTTATGATATGCTGGTTTTTTAGTTGTCCTTCCCTGCTGTGGAGAGCAACTAGCTCATCATACCAGCTTTGGTGAATTGATACCTTCTCTGTACCTTAGAGAGCTGCCCACTGAGAAGTTAAGTGACTGGCTTAGGATGTTCCCAGAAAGTGGAGGTTTATCTGATTTTTGGGACAAGTTCCCACCTATTGGGCATTATTGTTTATGATGCTGCCATATGACTGAAGAGTTGTCAAGGGGAAAAAAGTGAGATTAGATGTGTTGGGCTCAGTCCCAAACAGTAGATCTGGAATCAATGGGCTAATGTTGTAGAAAGCAGATTATGGCTTGATATAAGACAACTTCCTAATAAGTGAATCCCATTTGAATTTTTCTAACTGGGGAGTGCTCTGAAACAGTCCTGAACCCCAAACAAAACAGAAAGCACCAATACAAAGAATACTCACTTGGTCTAAGGAGGAAGCCCGAGCCTTCTGCACCCTTACAAGACAGCATACTCTGAAGATTAGTAGAGCTTTAGTTGAAGACCACTGACCAATGTTACGAGCAATTCTGCAAAGACTGCCACTCAGCTGACATATTACTTCCATAAGACCAATAGGGACATCAGTTTTGTTGTTGTTTCTGAATAAGATGATGCTTTTCCTTATCCTTTTTCAAATAGTGTTTTGACAGTCCCCCTTTAAGTCCTCCTCTGACACCTCATCATGGTGTTCTGGTGAACTATCTTATCAAAAGGAATGCCAGGGTAATTTCATTTATATCATAAATTCTTTTTTTAAGTAAATAGTATTATTTTATTAGACAATGTTCTGGCAAAATATCCACTAGCTCATCTAGGCATTCTGTGTCATACATAAGAAGGTCTTAACCTGACATCCATACTTTGATTTTCTTCCAAATAGTAAATAATGTTTTGCTTTATAATCCAATGTATTTTATGTATTTAAATATCATTCTAAGAAAGAGTTCATAGTCTTCATAATATTGCCAGAAGGGTACAGGATATAAAATATAAAGGTAAGAACCCCTGGATTAGAGGATACCTCCTACACAGTGAAAAGAACTTTGTGAAAGTGCTGAGAACTCATTTTCTGAACTAAGTGAGGAGAAGCTGTTCTCCAAAAATGGGCGGCCGTGATCGTTTGGACTACAATCTCTCAAATTGTCTAGATCGGGATCCAGGTGATTCAGAGGATCACCAAGGAGATCATGCCCAGCCTTAGTCAAATGGACAGAGCCAACTGTTTTTTTTTAAGCTTTCTATTTCTGGTGTCAAACATATAGAATGTGTTAATAAATGCTTGTTGATTTAATGATTGATGATTGATAGATGGATTTTTTTTCTGAAGGAAAGAAGTCTACTGTGACAAATAATTTAAAACTTTAGGTTGAAAACCAAAAATTCAGTGATGGGGGCCATCCCAATACTGATGTACTCTAAATAATTATAATAATAGTTAAAGTTTAGTAATAATTGCATAGAAATTTAAGGTTTGCAGGGAGCTTTACATTGGAAATAGAATGACCAGAGGATTCAAATCCACTGCTATCCTGATCATTTTTTCAGAGGAAAGGAATTTTTAGAAATATCAAAATTTCTATCAATTCATAAATGCCCTCAACTGTCACTATCACATTCCATAATCCAAGACAATATAAATAGGTAATATTAAAATGCTTTAAATACTGAGCAGATATATTTAAAGAGTTCCTATTTCTATGGTGTTCAACAATTAAAGTAGAGATATAGAAGTTATCATTGTCACCATTTACAGATGGGCTAAAGATTTTGAGGTAAAGTGACTCACTCATTTAATGAGAGGTTGGTAGTGACTGGACTTGAATCCAGATCTTAATTGCAAGCCCAGGGTTTTTGTTTTTTTGTTTGTTTGTTTTGTTTCTTTTTTTTAATTATTTGCCAGTGCCCCTTGGTTTCCTTTCAGCAGGGTCTTAGTCAAATCAGCAAATAACCAACTTCCTAAGCCCTTCCTAAGCCAGTCCAGTTCCCATCTGGTAAGAGAGCCCAGCTAAATAATCACTGGCCTTGAGAGAAGAACTACCCATTTGCCCTGTCTCAAAGGGAGAATGCTGACTCATGTCTGCAGATGCTGAGCCTGAGACAAAGAGGAAAGAAATTTCCACTATCAAGAATATCCATGTGTTTGTTCAAAGTAAGATGGTTTGCCTTAATTGAAGTCATGTGGGGCTGGAAGCAAAGTTGATAAAAAGAGATTAGATGTCCCTTCATGCAGCTCATGGAGACAGACACCTGTCAACAAAGAACTGAGGCATAGGAATGATTATCTTCCAAAATAGAAATGGGAGCCAGGTTATGATATACTGATTTTTTAGCTGTCCTTCCCTGCTGTGGATAGCAACTAGCTGGCATTCAGCATGATTCACTTGGTAGCCAAAGAGATTACCCAAGCAAAGAGGGGGTTCTGGGACTAGTCTTTAAAAAGGGGAAGGTGCCTGATCTGAAGATTTACAAATGAAACTTGCCTTGTCCAAAGAGCATTCATCCCATGTGAGATTTAGAGAGACAGTTTGGCAAAGGAGAGAACATCAGAAATATCGAGAAACAAAGACCATGGTTTAAATCTTGCCCCTGTCATTTACTAGTTCTATAATCTCTATGGGCAAGTCACTTATCATATCTGAACCTCATTTTCCTTAGCTAGGAATCATTAATCAAAAAGTATTCTATTAAAATATACCTATTTTATTTATTTATTTTAATCATAGCTTTTTTATTTTCAAAATGCATGCAAAGATAATTTTCAACATTATTCACCCCTGTAAAACTTTGTGTTGCCAAATTTTTCCCTCCTTCCCCCATCCTCCTCCCTTTACACAGTAAGTAATCCAATATAGGTTAAGCGTGCAGGTCTTCTAAACTTATTTCAACATTTATCATGCTGCACAAGAAAAATCAGATCAAAAAGGAACAAAAAGGGAAAGAAAAAAAACAAGCAAAAAACCATGAAAAAGGTGAAAATAGTATGTTGTGATCCACATTCAGTCCCTATGGTCCTCTTTTTGGATGCATATAGCTCTGTCCATTAAAAGTCTAGTGAGATTGACATGAATTAGCTCATTACAAGTATTTTTTTTTAATTTAAATATAACTATAATGTGTTATGCTCTGTACAGCACATTGAAGATCTGGGCTTAAAGGATAAAAAAATATAAATTAAGACAAATTTTAAATCCTCATTATTTGCAAGGATCTAATATTCCAGTGGGAAAGAATATATATATATATATATATATATATATATATATATAT
>JAJPUD010004157.1:194480-210290 GCA_023553655.1 Myrmecobius fasciatus | reverse complement strand
GGCGGCGGCGGCGGCGGGCGGCCCTCCAGCCCCAGCCCGTCGGTGGTGAGCGAGAAGGAGAAGGAAGAGCTGGAGAAGCTGCAGAAGGAGGAGGAGGAGAGGAAGAAGAAGCTGCAGCTCTATGTCTTCGTGATGCGCTGCATCGCCTATCCCTTCAACGCCAAGCAGCCCACTGACATGGCCCGGCGGCAACAGAAGGTACGTGCCCGCGGGAGACCAGGCAGCAAGCGAGCCGGGCGAGGGAGCCAGCCGGGTTGGGAGCGAGCCGGGGGGCCCGCGAACTAGCCAGGGGGCCAAGGGAACAAGCCAGCGAGCCCGCAGGGACATTAGCTGGGCCAGCGAGTGAGCAAGCTGGGGGGACGGGGGACCAGAGGGAGCGACCCCGGAGATTAAAGGGGGCCCGGGAGAGGGCCAGGGAGGGAGCCAGGGGACTAGGGGGTGGGGACAGCAGGGGACTGAACTGGGGAGAATCGGCGGCGGCCACGGCGGCACAATGAGTAGCCCGCACCGCCCCCTGACCCTGGCCGACCCTTCGGGGACCCGGCTCTCTCCAGCCCGAGCAACCTTTCCGGGGGGGGGGGCTGGGGCAGGGCGGGTCCAGCAGGCCCGGATAGGAAGCCGAAGTGGGGGCCTTTGCGGGGCGGGGCTGGGGGTGGGCATCGAGCTTCCTCTTTGTTGGCCGGCCAAGGGATTCCGGTGGGTGACTATCCTGTAACCTATGGAGCCCGGGACTGGGGCACCCTCCGGCCCGGAGAGGCCTGGTCCGGGTTAGCCTAGGCTCGGCCTCCTTGGGGTGCATCAGCTGGGCTCGGAGTCTCCGGAACACGGAAGGCCGGGAGGGGCCGGGGGCAAAGGTTGGCGATGCGCGCCAAGCTAAGCTAGCCGGAGCAAAGGGAAGGGAGTGAGCCTTTGGAGACATTGTCAGACAATCGGTCCGAGGGGCTGGCGATCGATGGGAACGGTGATGGATAACGCATCCCTCCAGCCCACTGCCCTTCCCCATCCCAACAGATCGCAGGTGGGCGAGCTAGGACTGAGGAGCACGGGGCTGGGCGCTTTCCTTGGGTGGGGGCACGCCCTCTGCTCCCTCCCTCCAGCCTTCTCTCTTTCCTTGGCAAACCCCAGTCGTGCCTTTCTTCCTCTGTCTCCTCCCCTCCTCTCCCAAGGTGACTTCGCCGCCACCTCCTGGCCCGATTAGGTCGCAGAGGCCCAGCAGCCTGCGGCTCCAGCTCCCCCGAGAGCAGCCGCACGGAGCCTCACAATTATGGCATTAAGAGCATCTTCTGTGCCAGGCCCAGTAAGGCTGAACCAGCTGCGGGCTGGCTGCCTGAGAGAGAAAACAATCGCCTGTGAGGCGCTGCCCACCTGCTTTGATTTTTCTCCACAGAAAAACAGAAAAAAAGTTCTTCCAAAGAGGGAGAGAGAGGGGGGAGGGGAGAAAAAAGAAAGGAGAAAGAAAGAGAGAGGAGAAAGAGAGAGAGAAGAGAGAGAGAGAAAAGAGAGAGGAGAAAGAGAGAGGAAGAGAGGAGAAAGAGAGAAAGGAGAAAGAGAGAGAGGGGGGGGAGAAAAAAGAGAGGAGAAAAAGAGAGAAAGGAGAGAGAGGAGAAAAAGAGAGAGAGAGGAGAGGAAAAAAGAAAGGAGAGAGAGGAGAAAGAGAGAGAGGAGAGAGAAAGACGAAAGAGAGAGAGAGAAGGAGGGAGGGAGGCAGGGAAGGAGGGAGAGAGGGGGTGGCTAAGACGAAGGACAGAGAGAGGAAAGGATGACTATTACTAGAAGCGCCTTTTTTTGTTTCTTTCTGTGGCTGAGTGTGGAGAGGATAAGCCTTCAAAACAAATAACTAGGTTGGGGTAATAAGCTTTCAAGCAGTTTCAATCAGGTCAAGGTTGTGACCAACTCCTAAAAGCAAATGAATTGTCAAGTAACTGTAGTTTGAAGCTGAATGGTCTTCTCAGTAATTCTAGTTTTCTGATTGTACCCATCCCATTCCTAGCAGCCGGAATATCTGTTTGATTTATTCAAATATGAACTCCCTTCTGTCCTAATGATTCCCAGCCCCACCCCCTACTCCCACTGGAGCCTTGGTTAGAAACTCACTTAGCTAAAGACGCTGAAGAGGCTGGGATTTGTTGTTGTTGTTGTTTGTTTGTTTGCCCAGCAAGATTTGCCCTCCATTCCTGCAGATCTCAACACCTTTAGCACTGAATGGATAAGTCCAAGGGGGAACCTCCCAAAACAGAGAGTTTAAGGGTCTCAGAAGATTTGCCAATTTCTTCCTACCAAGTACATATATGAATATATGTATATGTATATAAATGCATATATATGTATATATACATATACACACGTATATATATTTGAAAGATAGAAAAGTGTTTGAATCTTTGTTCCCAAGTCTACCTAGCCTGGGAGATGTTCACTTTGAACCAGGGGACACCTTCTAGGGCTTCCCAAAAGGCATTTGTTGTTGTAATTGTTATGGTTAATAGAACCTTGCTCCATGTTTTGGGTCTAAATGTTGATACTGGATTTCCAGGTTTAACTTAGATAGACTAAGGTCTCACATCTTTAAAAAATGCATCACCAAAATTCAGTGGTAGAAAGCAGTCCAGAACAAAGGAACAGAAGAGCACCAGCAGTGTGTCTGTACTACATCGGGTTTAAAATACGAACTTATCTAAATATAAAAGGGTACTCACATCTCAGCCAGCTAAGAGATCAGAGCAAATGTTAGAACTGAAATGAAACCATTTGCCACTGAGATCCAATACTGTTCAGTTCAATGCAGATGAATTGCTGTCCTTACTCATTAAAGCAAGATCATGTTACAAGAACTGTGTAAAACAATTGATGGTTTTCACCAAGTTCATTAAAAGTGGTATTTTTGAAGAGAGGGATAGTTCTGTTTTTATAAATGACCTTTACATCTAGAGAGACTCCTGAGTGTATTGACAAAAGTGACATTTGTTCAAGCTATTTTTAGTCTTTGGAGTATATAGATGCTAAGTGAATATCAGAACAAAGTACAAACTAGCCAACTGGCTGGGAGCAAAAATAAGACAATTTTAAAAAAATATTTCTGATTTTGGCATCTGAGGGAGACAGGCTACCATCACAGCAGATTTTTTAAAAAAAAAATTTTGTTCAAAAAAGCAGGTGATTTGTTTTTCTTTTTCAAGCTAGAGACTTTCCTGACTGTGACCAAAAAGAAATGATAAAGGAAGAATTTTATACTTAGAAAGAAGGGAAAAAAGGAAAAGAATGAAAAAGGAGGAAGATAGAAAAGAGGAAACAAGGAAGAAAGAAAAGAAGATAAGAAGGAAGGAAGTCAAATTAGTAAGAATTTATTATGTTCCAGGCATTATGTTAAGTGCTAGGGATACAAAAGACAGTCCCTGATCTCAAAAAGTTTATACTCTTATGGGATGCAGAATGGAGGCAGAGAAAACATGAAAACAACTGTGTTCAAATAAGATATATGCAGTATAAAACTAGAAATGATCAACAAAAGAAAGGCAGTAGCATTAAGGAGGATCAGGAAAGGCTTATAGAAGGTAAGATTTTAGCAGAAGCTTGAAGAAAATATGGGAAATCAAGAAATGAAGATGAGGAAATAGAGTACTCCAGCCATGGGGAATATTTAGTTAAAATGCCCAGAGCTTCTTTGTTGAGGAACAATAAAAAAACAAGTATCAATGGCTCACATTGTATAGGGTGGGAGAGTAAAGTATAAGAAGATTGGAAAAGTAGAAAGGTTTAGTTTATATATAACAGGCTTTAAAAGCCAAACAGAAGATTTTATATTGTTCTTGGAGGTCATAAGAGCTCCTGAAGTTTATTGATTAGGAGGGTGATGTGGTCAGATTTGCACTCTAGAAAGATCTTTTTGACAACTGAGGAAAGGTGGACTGGAATCACAGGGAACTTTGAAGCAAAGAGGCAAACTAGAACATAACTGTAATAGTCTAGTAGTGACATGATGAGGGACTGGGTCATGGTATTGACCATGTCAGAAGAGAGTAGAGTACACTAAAGATGTAAAAAGACAACAGATTGGATAGAAGGGAAGTATCAGAGAGAATGAAGAGCTAAGGATGGCATCTAGGTGGTGAGCTTAGGTGGGAGGGGGATGGTGGTACCCTGGATGTTAAGAGGCAAGTTCTTGGGGGAACGATTATGATTTTGGTTTCCGACACCTTGAATTTAACATACCAATGGTCCAATACCAACTGGCCAATTGACTGGAGGCAAAACAAAAACAAAATTTTTAAGTATCTGCTTTTAGTATCTGAAAGAGATAGGTCACTGAGGCAACAGATTCATTTTTTTTTGTTTCATTCAAAGAGTAGGTGATTTATGGAACTATCCATAAGCAGATACAAAACTAGAGGTCAGGAAAGGTTAGGACAAGATAAAAAGATCTACCCAATCATCAGCATAGAAATGATAAATTGCATCCATTGGAAATGATGAGATCACTAATTAAAGTGGTATAAAAGAAGAGAAGAGGACCTGGGAAAGTGTCCTGGAGAACACCCATGGTTAATAGATGCAACCTGGTTGAAGATCCAAGGAAGGAAAATGAGAAGGAAAGGTCAGATAAGTAAGAGGAGTCCCATTATAGAGCAATGTCTCAAAAACTAGAAAAGAACAATATTGAGACAGATGGGTTTTTTTAAGTTTACATTTAAGAGATCCCTGGCTCGCTCAGGGACTGGACATTCTCCTGGAAGTCAAGAAGACAGGTTTCAAATTCAGGCTTTGATGTTTGACTGTCTGATCCTGAGTTGGTCACATAATGTCTTTGTTCCTTAAGTAGTACTTTAGAACTTATTGATATATAAACATGGAAGGGTTATGTCCTTTATAGTTGGGGAAGGAAGAAAAGAGTTTTCACAGCTACAAAAATCACAGGTTATTTACACCCATACAATATAGTTATTTATAGAATAATCTCTTGTGATGAGGCTATCCTCATTCTATACTCTGAGTATAAAGTAGGTTCTGAATATAGTCTTGGTGATTTAAATCATGCAGCATTTTTCTAAAACCAGGTTTTAAAACATACACACACAATACAATAGGCATTTTTTGTTATTTAGGGGCACATTTCACTTGTATTACTATGAAATTGAAAGCTGTGATTTCATCAGTGTAGTATCTTCTAGTCTTAGGGAGTTATCAATACAAGATGAAATGACTTTTCTGTCCATGATCACATCAACTAGTGTGTATCAGAGCCAGGATATAAACTCAGGACTTTCTCATTTCATGGTCTACCTTCCATCCACCTCTCTCTACTTTCCACTTCACCATATTGCCCCTTAAAAGTGAGTCATGATGACTTCTGGCAATGAAAAAACATACATAAGACTATTATAATATACTTTGCAATAGCCTATTTGTACCCAGAGCTTTTAGAAATCTCTTTCATCATCTTTTCTTGGAGTGATGGAGTTTACATGAAAAGGAAGATCATAGGAATATAGGAGCTTGGGATCATGGATCTTTAGTTAGAAAGGACCTGAGATGCTGAGTTCAATTCCCTCATATACAAGCCCCAGGGAGTAATAATTTTCCAATAAATTTCCAATTCCAGACCCCCTGCCTTCCTACCAATATCAGTTGATAAACTGGGTGATATGGTGCTAAACTGTGGTGGGGTGACTAGCTCTTTTTTTTTGCTAAGGCAGTTGGGATTAAGTGACTTGCCCAATGTCACACAGCTAGGAAGTATTAAGTGTTTGAGGCCATATTTGAATTCAGTCAGGTCCTCTTGACTTCAGGGCTGGTGCTCTATCCAGTGCTGCCCCTATTACTAGCTCTTTAATGAGCTTTGTAGAAAAAAAAGGGTCAAGGTAAAACCAGGGGAGCATGGCCTATTTCAATGAAAGGATATAAAGACTAGACCAAGGTTTCCAGAAAGTTCAAGTGGCTCATTTCTTATCTATTCAGACAAGACCTCAGCATGAAAATGAGGCTAGCTTTAACACTGAGTCAGTATTTAAAGAAGTTTTGTATTTATGCATTTGTTCATTGTAATTGGCTAATTGGTAGTGACTCAAAACTATCCACCTGCCATAAAACTAAGAATCACTGATTCTTAGCACACACATACGGTATGTATATTACACACACACACACACATACATACACAAGTTATAAATAATAATAGTGATTCATTCACACAGATGATCTCTGAGATCTTTGCTGTTCCATCAGATTTTCAGTTACCTAGTCAAAACAATCTATGATTTAATTGATAATCCTTCAAAGTACTAGATGAGTGTTAACTCATCAACAGCTACCATTTACATAGTGTCTTAAGATTTGGAAATCTTTTGAATTTGGAAATGGAAATATTTATGGTTGGGTAAACAGACTGAAAGAAGTCACCCAGTTAGTCAATTCTTAAGAGGATTTTAATCCTGTCTTCCTAACTCCCTTTCCTGTTCCCCGGAGGTTCTTGTTTAATCTGTCAGTCATTTCATTCATGGCTGACTCTTCATGACCCCGTCTGGCATTTTCTTGGCAAAGATAACTGGAGATATTTGCCATTTCCTTGTCCAGCTCATTTTACACATGGGAAAACTGAGGCAAACTGTGTTAAGTGACTTAAAGTGCCCAAGGTCAAACAGCTAGTAAGTCTCTGAATAATATCTGAACTCAGGAAAATGCATCTTCCTTGAATCCAGACCTAAGTATTGAACTATTTAGATGCCCCTTCGCCAGAAGCAGTCTAGAATCGTTTAATTTCATTCTTTGGCTTTTTTCCCAGTGCCTACACACAGTGGTTAACTGCTTTTCGTTAGTACGTTTTCTTCTTCCCATTAGTTTGCATTTATTTCATATATATTTTATTTTTTCTGTGTATGTGACATAATCCCTATCACTTCAATAGAATGTAAACTCCCTGGATGCAGAAACCATTTCATTTTCTGTCATGATAAACCTAGCACAGTCTCTAGCATATAGTAAGGATTTAATAAATCCTTGTTGAGATAAACCATATCTAACTGAATTCAATCTCCCTGATGTAATAGATAGGTACTGATATACTGGCACCAGAGATATTTTGAGGCTGGGACATATCAAAAGTGTAATGAAAAAACGTTTGCCTCATTGTACAACTGGAATCAGCCATTGCACTTTCCTGAAACTGCATGGAGAACAAAGGAAGTGAAATATAATATCCTTCAAGAATTATAAATGTCCATTGGATTAATGAATCAGCTTTTTTTCTCAATAATGAAAGATCATATTTCCAGAGTTCAAATCAAACACAATCTCTAAAGCAGTTATAATTTATAGAAGGATAACAGTTTCATAAATGACAAACAAAAAAGTGACATCACATTAATGGAATTAACTTTTTTAGGATAATCAAGGTGGATCAAGGTACATGTTTTCCCAAATGAGGATGTCAATCCACAATTATTTATTATTTTGCCACATATTTTATTAAGGATTGTGAGAAGGAGATGTATACAACTTGCCTTTCAGGAATTAAAAACTTATTTAGTTAGAGGATTAGACTGTCTTTTGCCACTTTTCATGTCTTCAGTACTTTGCACAATGCCCAACGTATAATAGGAGCTTAACATTTGTTTGATTTCTAAGTTGATTGATTGGAAGCATGTACATGTTCCAGAATGTTTAAGGACTATGAATGTCATGGCAATCAAGTAAACATGCATTTATATGTCAGTATTGTTCTGGCCTTTGAGGACATATGAAGAAAAAATGAAACAGTCCCATTCTTCAAAGAACCTACATTCTATCCAAGAGGGCTGAAACATACTCCTTGACAGCATTAATTAGCTGTGATTTGGGGACACTTGCTATATCTCATCCCCTTTATTCCCCACCTCCCATGTGAAATGAGGGAATCGGGTTAGAGAATCTATTCTGATGACCTTTCCAAACTAAAAATCCTAGGGTGCTTTGATCCTAAAGGAGAAGCACCTACCTGCTACTTTGAGGTAATGAAGTTAGAAACCTTTTCTAGATCTAGGATTTTAATTAGTATAGGGAACTTTCTCTACCATTGCAAATCTATACCTAGTCAGAAATTTATAGTTATAGTTGCGCCAGGAACCATTTAAATTTAATATAATCAAAACGATCTATTTTACCTCCTGTGATCTTATCTTTCCTGTTTGCTCAAAATCTGTTCCCTTATCCATAAATCTAACAGGTAATTTTTTTCCATACTCTTCTAATTTGCTTATTATATCATTCTTTTTGTCTAAATTGTGTGCCCATTTTGACCTTATATTGGCATATGGTGTGTTATCTTGGTCTATATCTATTTTCTGCCAGATTGCTGTCCAGTTTTCCCTGTAATTTTTGTTGAATAGTTTTTGCTCTCCAAAGCTTGGATCTTTGGTTTTTTCATAACTAAATTACTATGGATCAGTTGAAAATCCTTTCTACCTCCAATTTCTATGATCTCATAAGCCAAAACAGATTATAAAATGATTTGATGGTAGAAGGTGGCAATGAAACTGGTTTTGTTTTCTTTTTTAAGTAGGAATTTTAATGATTTAAATAAAAATAATGCTGAAATAAAGATGATTATTGAGTAAGTATAATGACTAATTTTGTCAATAAAGAATAGATGAGGAAACTCATCTCCCCCCATTGGTACGAAGTTGGGGACTATGGGTGTGAAAAACTGCATATGTAGTAAGGATGTAGTTGCTGTGTTGGTTGGTTTTCCTTTGTTACAAGGAGTAACTTACTGGAAGGAGGTAGAAAAGTATCTATCCTGAAAAGCCTATGATATAACAACAAAGACATCAATAAAGTATTTTTTTAATATGAGGGCTCAGACTTGAATTTTTTTCCTTGACACAGAAAAAAACTTTAGAGAAGGGAAATTTTGTGAGAAGTTTTTAACAAATGAAAAGAATGATTAATGAATAATAAGTGCTTTGAATCAGTGGTTCAAGGTTATTTAGAGTAATTGCTGATCTTTATCCTTTTTTATTAGAGTTCTTTCAGAGAGTATTATTGTTCATTTTTATTTTTCAGAAATCTTCAAAATGTGAAATCCATTTAAATTGTAACTGATTCTAACATTCTGATATTTAAATCTTATAAAAAAGCACTTGCACCAGACAGTCTATCAACATTTATTAAGCACCTACTATATGTTAGGTACTGTGCTAAGCACTGTGGATACAAAGAAAGGCAAAAGACAGTTCAGATTCTCAGAGAGTAACATAACAGAGGTGTATAATGTGATGTCCATTGATAACCTGGGCATGAGTAGTCTAGAATCTAAGAGTCCTCCATTCTGACTGGGAAGTTTGGGTGGATCCTGGGCTAACTACAGACCTCAGGCTCTACAGTCCATAACACAAGCCTAATGGCTATTTCCTCTTCCAATTTCATCGAGAATATATATTTTTGTGTGTGGCAAGGAGCTTGTGGACCAGTTTCCACACACCTGAAATTACCAGATGTGAATTGGACTCCCCAAGTTTCCCTGGCTTTATAGGCAACACAAAACTGAGGTGAAACAAGCTCTTATTTCTTTTTCTAAATTGGGGTTTTCTTGACCTGTATTCCTGGATGGTGCCTGGGCTATGGTATGTATGCTGAAGGTGAGTGACTATCAGAACTTTGGTGACTGATATAATTGATATAGCAATTGCAAACATGGGTTTTCAAGGCTATTTTACAAGTATTGCACAATTTCCAAATTATACATTCCCCAAAATAATTAGGGCTCTCATTCCTATAGTGTGTTACAACTTATAGAAAAAAGGACTTTACTCACAACAACCCTCTATAATAGATATTATAATAATCATTATCCTCACCTTTAAAGATCAGAAAAAGGAGACACAGAACTAGTAAGTACCAAAGTAAAGAGTTTTTAAAATCTAGTTTCAATTTACTTGGTCAGAGGAGCTAATAGTGAAGTGCCAAGAAAGTATTTCTCTCATTTAGTCATCTTCCTGCTAATATTTTCCTGCTCTTCTCTCCATCCCGTTTAAACACTGACCTACCTTCCAATCTCTCTGCTTTTGGGGAAAATATAGAATCTCTATTCTACATATACCTTTAGTATCCCTCTCCTCTTCCCAATGGTGGTAGGCTAGGCCCTTCCATGTGCCACACCTTTTGAAGGTCACAATCCCTAATTAAGCAAAATGTTATCAATTGCAATACTTTTGGTAAAATGGAAAACCACTGAGTCTTCCTCATCTGCCTTTACCTAAGTCCTTTTAAGTCTTAACTCCATCTCTGTTTCTATTTGCCACAAACTCCCTAACCCTGACATGTTACTTACTAATTCATCCCAAATACCCTTGGACCTTGCTATCTTGCCACCATATCTTTTGAGCTTCCAGGCTTTTTGTAACATACAAATAAACACTTTTATGCCTGTGTTCCCTAGTTAGGTAAGAACCCCACGAGAATAGGGACTGTCCTCTTTTTTTATTTGTGTCCCAAAGCTTAGTACAGTGCTTGTCATATAGGAAGATATATATGTATGTATATATATATATATATATATAAATTCATTCATTCATTCTAACAGCCATTTCATACATTCTAACTTTCAGTCAAACTTTATAACTTGCTGCTCAAAATTCCCTGTACATGACTTTCCATATTCTATTTCTGCACCTTTGCATAAATTTCTTGAACTGTCCTGACCATCTGAAATGTTTTTCTTTCTCACCTCCAAATTTTGGAATCACTAACTACTTTCACCTTAGCCCAAGTAACTTTCTACCCTCTTCCTCAAGACCTTATTCCCTTAATTCTCAATGTTGCTTTCCAATATTCTATCTGTCTGTCTATATCTCTGTCTATCTATCCATCTTCTTTCTATCTTTGCATACATATCCTATTTACTTATTTATGTAATTATTATGTCTTCCATTTCAATATAAGCTTTTTGAGGACAGGGATTAGGTTGGGGTTTGCCTTTATTTTTCCAGAAGCCCAACATCTCCACACAATGACTACCACATACTTAATTAAGCCTCCTAATATACTTCCTATAGTACTATACTGCCTCTTCATGAATCTAATAGCTTTTTTGCTTGGGACTCAACTTTTTCTTTATCATTTTCTCAAATATTATCCCAGGCCTATAGTTTTTCCTTGGGGGCTACAAGGCAAATGCAATCTCACTGGATAAACCCGTTTTTAGCCTGGCAATGAAGGGGATAATGGTGAAGGGCATTTTCTTTTTTCTTTTTTTTTCTTTTTGTTTTTTGGCTGAGGCAATTGGGGTTAAGTGACTTGCCCAAGGTCACACAACTAGGAAGTGTTAAGTGTCTGAGATCAAATTTGAACTCAGGTCTTTCTGAATTCAGGGATGGTACTCTATCCACTGTGCCATCTAGCTGCCCCTTGAAGGGCATTTTCTTTTTTTTCTATTTTTTTCTTTCTTTCTTTCTTTTTTATTTTTAATTTTATTTTATTTGCAAAACATATGTATGGGTAATTCAAGGGCATTTTCTACAGAATGTTATTGTCCACTGTAATGGACCAGCCATATGAACTGGCACTGTTTCTATCTATGAAGATTTTTTCTTTCCTTTAATGGATCAAAATTTGTTCCCACCCTCAACCTTAAGCAACAGTTCTTAATCAGGTAGCCACTGTTTTCATCAAATAAGGCTTTTTAAGATTTCTCCTCTTCACTTCAATTCTATAGACAGGGTGCTAAGGGCTGTATTTTTGTCAATATTCAATTAGCGTTTGGATCAGTATGCTCTGTATACCTCTTATAGAGGCTAAGATTCAGTGACTTGCTCCAAATTTCATTTGCCTGTGCCCAGAAAATAATCCATCATCTTTTTTTTTTTTTGGCCTCCCTGGATAAATGGGGACTGCTGCAGAGTCCCTTAAATATTATGCCAAATTAACAGTATCTGTTTTCTTTCACATGACCTGACAATTACAACAGCTATGGAAATTAGGAAAGGGGCTTGGATAGGAAGTACCTTGCAAGGATGTTGCATGGAGAATGGGGGAAGGTGGAGCAGGTGAAGATTTCTAAGTCGGGCTTCCTCCTAATACTAGTTCTATTTGTTTCAGCTATGTGAACTCATCTAGAAGCTTTTCTGTAAAGCTTTCTGAAGCCTTTATCCTATGGTGTTTCCATTTGTTTTTGATGTACTCTGTGTTAATAACTATCTTTATTACAGAGCAATATTAGTAGTTTCAGCCCACACCCCTCTACACACACCCTTGCCAAGTACTTAACTAAAAAGAGCTTTGTTATTGTTAAATCCTCAATGGTAGTCTGAGTTCAAGCAAGTAACAACCCCTTATTATGGGCCAGATTTTATGTGATACTCTGGAAATAATAACAACCCTAGAATATAGTCCTTACCCTCAAGGAGTTAACATTCTAATGGAAGTGACAAGATGTAAACAAATAGGTACATACAAAACATGTTATTGTTCCTTTTCAGTCATATGTGACTCTTCATGATAACATATGATATTTTCTTGGCAAAGATCCATTGTCCAACTCATTTTATAGATAAGGAAATTGAATTAAATAAGGAAAAGTGACTTGTTTAGGGTTACACAGCTGGTAGGTGTCTGAGGCCATATTTAAACTAAGTTCCGCCTGATTCCAGGACCAATATCCTATCCACTGTGCCACCTAGCTCTGCCCAAGAACCAAGGGCTTGCTATGTTTCTTTATTTCATGGGTTGCTTTGGGCAAATATCTTTTCAAATAATCAACTGATGATAGACCCTGTGGTATTAAGAGAAAGTTGGGAGGGCCCCCAGCCTATTGCGTAGACTCCCTAAAGAGAATTTGAGTGATGGCAAACCAAAAATAATCCCTTTTCTTAAAAAAACTCTATTCTAATCGAGGAGATAAAGCATAAGTAACTAGCTATATCCAAAATAGTTACAGTAAATGCAAAGTAATCTTGAAGGGGAAGGTATTAGCAGCTGGAGTGAGTTGGGAAGAGAGGGCAGAAGTGGAAAGGGGATGGAATTTAAGGGAAGATAGGAAAATGAAGAGAAGCTCTTATTCTCATCCTATGAAAATGTTCTTACATAAATCCTCCATGAAGTATCTACACAGTACCCTGGAGACCTTCCTTTCTAAGTCATTCAGGATTTCATGGATACTGGTGACTCATTGAGCCATCAACCATCAATTTCAAGTCCTTTGCTCTTAATACATTGCAACCAATATTTATTTAGCATTTACTGTGTAAGATACTAGCTTAGGCCCTAATAGTACAAAAAAATAAAACAAAATAGACTTTGCCCTCAAAAAAAAATTGAAAACTTATAGTCTACCAGGGAGGTACCATAGTAAACAAGTGAATAACATGCATACATACATACATGCATGCATACATATATATATGTATCTATCTATCTCTCTCTCTATATATATATATATACATACATGCAATATAAGGTGTCCCAGAAGTTTTTGTGCAATAACATAAAATTGCACTAAGATTTTTAGGATACATTATATATGAAATAATAATAAGGTATCCCAAAAATCTTAGTGCAATTTTAACTATGAAATAATAGTTAATAAACATGTATTAAGCACCTACTATGTGCTAGGCATTGTACTAAGGATAGAGATACAAAAAAGCAGCAAAAAGCAGTCTTTGTCTTCATGGAGCTAATATTTAATGGGAGAGATAACAAATGGGGGAGGTAAACAAATATGTACAAACAGGTTATGTGTGTATCTATATGCATATATATGTATATTTGTGTGTGTACATATATACATGTGTATGTGTACATATGGAATACATAGGAAATTATTAAAAGGTAAAAACAAAATTAAGAGAAATTGGGAAATGCTTATTGTAGGACATGAGACTTTAGGTGGGACTTAAAGGAAACCATAGGGGTCAGCAGGTAAAGTAGAAGAATATTCCAGGCATGAGGTATAGCCCAAGGAAATACCTGGGTCTTAAAGATGGAAAGTCTTGTTTGTAAAATAGCAAGGAGCTATTTTGAGATAGAATGGGTATGGTAGAGTTTTAGGGAAGTTATGAAAGAATTTAGTGAAGTTATGAAAGGCATTTAGTGACGTTATGAAAGTTATGAAATGGAAATTGAGCTGTTCTTGGGGAAAAAAACCCAGGGATTCTAAGATGCAGAAGTGAGATCATCCATTGCCAACATGAGGGACTGGCAGTTTGAGATGGAATTTTATGTGCTGGGGAACAGCTAGCAAAGTGACTGTACTTGTACAGAAAGTAAGTGAAATAGGATCATAGAATTGAAACTGGATGTTATCATATGGGTGCTTGAGTCCAGCCACCACATTTTACAGAGGAAAAAACAGGTACAGAGAGCTTACATGACTTTTTATGGGACATACTGCTTGAAAGCATCAGAGATAGGATTAAACCAAGATCTTTCTTCTTCTGAGTCCAAAGCCCTCCTCACTAAACCATATTGTCTCTCCTAATTTGTGATTAAGGTAGATGAGAATCAAATTAGAAAGGATGGAAAATAGCAAATTAATTTATTTTATTTTATTTTATCTTCATGGAATAAGTAACTATTGATTTTTCTCTTTTTGAGTAGCAGAGTTCCATGGTCCCATCTATATTTTATGATTATCAAGTTGGTGTCAACGTGAAGGATGAGTTGGGTACAATAGAGATGAAAAACAGGAAAACCAATTAGGAGACTCCCATGGGCTAGCCAGGGTAGAGTGCATGTGGCTAGAAATAAAGGGACTAATTTGAGCAATATTGGGGAGATGAAATTGACAAAAAATTGACTAGGTTTTAGATATAGAAAAGTTATGGAGAACAAAGAAGCAAGAATTATTCCAAGCAATGGATTAATTAAGCCAAGTAAATTCTGAGTAAGTAGAAAGATAGTCATATCCTCTAAAGAAATAGAGAAGTTTGGAAAAGGAAAGAATTTGTGGGAAAATATATTGAATTCCATTTGGAATGGGTTGATTTGGATACTTATAGAATATCTAGGGAAGTGTCCAGCAGGCTTCTGGAAGTACTGGAGTAGAGTTGGGGAAAGAAATCAGGTCTGGATATTGTTGTTGTTATTGAATATATATGAGTCATTGGCATAGATATTATCACTGAACTCATGGGAGCTGATTAGATCATCAAAGAAAAGAGTGTAGAGAAGAAAGAGAAAAGAGCTTAGGACAGAACCTTGGGGATATAATGGATATAAGCTGTAGGAAAGGGATGATGATCAAAGAAGATTAAATAGAAGTATTCAGGTAGGTGGAAGGACACATAAATGTTATGGAAGCTGTGAGAAGAGAGTGTCCAAAAGGAGATAATTGTCAAAAAGGCCAAAAGCTACAGGGAAGTAAAGTAGACTAAGAAAAGTCCGTTCAATTTATGTCTTCTAGTCACAACTTATTTTTTGATATAGGCCATTCCTAACATATGTTGACTCTGGTAATGTGCTGCAAGGGTCTTTCATTCACCAGAGTGTCTACATGGTTAGAATGAAGTAATTATCTAATGTGTTCTATCAGTCAGAACCAGTTAATCTCTAGGAAATGCAAACATTCTCTCTGCCTGTCTGTCCCTTTCTCTCCCTTTCCACCTCCTCTCAAGACATAGCAAAAACAATTTTTTTCCATAGAAAGATATTTAAGGCTTGAATCATCTGGTCAAAGAATGCCTTTATTAGGCAACAGAATTGGGAGAAAAAATCATTCGATAAGAAAGAAAAAGAAAACCTATGATCATGGTTCTATCAATAGATGAATCCCTAACAATTAAGTAGGTTAACTATTTCTCTCTCTCTCTCTCTCTCTCTCTCTCTCTCTCTCTCTCTCTCTCT
>JAJPUD010004157.1:29897-194470 GCA_023553655.1 Myrmecobius fasciatus | reverse complement strand
CTCTCTCTCTCTCTCTCTCTCTCTCTCTCTCTCTCTCTCTCTCTCTCACTCTCTCTCTCTCTCTCACTCTCTCCTCTCTCATTCTGTCTCTTTTCTCACTCTCTTTCTCTCTCCCTTCTTCTCCCCTTCCCCTTCCCTCCCTTCTTCCCCTCTCCCTCTCCTTTTCTCCCTCTTTTTCTTTCTCTTTTTTTGCAACCCTTTTTCATTTTTCATAGCATCTGAGATTTTCATGTTGTTTTCTGACTGTTCAAAGACACTTGCTTTAGAAGCCACCCAGCATTGCCCCCAAATGGTCTGTGTTCCAAAATTGTGTATCTCTTCCTCTCTCCTATATTTGTTTTTGCCAGGGAGGCTTTGTCAAAACAGATCTTAATTTCTCCACTTTATAATATTAGTATCTAGAACCTCAAAGAAGTTAAATGATTTGCCTGTGTTCACATACCTCCAGACTGAAGAATATGAATACAGATCTTCCTGACTTCAAGATTCTGTGTACTATGTCATGTTATCTCTAATGTGTGTGATGTATATATTGTCTCCCCCTCATTAGAATATAAGCTCCTTGAAAGCAGGGATTGTCTTTCTTTTTGCTTTTATTTGCATTCCCAATAATGTGCACAGTGCCTGGCTCATAGTAAGCGCTAAATAAATTTATCCACCCCCCCCTCTGTTTCTCTCTCTCTCTCTCTCTCTTTCTCTCTCTCTCTCTCTCTCTCTCTCTCTCTCTCTCTCTCTCTCTCGTCTGTCTAAAAGGGAAGAAAAAAACAACCAAATAAAATAAATTCAATGAAATAGACTTCCTCACTTAGGTTTGAATTCTTTATTGATGTCACACATCAGAACAAAAAGGAAATATCTTCCTTTGACATGCTTTATTATAAAATTACCAAGTTTTCTTTGGATTTACTCCTATCTCTCTTTTTTCCAATCCTTTCTCATTTTCCACAGCTTCTGGGATTTTCATATTTCTCTTTTACTATTGAAAGACACTTGCTTTGGAAGCTACCCAGCATTACCCCCAAAGTCCCCAAATGGTCCATGTTCCAAAATTGTTTTTCTTACTTCTCCAAACATTTCACTCTTGCTGATTTCAAATAGATGGAAATAAGTTTAAATTAGGTGATTAAGATGTATAAGACTGTAGACAATCAATGCAATGGGGTGGGGTTGGTATTTTAAAAGAACACTCTACTTTAGATTAAAACCCATGAATTTTTTATACATAATTTTCTCAGGAAAATATAAGATTCTTAAGAACAAGTATTATTGTTATTGTTTTCATCTTTGCATCACCAGGGCCTAGTAGCAGCTTATATACAGTAGGTGCTTAATAAATGTTTGATCTATGAATTAGACTGAATTACCCAGCTCAGTTCATTCTGAAAACAGTAGGTAATGCCTTTGAGAGTACCCTCCTTGCCAGTAGACTACCAGTCACTAAAGGCAATATCCTCCAAGTTTGTATTTATTTCCCAGGACTTCATTTGAGGTTAATGAGAGTGCCCCCACATAAATGAACTTAAGTCTAAAATTAAAGCTCTTCTGAATTGAAAACTCAAGAATGAAATTCATTGTATCAAAAAAAAAAAAAAAGAATGCATTCCAGCCTCACCATACAGTGATCCTTCTAGGCAACTGGGTTCAAAGCCTCAGCTATACTTGATGATTGTCTCTTCTTCACCCAATATAGCCAATGGATTCCAAATTTTCTCCCTACTCAAATGGCCACCAGGCTAGTTTAAATTCTCATCATCTCTCAGCTACAGCACTCTAATGTCTTTGTCACCAAGCCTACCTAGAAAGATTTGTGAGCCTCCAGACTCTTTCCAATCCATTCTCCAACCAACTATCAAAGTAATGTTCCTAAAGGACTGATTTATTCAGTCTTCTACTCACAAAGCTTCAGTGGTTCCCTATTTCCTCTAAAACAAGATGCCAAGTTTTCTCCTTGGCATTCAAAGCCCTTTTTCAACCTCATTAGCCAACTGTGTTAGTATTCCAGCCACCCAGGCCTACTCATGGTGTTCATGTCTCATATTCTATGGACTCCTGTCCTTGCACATACACACAGGCTGATCTCACCAGGCCATACTTCTTTCTCCCCTCTGCCTCTAGGAATCCCTGAGCTTTCCTTGGGACACTCTTACATAGTCTTTTCTGACATTCCTCCCAAAACTACTTTGTTTCTATCTTGTATTAAGTATACTAATATAGCATTTGTATATATGACTATATGCTACGCATATATATATACATTCTAATTTTTATACATAAATACTATATCAGTATATAAAAAGTATAACTAGAAAGAGATTCTGCATGATCTAGCAAATAGAGAATTGCCCTCAAAGTCAGAAAGACCTGGATTAAAATCTTACCTCTGAAACCTGAGCCATTTATTTAAGTTATAGATGGGTTCAGTCAGAGATATCAAAAACATAGCCTGGCACTGCATGTAGCCCACAACATTTGCAAACAGAACCCAAACCAGATTAAAATGTAAATATGAAATATTTAATAAAATGAGATGCAATAAATGTAATAAAACATAACCAACAATAAACACAATAAGATTTACTTACTACCTGTAGCCCACAATACTTAGAAGCATGACCCAAGCCAGATTAAAATGTAAATGTGAAATATTTAATAATATAAGATACAATAAATATAATAAAGCATAGGATCAACAATAAACACAATAAGATATACAATAAACAAGCAACAAAAATACAACAGAACATAAATAATAGTATATTTTATAGCCATAATGATAATAAAAATACAGGGAAACAGGTTTTATAAAAATCCTTATGTAATCATCACATCAACATTTTATCTTAATGAAATAAAAAATAGCTAATATATTTGTTGCATTTATTATGTGCCTGGCCCAGTGCTAATTGCTTTAAATTGTGATCCTATTTGATCCTTCAGATTAGTGATTTCAGGTCCTGCCTCCATGTCTATCTGAGTTTGACACAGCTAGTCTACCCAGTTCTATAAGACCAAAGGTTACAGAGAACATGTTAATCTACAGTCAGAGAACTCGATTTTCCATATCAACAAAATCACAAATTCAATCCTTATGCTTTTATTACTTCTTATATTAACTGATATATGTAAAAATTACCTTCCCCTATAGGGATTATAAAGTCCTCTAGAGCAGGGGCTGTTTCTGTTTTTCTTTTTGTAACCCTGGTTCTAATACAATATCTGGTAAATGGTAGGCACTTGCTAGTTAGTTGATTAGTTGAATTCATTATTTTGAATAAATTTGAAAGAGAATGTCTATCAAAAAGATCCTATGGGGACCAAGTCATTATATCAAGTGAGATAATATATGTAAAGCACTTTGCAAATACTAAAGCACTATGCAAGTATTAGCTATTATTGAGTGCAATTTATATACCATTTTCAGGTTAGCTGAACAGTAATCTCACAATAGTACTACAGAGCAGGTGATTCAAATATTATCCCCTTTTTATGGATGAAAAAACTGAGGCTCTGAATTTAAAGGCTCCTCACACTGCAAATGTCTGCCATGGAGTTTGCACTCCAACCAGTGTGATATCCATTGTACTCCTCTGAATGCAAAACATATCAAAGTCATAGATTGCAGATCCAAAAAAGGATTTTCCTCACACCCACATTTCATTTTTCCATTTGTATGACTTTGAACCAGTTGAATTAGCAATATGGAATTAGTGGCCAGATGGTCACTCCTTAAATTCTCTGAGCTAAGGCTTTGCATATTTCAGCCCGGAAAGGATACCCTGCCTTTTTTTTAAACAGATTGTTTCATGAAAATGCTCAGAATTGTATCTACATAACAGAAGGTTGGGCATATCATGACACAATAAAAAGAGAATTGTCTGTTCACAATTTCGGCCTTGAGCTTATTTTACCATTTACTCCAAAAGCCTTCTCCCAGCAAGTCTCTCCATTTTCAGCCACAGGCTAGAACTACAGAGGATAGAGTAACTAAGGATGATGACAGAATTGCTTTTTAATTTTTATTATATCATTTTTGTGAGGTTGGTTTTGCCTGAGAAGGAAGAGATGAAAGTTTCTGTACAGTTTTCCCCATCTCATGTTCTTAATCTAATGCATTCAGATCTTGAGTAATTTGTGTGGAATTAATGATCTGGGGGTCAGATAAAGCAGTTGAAAGCACTAGTTTGACAGCTTCCTGGGGCTGGTGGCTCATTTTCATATCATTGGAGAATTAGAAAATGAATGCCAGATGATGTTATCAGTACAGTGCCCATTTCCTCCCTAAGAGATAGCTGAACATTAGAAATATCTGTCAAATAGCCAGAATTAGGGCATCAAACTTGTAACTTGTGTTCAATCCAGCAAATTCAGCAAGCATTTTAGTACCTTTGCTAAGAGTTGAAGGGGGAAAAAAGAAATTAAACCTAAAACACCCTCTTTTGGGTAATAAAACTCAATTTTTTTGTTATTATTCCATTGTTTCTCCCTCTTTGTAACCCCAATTAAGGTTTTCTTGGCAAAGATATAGGAATAGTTTGCCATTTCCTTCTGCAATTCATTTTACAGAGGAGGAAACTGAGGTAAACAGAGTTAAATGACTTGCTCAGAATCACACAGCTAGTAAGTATCTGAGCTGGGATTTGAACTCAGGACTTCCTAACTCCAAGTCTAACATTCTATTCACTGTACTAGCTAGCTGCCATATAATATACATCATATACAAGTAAATAAGTTAATTGGAAAAAGATGCTGCTAGAAGCTTTTCCTTAAAGTTTAGATCAGATCCCATCTTCTGCAAGAGTTCTTATCCTCTCTGCTCTCCTCCCCGCAGCCTGCCCCATGTCTTGTTCACTAAGGTTCCTTTCCAACCATTCCATATATCTATTTTAGATACCTAATTATTTACATGTTGTCTTCCCCATTTGAATGTAAGCTCCCTTAGGGCAGGAACTGTTTTATTTTTTTTACTTTCCTAGTATTCCCTGCACTTAATTTCATGTTTCATACTAGTAAGCATTTAATAAATTATTTTTGATTAACTTACTGACATCAAACCTAATATTGCCTCTTAATGGCTTCTACTTGTAAGGGGTATGGTGTCACTGCTGACTGGTTTTAGTTTCTTATGTATAGAGAATTGCTCAGCTGAGTACAGTAAATCTCTACTTCTTATTCCGGAATGACTCTTACTTATTCCTGATCTAAGTTGACAGGGAATCTTTACAACCTTTTTTTCTGACACTAAGGTCCTTTATAACTGTTTCTTTTTCTTTGAAAAAATAAATTTTCTCATCTTAGGAAGCACTGGCTTCCATTTCTTTTAAATTGTCTTCTATAACCTTGAGAACTAGATATTCCTAACCCTCTCCTTTGGGTACTTCAATCTTTTTTTGCACAAGTTGAGGGAAAATACATTTCTGTGTATGTATGTGCATGTATAGTTTTATATTTGTGTGTGTTCAAGTGTGCCCTGTATGTGTATGTGAGAGCATGCACATATTTGTGGAGGTATAGAGGTGCACATAAATGGATAACAGGCTATTCTGCATGAAAATTAAACTTGAAAAATATGAAGATAGAGCAAGGAAAGAAAAGGATGACAGAGAAAATGTATTCTCAACATGAACTCAATTTACCTTTGTACTTCTTGAAGCTTAATTTCTGTTCTGTGTCAGATGGCCTTTGTAATTTCCTTACAGCTGCATCTCCTTCCTTATTAATATTCCTCTTTATTGTCCCTGATGGACAGGTAAACTTGAGAGCCCTGGAAATAGCAGCATTGCCCCCCCCCCATAGCCCCAGCAATGAGTAGTACCTTTAATCTGGTACCTGCCATCATGTAGACCAGGAAAGTAACTATTGGTAGAACTCTACCAACTACCTCTGTGGGTGTTTCACCCTCCCACCACCACCCCAGCCTCCTCAGTAGCCATAGCTACTGAAGATCACAATGAGAAAGTCACTAAAGTTCTTGGTATTAGCAAATAGTACAACAAATTTGATTTCATTCGTGGAAGAAGATGCATTACCAACTATTTTGCTTCAATACTCTTAAGGATCACTGAGCCTTTGTCTTGGAACTAAAACTGTCTATGTTTTCTATAATCCACTTTACTCTGCCCCAATTAAAATGTGCACTCCTTGAGAGTAAGGGCTGCCTTCCTTTTCCATGGATATCTCCAGTTCTTTGCAAAGGACTCTGAAACTAATATTCATTTAAGGGTTTTTCTTCCTGGTCTTTCCCCCCTTTCTTTTTTTTCCTTCCTTTCTTGCTTGCTTCCTTCTTTCCTTCCTCCCTTCCTTCATCCATCCCTTTTTTCCATTCCTTCTTTCTTCCCTTCCTTTCTTCCTTCTCGATACTATGATCCCTAGCCCCTGCCCTCACTCCTGAACTATGATCACTAGTACCAACATATTGGCCTTTACTCTATGGCCTTGCTTGGCAACCCCAGGGTTCCCCATCTACTTGCTCCCAGTAGTTTGTGCCAAGGACAGCAAGTAAGTTATGCTCACTTACCTAATCAGGACAGGTATACTCATCAATACGAATGCCTTGTTAGTTCTGTTTTGTTTCTGTACCTCAGTTTCTTCTCTCATACATTATGATTCTAGAGTTCTCTAAAGACTGTTAGAGATTGAGTCTGTGTCTTCTATGAAGAGCCTAAAGATATGTTGTTGAAATTATGTCAATTGAACCCATCATATGAAACTCTCAATGAATTGGCCAATTTCTGCTCTGGAGATATTGTTTAAAATTAATATATTGAACTCATTGGGGGGGGAATCTCAGAACCTAATGGCATTACTCATGGGTTTAGTATGTTTATAGCCACTAATATTCCTATTGTGTGATATAATGAACAAAGTGTGGAATTGGAGACAGGAAAAACCTTAGCTGGGTGACCATATATTAGTCACTTTCCTTCTCTCTAAGTATCAGTTTCTTCATCTTTCAATTTCAGGTGTTAAGACCTCCGGTACTGTCCTCACAGGGCTTTCATTAGGCTCAAATGAAATAGTGTATATTATCTGCTTTACAAATTTTTAAAGTATTTTAAAAATCAATCAATCAAAAGGCATGTAGTAAACACTTTCTATGTGCTAAAAAACTGTCTTAATGTTGGGGAATCAGAGAGGCAAACATGGAGTCTTTGCCTTCTAACACTCTGTAAGCTAACATTCTTTTTTAAAAAGCTTTTTATTTTCCAAACATATGCACAGAGTAAGCTAACATTCTAATAGAGGAGATAATATGTGAATAACCATATACATGAAAAATATGCTTGGTGGAAATGGAAGATCATCTCAGCAAGGAAGCTTTCAAAGGGAAAAGTGATGGGAAATGTCTCCTAAACAAACAGGGATTTGAGTTGAGTGTTGAAGGAAGTCAGGGAAGTTAGGAGTTAGCAGTGAGGAGAGAGTTAATTCAAAGCGCAATGGAAGAGACAGAAGATTGCTATTGTATAGTTGTTTTTCCGTCATGTCCAACTTTTGTGATGCCTTTTCTTGGCAAAGATACTGGAATGGTTCACCATTTCCTTCTCCAGTTCATTTTAGAGAACTGAAGCAAACAGAGTTAAGTGGTTTGCCCAGGGTCACAGAGCTAGTAAGTGTCTGAGACTCTATTTAAACTAATGAAGATGAGTGTTCTCTCTCTGTTCTATCCATTGCAGCACCTAGCTGGAAGTAGAATACTCGATAATAATAAGGGGGGAGAGGGGAATTTGGGAGGAAAAATAATGTGTTCTGTTTGGGGAATGTTTGAGTTGCCTAAAAGACAATTGATAACAAAAAAGGAGAGCAGGAAAGAGATTAAGACTAAAGTATAGATTTGAGGAATCGTCTGCAGAGTTCTGCCTGTAGGAACTAATGATGTCACCATGAGAATAGGAAAAAAGGATATAAAAGGAGGGCCCAGGACAGAGCCGTGGGGTTGGGGAAGGGGCAGCCATAGTTGGTAAAAGTGACATTGATAAAGGTTCAGTAAAGGAGCCTGAGAAGGAATAGGCTGAGGAATAAGAGGGAGAAACGAGAGAGCAGTTGAAAACCTAGAAACAAAAGAATATCAAGGAAAATAGAGTGATTTGTCAAAAGCTGCAGAAATTAAGAAGGATGGAGATTGAGAAAAGGTCATGAGATTTAGCAGATAAGAAGAGAAAGAGAGGGAAATTGAGAGAGAGAGAAAGAGAGAGACAGAGAAACAGAAAGAGAGAAAGACAGAGAGAGAGACAGAAAGAGAGACACAGAGAGACGGAGACAGAGAGACAGAGATACAGAAAGAGACAGAGACAGAGAAATAGAGAGGAACAGAGACAGAGAAACAGAGAGAGACTGAGAGAAACAGAAAGACAGAGAAATATAGAAAGACATAAAGAAGAAAGAAACACAGATGGAGACAGTGAGAGAGACACAGAAAGAGGCAGAGAGATAGTAAGAGATAGGGACACACACAGACAAAAACATACAGAGTAGCAGAGTCAGAAACAGAGAGGAGAGAGGCAGAGAGAGGAAAGAGAAATAGAGAGAGAGAGAGAGAGAGAGAGAGAGAGGAGAAAAAGATACAGACAGATGGAGATAGAGAGAGAGAGAGACAGAAAGAGGGAGGGAGACAGTAAGAGACAAAGGGAAACACACAGATGTACAGGATATCAGAGTTAGAAACAGAGAGAGGAGAGACAGAGAGAGGAAAGAGAGAAATAGAGAGAGGAGAGAGACAGACAGTGACAAAGATAGAGACAGAGACAGAATTAGGAACAGTGAAACAGAGAGAGACAGATAGAGAGAGACAAAGAGATAAATTTCCTTTGAATAATAAAGTCAAAACCCAGTTCGCTGAACATTTATAAATAACTGAAAAGAAGAGTAGAAGTACCAATTGTAGATGACTTTCCTAAGAAAGCTGAAAAAGGAAAGATAGATTTAGGATGATAGCAAACAGGAATGATTGAGTTTAGTGAGGGTTTTGTTGTTGTTGTTTGTTTGTTTGTTTGTTGCTATTGTTATTGTTTTTAGGATGAGGGAGACATGAGTGTTTCTAATCAATAAGGAAGCATCCAGTAGATTGGGAGAGACTCTATCTTAGAAAGATATTGTATATGAGAGAAGAGGCAAATTAAAATTTGCTCTAGAAGATGGGAGGAGATAGGGTCAAGGTTGCTTAAAGAATTCTAATGGGGAGGAATATTTTTGATGGAGTTACCCATTAATATTTCATAGTTTATTCAGAAAACAACCAGAATTATTTTTAGTGGAACATTGATTAAAATCCATTTTATAAGAGAGAGGCTGCTGAAATGGTAGTATAGGGAAAGCCTAGAAGTGGCAGTGCAGAACTGTGTGCATTCTGACTTCTGCACTATTGCTAGTGAGTTGGGATAGACCAACTGAATGAGTGAAAGTAGAACCATAATTGAAAAGGATGGCTGGGGTTACAGTGTCATCAAATAGAGCTAGGACTCACTGGACTCCAAGACGATGGAAGGAATAAAATAGAAAAAGATTTAAGGTAAAGGCAAGGTTTTTTTTTTAAATATTGGAACAGGCATTCCAGAGAGCACACATGAAATGACATGCTGTCATGGGTAATAATATATGAAGTTGCAAACTATAGGGTAGTTAGGATTGAGGAGGATGGGAATGAGGGAGTAGCCAATTGGAAATGGGGATCAGAATTGGTTCATTTGAAGATGTAGGATTCATAATCACTTAAACAGGGGTGATAGAAGAGGGTAATAGTATTCTAACCATTGAGCAATGAGTTCATGGAGAATATCAGTAATTGAAGAGAGATCCATTGGAGAAGGCAAATAAAAAATAGTCCATTAGATTTAGGATCATATAATAATAGAATTTGAGCTACCAGGGACCTTAGAGATCACCTAGCACAATCTTCTAATTGTAGAGAAGAGGAAATTGAAACTCAGAAGTTTCAGTCTAGCCACTCTAGAGAGATTCAGTGTCTTCTCCAATATCACACAGGTAGCAAGTGGTAGGATGAGTTTAATCTAAGTCCCAAGATTATGAGATCAGAAATCTAACTGAAAAGGATCTTGGAGGTTGTTTAATCCAATATCTTAATTTTGTATATGATTGAATTGTAGATTAGGAAAAGGGTTATGCAATAAATGTCAGTGGTAGGATTTGAACTAATCTCCTTTAACTCCAGCACTCTTTGGATTGTCCCATTTTTTTTTTCTCTTCAAACACAAATATGTGCAGTGGCCTCCTTAAGATTTTCCATTTCTTTGTTGCCTTTGTGAGCTGTTTCATTATTTAATAACTCTACTAATAGTGGAAAATGCATTTGTTTTGAGTCAGAATAAATCTGTAAAGAAAGCAGTGTGAGTGAAGAATTTTATTTAATTTTCTCTGTTGAATTAATGAACATCCTTTTATCTGATTTGATGTTTGCAATTAGATGTTATAGCAGCACACCCATATAGAGTGCATTCAAAACTAATTAAGTTTACTTTTTCATTTGTATCATTTTTCATATGGGGAGGAATATTTTTGATGGAGTTACCCATTAATATTTCATAGTTTGCTCAGAAAACAACCAGAATTAATTCTTTAGTGGAACATTGATTAAAATCCATTTCATTATAAGAGGGCCTGATAGTACCAAGAAGCATAATGAGGAACTCTGGTGTTCATTTTAAGTCTGTTTGTCACTTTAGCAAATCATATTACTTCTGTGAAAGACTGATATGAGTTGATCATAATGAAAAAAAACCAGGGTTACAATACACAATTGTTATAAAACTACAGTTCCATTGGGTAGCTAAGTAGAACACTAAATAGAGCCCTAAATCCAGAGTCAAGAAGATTTGAGTTCAATTCCAGCCTCAGATACTTAGTAACTGTGTGATTCTGGACAAGTCTCATCAGTCTATTTGCCACAGCTTCCTCATCTGTAAAATGAATTGGAGAAGGAAATAACAAACTACTCCAGCATCTTTACCAAGAAATCCCCAAAGCCATACACTACTGAAAAATAACTAAACTACAACAACCCTGAGAGGTAGGTACTATTATTATCTCCTTTTTTACAATTAAGAAAACTGAGGCAGACAATGATTAAATGACTTGCCTAGGGTCACAAAGCTAGTAAGTGTCTGAGGCTGGATTTGGACTCATCTTTTTAATTTCAGATCTGGCACTCTATTCCCTATGCCAACTAGCTTCCTCTATCTAGCACCTTATTTCTTAGCCCATTGTGTGTAAACTTTTTAACATGAATGATGCATCTGGACCAGTTCTGGGTAGTAGATCAACTGGGTTTTTAGTTTTTGAGATGGAGAGATACAATATCTACGTGCCTTCATTCAACTATTCCTATTCCTGCTTTGCATAAAGAACTGTGGTATGTCTTGAATTATATTGTTTAATTCAATAAAGTTGTTAGTCTAGGTCAATGGCATTATGGGATTTTAAATTTAGAAAGTGTAGAATATAAGGATGTAACATACACAAACATATAACTACACAATGATTTTAATATGTAAAATAACCATAATAAAAAGCATAAGGCAAACAGACATCAAGATATGGTGGGTTGAGGGCTAGACTTGGTATTAGAATGGTGTTGGTTTGATTCTACCTTTGACATTTGCTACTTGCATAACCATGGGCAAGTAATTTAACCTCAGTGAGTCTCAGGTTAAGTCTAAAAGTTGTTCATTACCTGAGATTCATGAGCTTTAAAAACATAATTGGCTTCCTTTATAAACCTACATGTTTTATTTTGTGTATTTAGCAGCATGATTCTAAGAAAAGGCATCTAGCTATCACCAAAGGGAGTCATAATATAGGAAAAATGAAGATTGTTGATAGGTTACAATTGCATTCAGTGGAGGAAATTTCTACATCAATGAAATTATTATTTTATGATATGAGAGAGTAAGATGTGAAAGGGTAGGACAAGTGGGAGAAATAAAAACTATTTTTAACAGAAGAAATCTGGCAAAGTTTCCTCATGGAGGTGACATTTGAGCTGATCTTAAAGAATGGATAGATTTTCTAAAGGCTAAGTTGGGTATCAGGAAAAATGCTATGGAGAATGAGTAAACAATTCAATTCAAGAAATAGAGGTAGAAAAGCCATGTTGTTTGCAATGGCAAAAAATTGACTTTTGCAAGGATATAGGGTTTATGACTGTAAATGATGAGCAAAGTTGGAAAAAAATGAACACAGCAGATTGTGGGAAGCCTTGAAAATCAAGCTAAGAAGGGAGCATTCTTTGTAGGAAAATTCTAATATGAAAAGGCAATATCAGTTAATCATGGGAATTGATTTCTTTATACTTATTATATATATATGTATGAGATAAAATGTGCCAACTAAAGAGGTAGGCTAATGACCCTAATGATGAAGTTTTGCTAATTCTCAAAGATGTTTAAGGAGTGTGTTGGAGCCAACTCAAATGAATTCTTGAGAACTGAGTGTTAAATTTTCAGTGTGAACATTTACATTTCAGAAATTGATAAATGTTACAAATCAAGGCTTTATTATCTTATTGATTATCTAGAATTAAGAAAGTGGTGGGAAAATGTTAATGATGCAGGTTAAATTTAAAAATGTTTCATATGTATATTTATTTTTTCTGGAGAGCTGGTTGTTAAACATTTACCAGAACAATTCTTGATTTTAATGAGATACATATATAACATGTGTAAACTGTATAATATATCAAAAATATCCCTTGGAAGGATGAAAATCTAGTGCAGGAAATTCGTGTGTTGGTTTTCTTTTCCTTTATGTTTGGCCCATGGACTTGACTTCCCATATTAATTTACTTGATGTGATTTGATTTGAAATTAGTATGTAGTAGTAGAGTGCTGAACTTGGAGTCAGAAAGACCTCATTGAAATCCAAATAAGACATTTACTAGCTTGTGATTTGAGGCAATTCACTTAACCTATCTCAGTCTCAATTTATTCATCTGTAAAATAATTGAGTTACACTTGATGGCCTCTGAAATCTGGCCCTTTCAGCTCTAAATCTATGATCCTATGACAATCCATGACAATGGTGCCAGACTATGGAATGACCAAGGAGATCTTTACTGTTTGAGATATTTACTTAGCTGTGTGACCCTGAGCAAGTCACTTAAACTGTTGTCTATTTCAGTTTCTTCATTTGTAAAAAGAGAATGATAATAATACCAACCTTCCCATGATTGTTGTTCACATAAAAGGAAGTAATATTTGTAAAGTACTTTATGAATTTAAAAGTTCTGTCTAAGTACTAGTTGTTATAATGATGATAATGATGATGATGATAATGGGGGTAGTGTGGATTGTGAACCAATGGAATATTTTCTAGAGTCTAAGAATATCATTTGCTACATGGAGATAAGGAAGAGATAGAATAAGGTCCTTTCCAGCAGCTTCATTATTTTAAATGAATGAAATTGAAATGATTAAATATGAAGGCTAGAAAATTTGGGGACTAGCTAAATTGGAAATCAGTATAAGAGAAAATTATTGTTTTCCCTGAACTGTCTTTTTTCCTTAAGAGTATTCCTTAGGCTAGCTGTGCATGGCACAGTAGATTGGCAGTTAGCCAGAGGTTTCACATGGATCAGACAGCAATCTGGACCGTTTGGGACCCCAAGCTTCCCAAATTCACTGGGAACTTGCCAGCTCTTTCCTTTGGCCCTTGATGCTTCCATATGCACACCTCCTGGTCATATAGCCATATTCACATAGTGGAAAAAAAATTTTAACAGCGTAAAAAGGAAACTCCTCTAGTTAATGCTCACTACTTTTCCTTTGACCTAAAGCTGATATAACTTTTCTTCTTTTTCATCTCCTCTATTACACAAAAGAGAATTTATAATGAAAAATATGGGAAACAGATGGTGAATAGAATTTAAAAGAAACCCACTAAATTTTCTTTTGAGTTCAAAACTGTGATTTTATTGGTATAAGAAAACCTTGGCCTGGAAATTCCCTCCATTGTTGCAAGTTTTCACCTTCTATGAAACTTGGAGTCTTAGAAAGCATTAGCTGGAGTTTCTGAAGGTTGAAATATCTTCTCAGGATAACACAGCTAGTACGTACTAGAAGTATAACTTGAACCCTGGTATTCCTAACTTTAAAGGCAAGGTACCCTGTTACTTTACGATATGTAAATATCATAGCAGTTAGGGACAAATCATGCATTTAAGGGTTGTAATTGCCTTCTTGTTATTCAATATTGCTTAAATGATATCTGAACATTCTCCAGTCTCTTTGAACACCATTCTATTTAATAATATTGAATTAATTTATAGGTTTTACCTACAAAGTAAATTACATTTTTCATATCCTATTTTTATTGATCCTCACAATAATATGTGTGTTCCAGATGAGAATTTAGTTTATACAGTCATAGAACAAGGGATGAAAGAGACCACAGAAGCCATTTAGTGCAACCTCTTCATGGGCAAACTGAGACCCAAGGATTTTAAATAACTTGCCTAAGATTACAAAGGTGGCATTCCATCCCAAAACAGGAAGTCCCAGAGAACTCAATTGACTCATTAATCAATAACTCAAAAGTTTAACTTAGGAGTAAAGAAGTTATTAATTTAAAAGGAATAAAGTATTTTGATGATTGGATAAAAAATAGATAATTCCACAAAGGGAATATCTTTTAAATAGCTGGAAGAATTAGACATTCGCTTGGACTATATATAAAAATAGCAAATTGATGAAAACACCTAAGAAGGAAATTGCCCTAGGGGAGGGAGAGAAGAAAAGTTCCATCTTTCTCTCTTTTCTCCCCTTCCATTGACCAGATGACTACCTTGTGAATTTCAAGAAGTCAGATCTGGGGTCCCCATTGACTCTGGTAGATTGTGATTTGTAAGGTATGCCAGGAGGAGAGGTGGTTAATGGCTGTACCGGCATTGAGAACTGAGAGGACAAATTTGAGTGTGAACCCCCAGAAACTTTGAAATCTCAAGAAAAAGACATGCTTAAGGAGGACTTTCTGATGATTCAATGAAAGGAGAAGTTTCCAGTAACAAGGAAAGTATTAAACTTTAACCCACACAGGTTCCCTCACTTTACTCTCTCCAGGGGTCCTCTGTGTACAAAAAGAAGAATAATAGCTCTTTACCTATTTGGAGAGATTGTTTTTGTGATCACTATCCATAAGAGATCTGCTTACTCCTGGTTGATAATCAAGGGGAGCTTCTCTGACAGGGAATTGTGACTACCAGTACTACCAGCCACAACCTTCCAGGATTATCTTTAGAACTTAAAGGAGAAAACTACTTAGTGGTCCTCAGGAACCCCAATCTGCAAGTCAGAGATCCCAGTTAGGGAACCAACTTCAGAAGGAAACTATGTAGGAATCAAAAGTAACATTTCTTCTGAGTTTAGAACAAGTGATCTTTCCACTAGACTATACTTTTACAATAGGAAAAGAAATTAATGTAAAGAAAGTATCAAATTGTGCCAGATATCCAGCAACCCAGAAGTTTCGAAACTCTTAAAATGCAGCATTGGATTAGATAATCTGCATGATTCCTTCCAGTTCTAAAATTCTATGGGCCTCTGCTCTTGTGTCGAGCTGCATTAGGTTTTGCTATTTCAATTTACATTTCAAAGCTCTTGGCCCTCCATGTGCTAAATATTTTATTTTCTTTCTCCTCTGGGCCTATGGTTTTGCCTTCCTTCAAGACAAATTCTTCAAATCAAAGCTGCAGGTCTTTGTACTTCCTACTAAATCTTGCTGTCTTATTCTTTCTAATCAGCCAGCCCACACAGTTGTGAGTCATCCAGGGGCACTATCCTGTCATTACATATTTGTTGATTCAGGTTAGTAACATATAAAATAAACATAATCCATCTTTGTGCTGATCTTTCTGTCACATAATTCTAGGCGCCTGAAATGTTTCCAGCTCTTTTGATTGCCAAGTCCCTTACAAATCTCCTCTTGAAAAGTGTACATACATTGATATTTCATATTATGGTATATTGAAGGTTTGAAAACCCCAGAATTAGATGAAACCTTAGAGATGGTCAATTTCAGTGCATCCACCTTTCAGATGCAGAAATCAAAACCTAGATTGGTAAAGACATGTAGTTTGTTCCAAAGATGGGAATAGAACCATGTTATCTCAGTTCTCAGGCTATATTTGTTCCTTTAACTCATGCAACCTTTCTTAAAGTCTACGTCTTTCATTTAAGCTACTTGTCTCTGTGTGTTTAAATCTCATATCACTAATATTTAATTCCTGACATTCCATCTTGCATCAAATTTGGAGGAATTTCTGTGGGTCCCCAAGACTAGTGTAAGTTTAAATCTAATATCTTAAAGTTCAAATTATTTGTTAGTTACCAAAAGAGACAACTAGAGGACAAGAGTGTAGTAGTCTTCATTGAGGTTCTGATCACCTTTGCATCCCAAAGGACAGAGTTTCAATAAGGTCAATACTGTGCTGACTAGTCATTGGCAAGATGAGAACCTTCACTGATTTTTTAGAATTGCCTTGAGAATAAATCAATTAGCAAAAATTGAATTAGTATGTACTATGTACCTGACTATTCTGATTTTGGGGATACAAAGAAAAAATGAAATAATTTGTGCTCTCAAGTAGCTTACATTCTGCTGTATTAGGGGATAGAAACTGGATGTATTTTTTTATTGCTATAAGAGACTCACTCTACTAAAGCAGGTCAGCAACTTCTGTACCTTAAAGATTTAGAGACTTGTCTAAACCGGGGAATGGAGATATGGGCATGAATCTTGCTCAGGGTCAAATAGGCATTAAATATCTGAGATGGGGCGTGAACCCCAATTTTTCTGACTGTGGTTCTCCATTACATATACCATAGTACCTCTCTGTTGAACATATATAAGTGTATTCAAATGTACATATATATATACACACACACACATATATACAGGGTACATGCAAAATAAATCAAAGATAAACACAAGATTGTTAGGAAAATCACTTGCATTTGGAGGCATTAGTAAAGGCAGGAAGATGGGAGACAGAATATTGTGTAAAGAACACAGAGGGCAATTTAGGATAAGTACTTGGCCCTTGTGAGCAACTAGCATTCACTCTAGAAGTAACTGGTTGTGCTTTATCTTTTATTTTTATTAGTTTGGATTTTGGGCAGGAGACAGAATAGGTAGGATTCTGAGTATGTTGCCTTCAAATAACTGCTGTTAGAATAAAAGGATCCTTGTGGCTATAAGAAATTTTGGGCATGATCTTTTCCAAACCCCCTCAAGGAAACTAAGGCTCAGAGGTAATCTGATTTACCCAGAGACACACAGGTATGAAAGGTAGGCTTGTGAACATAACTGAACTCTGACTTCAGAACTTGTCCTCTTTCCACTGAACCGTGAAGACTATGCTTTGTCCTCTCCTCTGTCTCTCTGTGTCTCTTTGCCATTCTTCCTGTCTTCTATCTATTTGCCTGTCTATCCATCTATCTCCCATCTGTCCATCTATCTGTTTGCCTATTTGTCCATCTATTTATCTATCTCCTATCAATTTATCCATCTATCTATCTATCTATCTATGTATCTATCCATCTATCAATCTGTCTGTCCTTCCATCCATCTGTCTGTCCATCCATCATCCATCTTTCTGTCTGCCTATTTATCTACCTACCTATCTCTTATCTATATCCATCTATCTACCATTTACTTATCTATCTATCTGTCTGTGTCTGCCTATCTATCTGTCTATTCTTTTCCCCCCAGCCTCTGCTACAGGACAGAATCTCTAGAAATTCAAATGCCCTCCAGTCCTTTAACTCTGGAATCCTATGCTAAAGTTGTAGAAGTAGTAAATTCAGGGATTCATAGAAAATGTTACAGATCCCTGTTCTGAGAGTCTGTGTCAAAGAACAGAAGGGCACTGTAATATTCTTTAAAGCTTGCCTCTCATTACTTCCTCTGTTTTCTTTGAAAGATTGAATCTCACTCTCTGGCTGGGTTTGTCCTTTAACTTGTTTTTTGCAGCTTGTCATTCTCTCTGAGGGTTGGAGACAGTGGTAGAACCTCAGGCCACAGGTTCCTCCAGATATTATCTCAACCTGATGACTTTGAAAAGCATCTGAAGAAAGGAGTAATAAGAGCTGTGGTCAATGTGAGTAGACTAGTGTAACTCCTGCTGATTTATGACAATAGCCATCTTTAGAATTGCTCAGAGGGTTATAAATTTAGAGGGACCTTAGACTCCATTAATTTCAAATCCCTTCATTTTATACATGAGTAAATTGAAGCATAAAAGATGAAAGGAGCTTCCCAAGACAGTAAATGTCAATTGCAGAATTTAAACTCAGGTCTTTTTGATTCCAAGTCCAGGTCCCTAGGTACTATATATGCAATCGTTTTTTAAGTATTCCAAAGCATCTGACAACATTGTGTGATAGATCAAGTGTTAGACCTGGAGTCATGAGACTTGGATTCAAATCTTGCCTCAGATACTTACTAGTGTGTGCACCTGGACAAGTCATTTAAACTTTTAGCCTCAGTATCCTAATTTCTAAAAGGAAAGTTCTGGACTCAATAACCATTAAAGGTTTAGCTCTAAACTTACTATCTTATGTGAACTTCACATCAATCTTCATCCTGTAGATATATAATCTGGAGCTCAGAGGAATAAAATCCCAAGGTGATTTAGCTGAGAAGAATAAATAGAATTTAAACCCAGATCTTCTAGTCTTCAGTGTCTTGTTCTATCATGTTTCGACCTTGATAGCATATCCTATTCTAAGGCATTGGTCCATAGTTGAAGGCAGAGTGATGCAGCTGTTCAATTTTAATGTGTTAAAAGTACAACTGTAGGTTATCCATCATTATGATGGTGGGAGAGACATTTATTAGCTGCTGTCTAGAATAGATTTTAGGATAACAGGATTTTAGGACTGAATAAGTCCTTATATCATTTATCTCAACATGGTCTTTTTAAGAGATGGAGGAAGACTATTAGAAGGAAAGTGACCCCATGAACTCATATTAAATGATAGTCTAGAATTCAAGAATCCTCTACAAAATAAAATGATTGGACTAGGGATCTTTCCAGAGCATCATGGCTTTCTTAGGAGCATATCAATCAATCATCAAATATTTATGAAGGCTTTAATAATATGTCTGCTCACTTTCTACTACACAAGTAGTTGGCTCCTATTTACCCTCCAGGTCTTTGTATATGCTACATTCTGCTCAAACTTTGTATATGGCCCATTCTATCTCCTGTCTCCATGCTTTTATGTTTTCCACCATTCCTGTAATGGGCCCATTATTCCTTTGTACTTTCCTCTTCCCAAATTTCCATCACCAACTTTTGAAGTTCCTTATTTGCCTCAGGAGTCACCTGCCATCCAGCTTTCCCTGAACATTTTTCCTTAGTCCTCTTACATCTCTGATAATGCATTGCCTGGAGCTCTTTTTACACCTTTCTCATCCTTCTTTACATTTTAGTGATTCAAATATTTTTGAATGAATAAATAAAATGCACACAGCCAAGAAATAGAAGAGTTGTATTTCTTTGAAAAATGTTTTATTTCTGATAGGTTCACAGAATAGAATTGGCAAAAAACATAACACATTTTCTAAAAATACATTCCTCCCTTTCCCTTCTTTCTTTCTCTTTCCTTCTCTTTCTTTTTAATCTTTTCCCCTTTTTCCCTCTCCTTTCCTGTTTTCCTCCTTTCTCTCTGTTCCCTTTATTCCCTCCTTTTCTCTTTCTCTTCTTTCCTTCTTTTTTCTTTCCTTCCTTCCTTTCTTCTTTCCTTCATTTTTTCCTTTCTTTTTTCTTTCCCTTTTTTCTCCTTCTTTTCCTCTTCCCTTCCTGTCTTTCTTCCTTGTCTCTCAATCATTTAGTAGACTTAACATTTAAAGAGAGAAATTTCTTTTTCCCCTAAATGCTTCAAATGTAGGTATCAAGAAATCACCATAAACATTAAAATGCTCAGCAGGCTGTTCATATCCCTCTATGTATTTGTGCTGCCCCTCCTATGACTTACTTTGTCCTTTCAGCAGCCTCTGCAGCTGCTCCTTTTTATAATCAGACAGCTAATCCTGGCCTGCATAATTCATGATTACAAGGTGTACACACTTGATGATAAAAGAAACTACTGTTTAATTTACACCACCTCATTTTTCCTTATAGATGGAGTCAAAGACACCAAATAATAGTCACAATGATGAGAAATAGCAAGAAAAATATGTTTTTGAGTGTTACACTGCAGATATCATATGAGATTACTGAATTTAGGTATAAAAGACATCACATGACTGTGGAGGCAGGGACATTTTAGAAAATGTTACAAGGGATGTTGCCTTTTCCTTGACACATTAATTCAAGCAGCTACTGTGCCAAATCCAGGACATAAAGGCAGAAGCAAAACTGCCTCTTTCTTCAAATTTTATTTAGGGAAACAACATGAACATACTTATATGTACATGGGTACATATATGTGAATATGTATGTACAAATTAAATAGAGCAAATTCATCATATTTAAGAGAAGGCAGTAGTAATTTGGGGATCATTAAAGTTTCCAGGTTGAGAAGGGAGAGCTAGAGTTGAGTCAGGGATACCATGAGTTAAGGGTAGGGATGGAAATTGGAGTGTCCTATGTGAGGAACACAGAACACAGAGAAGACCAGTTTGGCTAAATTGAAAATAAAATTCACATAAAATGAGAGTGGGAAGATAGACTTGGACCAGGTTGTGAAGGGCTTGAGAAGCCAAATAGAAGTATTTCTATTTTATTATAGCAGCAATAGTAAGCCACTATACCTTATTGAGTAGAAGGAATTAGACTCAGCCTTAAAGAGCATTTTGGAAGCTTTATGGAGGTTGAATTGGGATAGGAAGAGAAAAGACAGCAAGACCAATTTGGAAGACACTGCAGTTGTCCAGGAAGAAGGTAATGAAGTCTTAAATCAAGATAGTGATTATATATGGAGCAAAAAGACTTTTTCTCTCAATTGTTTTGGAGAAATTACTGCAAAAGTAAAGGACTTCATCCAGCCACCATGTCATCTTTTTCCTATTTTGTTTTTGATCAAACTTCAGGGCAAAGATATCTGCACCAAGTGATTCTGCTTTATTATCATCTACTTTCCCCCTGACTTCTTAAAATTGGTTTTCCACCTCATTGTTCTACTGAAATTATTTTCTTCAAGGTTCTGCTTGCCTAATGATCTCTTCACTACCAACCAAATATGATGGCTTTTTCCCAAAGTCCTCTTTCTTGACCTCCTTGAAGCATTTAACACTATGTACAACTCTTTGGACTATTCCCTTCTCTCTTTCTTTCTGTCTTTCTTGGAGAGATATTATTCTTTCTGATCTTTGCTATTTTCTCAAATTTTTCCTGTTGCTTTGGGATAGAGGTTCTCCCTACCCTTTTCTCTTTCCTTTTTACACTCCTTTTCAGTCTCACTTACTCATAAGGTTTTAACTATCATTTCTACACCCTCTCAGAAATAATAGCTGCAGTATGGACTTCCCTCCTCAATTTTAGACAATATGTTCATTTGCTGACAGGACATGTCAAACGTCATATCTACCCATCAAATTCATCCTATTCAAAGTGAATTTATCAGCTTTTCCCCTAAATCTAAACTTCCTTTGGATTTCTTTTTTATTATCAGTAGAACTATGATTTAGCCAATCCTCCATGTTCTTAACCTTGTTGTTAATGGCTTGTGTTCCTGCAAGAAATATAATTGAAGGCTATCTACATTTGATAGCATCCAGGACAGAATTTGTTAGCCCCTTCAACTTTATTTTAAAATAAATATATGATTAAGCTACATGAAATACACATAGAGTAGCTGGCCAGAGCAAGACTATGAAGGGCTTTAAATGCTCTACAGAATTAAATTTAATCACAGTGATAATAGGGAAGTACTAAAAATTCTTGAAGAGAGCAATATAATCAGTCATATGGATGGATTGGAGAGGGAAGAAATTAGAAAGCAGGAATTCATTGGGAAATACTAAATACTTTGGTTTTCTATGAAAATAAATGGTAGGGGGTAAGATATTTAGATGACCAACAGAAACAAGAACAAAAACATTAAGCCAAGAGGTTAAGGTCCTTATCTTCTTGCTTCTAGGCATAATCCTGTCAATATAGCTTATCTTGCTATGGACAAAAAAAAAACTTTCTTACCTTGATCAGAATGTAGAGGGAATTCTTATTCAGATAGAAGTTGGATTAGATATCTTCTGAATTCACTTCTGAAAATTCTCTGAATCTAGTAAAAACCTGAGGCAGAACCTCAGGAATAACTGTTTTTGACAAATGTGGAAAAATAATCAAAGGTCAACCAGCTGCAATTCTCATACTTATTCATAGAATAAGTGACTTCCAGAATCATTGATGGAGACTTAGAAGGAATTATTGAGGTCATCTAGGCCAACTTTCTTATTTTACAAATGAGGAAACTGAGATCAAAAGATGCTAACTTGCCAAGGTCACATTACATGTTAATGGTTCTTTCCTTGTGATGCTGACTTTGGCCTAGGAATTTACTATCTGCCAGAGGATACTGAATAAATACTAATAATAGAAAGAAAAAGATTATCTCTTGTCCTGTGTTCCTTTTAAAGTGTGTGTGTGTGTGTATGTAGACTAAACAAGCAATCTATTTATAGAGGGGTAAAAAATACTTTCCAAATGAACAAAAAACATTATTATTGTTATTTTTAAGTACAAAGGTTCTTCTTTCCATACAAGTGACCAGCCAGAAATTGAGACTCAGTCCTTTTAAAGCTTTTAGTTTTGTTGTTGCTATGCTAGAAGATTTTTTAGTGCTTTGGTAATTGGATCCATCCATCACCAACAATGATGGTTCTGTGATGGCAGCTTGTCTCTTTGCATTTCAGATATATATGGACTAAGCAAATCTTGGACTTTCTGCATCCAGAGTTGACAATGAATGATGCAGCAGAGGACAGGTTTTAACAGATTGTTCCCTTACCCTTGCTGTTTTAATCTCAGCATGATCATGAGTCCCTGAAGGTATAACATGGAGGTAAACCACTCCCCAAAGAATGTGTCTGCTTTCTGTACCCTTTTCTGCATGAAAGAAATGCATTTTTAAGAGATATTTTGAGTTTCGGATAGAAAACTGGACCTAGCATCAAAAGGACCTGGACTCATTTTTTGTCTCTGACATTTGATATTTTGGTAATAAGGGAAAATCATTTGATATCTCTGAGCCTTAGATTTCTTATCTGTAAAATGATAATGATAATAAAAAGACAGTAGTACCTTCGGATCTGAGTTTGTGGGCCCCAAGTGATATCATAGAATGATAGCTTTAGAATTGGAAGGGACCTTCAAGGTAATCAAGGACAGCCTTCTTGTGTTACAAATGAGTGCACTGACATACAAAGAGGTTCAAAACCTTACAAGGTCACATAGCATCAGACACAGGATTTGAACCCTTCTCCTCTGCATCATATCCTATGATAGAAAGTATGTATAAATTGCTACAGAAATGTCAACTATTATTTCTGTTTGTACTCCTTTGGATGGATAGAACATCTGTGATTTTTTTCCTCAGGCATTTTTCATGGTACATAGGAAGAGATCCTTCTCCCAGAAATATTTGAAAGATATTTATAAAGCACGTGCTATCTGACCCTGTCTCAGACAAAGCTTTCTCTCCCATGAGTTGCTGGAGTAAATGCTTCATACAGCATAATGTATTTAACCTCTTGACTTATTTTAGGAGATTGCCATATTCAATTCTGATTAATATGTATGCTTAACCCTTAGATTTGAAAGAAAACATACTTGTTGTTATTTAATTCATAGTTTTAACTTTTTCCAGAACTAATTATTCCCCTTTCCAGCAAGCAATGGTATTATGCGACCTTAGTTTTTCATGAGAATTAGCTCCTATCAAAAGAAATCTATTGATTTCTATCAATTTCAGGGATATATTTCCTTGTGATTGCTCTTTCTTATTTTATAATTGGAGTGGCAAAGTAAGCATATATTGAATAAGTTTTTTGTCAATAGTTAGGTAAATTCACCATTAGAGGAAATGCCTTCAAATCTGATGATTTCAGGTCACAAGGAATTCATCTTAGTTCTTAAAACCTCTGATCCAAAGATATCTTCATTGATGTTTCTTTGTTAACAAATGGTAGAATATTTCTCTTTCTCCTTGAAATAAAAGAAGAATCATTTGCTTTTATATGGTGCTTTTGACTTTTATTGAAATATCCTATGATACAAAAATTCAATCAACATTGTCATTTCTGTATGTCAAGCACTGTCCTAGGTGCTGAAGATACAAAGACATTTAAAAATCATTTCTGCCCTCAAGGAGTTTACATGCTCCAGTAGCAAAATAACAAATACACAGATAAGTAGATAAAAAAGAAAGATAAAACTTGGGGAGAGATGGGAAGAACATTAACAATAGGAGGACAAAGAAAGATCTTGATTATGAGGTATCATTTAGGAAAAGCTTTGAAAGGATCCTACAAAAGCTGAAAAGAGTGGGGTTGAGTGGGAAGGACATTCCAGAAATGAAGGGCAGTCAGTGGAAAGGCTTGGAAATGGTATACAATATTGTGTATGAGGAGCTATAAGTCATTCTCACTGAAACATAATGTACTTGAGGAGAAATTATTTTTAATCAATAAGAAAGGAATTAGAGACAGTTGATAGAAGCCTTTAAAATGCCATCAGGAGTTGATAGTTTATCCTCAAGGCAATAGAGATCCTGAAACTTCTTGAATAAGGTGATGATGTGGTCAAATTCTGGTTTCAGAAATATTAATTTGGTAATTCTGGATTGTGGATCATGGAGAGTCAAAAAGACCAAATTAAAAATAATGCAAATTCTGGGGAAAAGGTCATGATGAATTGAATTAAGATGGTAACTCTGCATTAGAGTTGTAGTTATATGAATAGAAAGAAGATAGGTGTGAGGGAGATTGTGAAAGATTTGACAAGACTTGGCAATTGATTAGATGGATGTAGGGAGAGGGATGATCTCACAACCAAGTCAGTGAGTATATACATATATTGTTTCCCTGTGACAAATGAACAAACTGAGGCATAGATAAATGAAGTGACATACCTGTGATCATACTTCTGTCAGAATCATGACTAAAGCACAGATCTTTTCTATTTCAATTCAAGAAACATTTATTAGGACCTACATCTATAAGGTACTATCCAAGCTACTGAATCACAGTTACTTCTGATCTGTTTCAGTGCTGTTTGCACTAAACCACATTAGTCTGACTGTGTCCTCCTATAGTCCCTGCTGCTGGGGATGTTGAGGTTGATGGGTTCCTTGAGTACAGAAGTTCTCAGGTACAGTAGGGCTAAAACAGCATGTTTACACGTAATTTTTTGGAATTGGAGTACTATCAAGCTGCCTAAGAAAGGGTGAGCAATCATATCTCAGAAAAATGCAGCAGATTAAAAATTTTGGACTGATCAGTTTAGTTTGTGGTCCATGAATAGCCAATGTATTTTCACTCTAGGGGAGACTCTCCTTTCCCTATCTCTCAAAAAATAAAAAGTTCCAACAATGGTGTATTTATCTCAAGGTGATCTGGGACAGATGAATTCCATATTAGTTATATTTTCTGGGTTCTGTTCTCTGAAGTGTGGCCACCTGTCTAGAATAGTATACACAGAGAAATGAAGAAAAGGAACAATTTTGACACCTTTGCTTATGAAAGCTATTCATTACAGGAAACCAGGACATCTGTAGTATGCTCCTTTGCTAAAGTATATAATTCAGAGTTGCAAGGGGATGAGCATTTGAAAAATATATGGAGTCCATTGCCTGAGACCTCATCAGCTGATCTCCCCAATGTCCTTTTCCAAACTGAGAGCAATATAATCTCACATCTAGAAAGAATATACAAGGTTCTCGTAAGAAAAAAAATTATCACAGTACAGACTCCTAAGCCAGGAAGAGTTACAATTTTAAAATAATTTAAAACCTCATGGAAGTAGAGGTTTCTTAAATCAGGCATATCTAGCTAGTGCTAGAACCAATTTTTAATCAAGTGACATTGTGATCAGAGAGGTCTCTGATTAGTTTCACAGATTTGTCATTAACTCATTCAATTATGCTACCTGTATATTTTTGTATACCATATGCATGCACACCACAGAAAGTATTTTTCTAATATGGCGTACTAAATTTGGTAAACAATCTGCTTATCAACAGAAAATAGGTCTTATCCATTTGAAATTTTTATTCCATATTTTAATCAGACTGAAATGTTTGTTCAGTGAATGAATGAGCACTCCCACTGATAGCTAACATTAAAATAGACTATTAAAATGTTTTATATAAAAAGCAGCACGTTATAGTTGATCAAGAACTTGACTTCAGTGAGGAAAACTTGGATTTAAATCCTGCTTCACAGTAATCTTAGATTATTAGCTATTAAGTTGTCATGGGTAGAAATCTTACTTGAAGTCAAGAAGATCTGAGTTCAGACTTTGCTTCAGACAAGTGTTAGCTTAAAGCTCCATTTTATTTTACAAAATCATCTATTAAGTATCTACTGTGTGCAATGCATTAGGGTGGGCCCTACGGATACCAAAATAAGCATTAAGCAAATTCTGCTGTTAACAGCCTTGTGATCTCTTGGTGTGGGGTATGTATGATGGCACCATATGTTAATGGCATGATATCAAATGCCACTTAGGAAACTATTACATAGGGTTTTGGGGAAAGTTCAGTGAAATTAATGAATTTGCCATTGGTCAAGGCAGTTAGTTCAGTGTCAGAGCCAGGATTATAGTAACACATACTCCTGATTCTGCCTCTTATATAGGTATAGAGAAATACAGGTGAAGTAGATTGAGGAATGGAGAGACCATTAACAGGATGAGTAAGGCCTTGATAGAGAAAGTCCCACGTGAGTCAAGCATCACAGGAAGATCAGCGATTCAGAGCTGGGAGGCAATTTTGAGACCATCTAAAATAACCCCTTCCTTTTTCAGATGAGGAAGTAAAGCTCAAAAAGGTTAAATAATTTGACCGTTGTCACATAGTTAGTAAATGTGAGGTTTAATACAGAAAGGAAGTGACAGATTCAGAAGTGGAACTCAGGTTCTCTTCATATACATACAAACCTTCTTTCTCTAAGGTGCCCAGAGCTGTCTTCCAAGGAAGTATTAAAATGGAGAGATGAAGAGGAAGTGTACTTCAGGGATGGTGAATTGCATGTAAACAGGTGAAATTTTAATTTCAGGGAACAGTTAGCTAAGAACACGAATCAGTGCAGAGAAGTGAGAGAGAACAGGATGACATTGGACAATGATGAATCATTCAGTTTGACTGGAATCATGGTACAATGGAAAAAGTGTAAGTTCTGGATTCAAATAGCTGGAGTTCAAATCCCATCTATGACACATGACTTATGTAACCATATACTCTAGAGGCAGTATTTCCATGGAGGCTACTTCAGCTCTCTGAATTGCAGTTTCTCTGTAAAATCAGAGGATCAGATGAGATGATCTCCTAAAAGGTCCTTTCCAGTTCTAAATCTATAATCCACTCATCTCATTAAGTACCTACTATGTGCCAGATATTGGTATAAAAATACAAAAATGAAACAGTCCCTTCTCTTATGGAGCTTACATTCAATCAGATGAAATGAGGGTCTAAAAAAGTAGTTTAAAGCCAGGTTATAGAAGATTTAGATATAAAGGTTGCAAATTTCTCAAGGCAAAAAAGAGCTGTTGAAGATATTTTCTGAGTGGCAATTGGCATTGAGTTCAATGGAAAATTCAACCAGCTTACGTCACAAGTTGACTCTTATTTACATGTTTAATCTGTACTGTCTGTCTTAGTATATACTTGGTACAAGTTAATCCAAATCCATGGATTGAAGGTTGACCTTAGATTTACCACCAGCAGCTTTGGTACCTGCAAAATCTTGAGGTGACTCTATTTATAAGGTCAATGACCAAGCCTAACTCTTTCACTCTTTCCACTAAACTATGAAGTTTCATTGCCTAATTCTACCTCCATTCTGGATATTGAATTAGTCTGCTAATGCAAGGCAATAGGATTTCAAATACAGAATAGCCTGAGGTGCCAAATGTAGCTTCAAGGAACTGTTTCCATGGCTGTTGTAAAGATAATCACCCTTTTGTACCACCAGCATCCAAGGCATTCTTGTCTGTCTGAGCTTTGTAGAAAATTCCTCTCCTTTAACATAATATCTAGTCACTTTTGAACAAAAAGAAGAAAAAAAGACTTTTTCAGTGTAGAGGATGTGATACATGGTACATTTCAAGCTTCCTTCCTTAGGAAAAGAGGAAAAATGCTTTCATAGTCAACAGATTGTAATAACATGTCTACAACATACATGTCTGACCATGAGAGGTCTCTTGTCAAGAAATGTCAAAAGTCCCACTATCTTTTTTTTTTTTTTGCTTTTTGCTGAGGCAATTGAGGTTAAATGATTTGCCCAGGGTCACACAGCTAGAGAATGTTAAGTGTCTGAGACCAGATTTGAACTCACTTCTTTCTGACTTCAGAGCTGGTGCTCTATCCACTGCACCACCTAACTGCCCCCCCACTATCTTTAAGATAAAAAACACATATTCTGTTAAGCCTGTAGCCTATCTTTTCAGGCTAATTTCACTTTATATTTTCTCTTACACTTTACATTGCAGGCAAACTGATCTGCTTGCTGTTCTTTGTATATGATATTCCATATTCCATCTCTGGTAATCCCCGTCCTTAGTTATTGAACTTTGTTCAAATTCTTTTATTATCGTTTTATTATTAAGTTTTATTATTACTTTTATGACTTTTTGTCTTTTCTGTCAGATATTTATGGATCTCCATTCTTTGTGCCTCCAGATTAAACCCTCCATTCTGATCCCCATGTAATAACATTAATTATAATAATGATAACATAATATGCAGATATGGAATTTTACAATGTGTATACCATTCTGCTAGAGTAATCCACCACATCTCTGCTGTTAATGAGAAATTGTATTATATTATCTGTTCAGTTCTTTGTAGTTTGGCATTATTTAGTGAACCTTTTATTTGTGTTAGTGAAGAATATTCTAATGTTTTTGTATAAACTTTAAATGCATCTGTTTACATGTGGTATTTCACCTCCCCTTTAACAGCCTTACTTCAGTGAAATATAATAAGCTCCTTGAGGACTGGGTTTGTTTGATTTTTATCTTTGTGTATGCAGTTCCTAGCACAAAGTCTAGCAAAATGATTATTAAGTCAAATTAAACTGAATAACTTGGATGTAATCATTCTCAATATGTCATGCTAGCTAAACTGTATGATGAAGAAGACTTATTTTAGATTGCTTAAAACTGCTGTGGCTTCTCTTTTCTTCAGGAACACTCCTTTGTTGTAGAAATTGCATATTTTAATAAGGCCATCTCAAGCATTTAGTTTTCTAGTATCTTAGAATTATTTTCAATTCTACCTGAATTAGGCTCTCAGAAAAGCTTTCTGATTTCTGGCATGAATTATTGAATTTTGACTACAGTAAAATGATTCTGAAAGATTTTTCTGTTTTTTTTTATCATTGCTTCCCATCAGTCTCATTAACAGGCAGGCAGTGGAGTTGTAATTCTTGCCCTACAACAGCAGTTTAGGTATATTTTTAAATATTCTGTCTGGCAGCTCAAGAATAAAAAATACACACATCCTGGATAGACAGAGTCAGAAAGCTTCACTTTAATGAAGATTCATTTTTCTTTCCTTTAGGGGAAGAATGGGTTAATAAATCCACTGTTCAAAAATAGCAAAGTGCTTGTTTTATAATGAAGCCATGATGAGTGAAAAGAAAAGATGCTACTATTACCTAGGAAAGGAAGGAGGTCTTTCTGGTGACCAGGGTTATCAAAATAAAAACCAAAAAATGAAAATAATCATAACAATATATAAGTAAAAGCTGTCTCCTCCCTCCCCCTTCTGTTCTAAAAAGAAAGGCTAATCTGGGAAAACACTAACAAGTTGTCAACCCTTCCTGAAGGTAAGCAGTGGGACAAACATTTCAGTGACATTTGAAAAGGGGCTAAAAATAGAGAGGCAATCACTTTCTCTCTGTGCCCTTGAATTTCCATAACGTGTTGTAAGTAGGATTGAGTAGAGATGGCAATATTAGATTGTGGGCTCAGGCTACTTTTTCTGGGCTCTATTGTACCTACCTCCCATTCCCTAACCACAGTTTCATGTAAGAGGTAATTTGATCTGTTCTGAAATTAGAGTAGTGAGGTTCTTAATCCATAGTCCATGAAAAGCAGACCTGTAGTCCATTCAAAATATGTTGATAATTGTATTTCAATATTTTATATTTTATTTTATGCATTTAAAATTATTTTTAAAGTTTGTTTTTATTTATTTTTTAATTTTTATTTTATTCTGAGAAGAGGTCTTTAATCTTCATCATACTGCCAAGTTCTGGGACACAGATAAGATTAAGAATTGCTAGATTAGACAACAGTTTTAGTAGGGAAAAATTATTAATATTTGTATGTCCCAAGACTAATTCATGTGTAGATTTGGTATTCCACGAATTACACCTCCTACTGGAACTAATTTTGCTGATTTTGTTCCTCTAACCCACAACCCCAACCTACTATCATCTCTCCATTTATCGAAATCCAACACATTCTTCAAGGTTCCCCAACTTTACAGAAGAGAGAGTCAGCTTGGTAATCAGACAAGATGGCTTTAAATCAGCTCTGCTACTTCCTATATATGACCTTGGCTGTCACCTTGGGACTCAGTTTCAATGATGGGAGAAGTTAGACTCAATGACTCTAATACCATTTTCAGCTCCAAATTTGCAATCTCTGATCCCAAGTTACAAACATTCCTAAACTTCCCCAGTTTATTTTGATCTCTGTCTTCTCTAAACACTTATTGAATTCACTGCCTGTACAATATGGCTTACTGTTTAATTGTTGTCTGTTTCACAAATATTAGTTATGCCTCCTTGGCCATCTTATGAAAGGCAATCTTGTAAATTTCATTAGATGGGTACCTTTTATATAACCATTTGCTGGTCCAGAGACTATAATCTAAACATACAATAGTTTCAATCTCAATCCCACACAGGGTTTAAGAAAAGTTCTTGCACAATATAATTTCATGTAAATAAATATAATATCACATCATTTTATCTCTTCTTGATTTCTCTGACACAGGCTCACTAGGACAGGAGTTCTTAACCTTTTGGGGGGGATCATGAATCCCCTTTGTCAGTATAAAGAAGACAATAGCCCCTTCTTCATCTATTATTTTATAAAAACCACTGGAACAAATGTTAAGTTTCAGTCAGATACTAGAGAAAATAAAGATGTATTTTTTTCCATCCAAGTTCTCAGACCTTCTGAAATCTGTCCAGTAACCCCTTAGGAGATCCACAAACACCAGTTTAAGAACCTCTGAATTAGAGCTTCAAAGGAAGTGAAATGACATGAAATACAGTGTCAAGAGCACTAGACTTGGAGGTAGTTTATCTGGATCCAGATCCAAGTTTTGCTATGCATGTGACCCTGGACAAGTTGTCAAAAGAACAGAGAATGTACTCTAATATATAGAGTGCCAGATTGGGAGACAAGAAGAGCTGTGTCCAAACCCAAACTTTACTTCTTTCTTACTGTGTGACCCTTGGCACACATTTTACAGATAAAACTGTAAAATACAGATTGTAATAGCACATGTCCTTTAGTATTGATATTAGAATTAAATGAAATAATGCACATAAAGTATGTTGCAAGTCTTAATACTATAGCAATGGTAGTAATCATTTTATTTCAATTTTATATATTTGTTTTATAGCCTTCATTTCTAAATATATACATCCTAAATATATTCAACATGTATACATATATGCTTCCTAAATGTTTTTAAATGAAAGAGAGAGAGAAAGAAAGAAAACATTTATTTATTAGAGGATCACTAAGCATCAGGGATACAGAAACAAAACAAACAAACAAAAGAACTCCTTGAATTCTTGCCCTCAAGGAGCTCATACATAACTGGGGAAGGTGCCACACAAAAAAGGGAATATGAAATAAGGAAGGAAAAAAGTACCCAGTTGGAGAGATATGGTTTTACAAACACAGAAAGAGGAATAAAGGGAAGCCATTATGAGTCCCTTGACAAAATGGAACCTGTAGGAAGAACTTAACATTGGGAGAAGGAGAGGACCTTGCAGAGGAATATTTGTGAGGACTCAGTTTCCTCATCTATAAAATAAAGGTGTTGCATTAGACGATATCTAAAATCCTTCCTAGCTCTAAATCTATGATCCTATAATGCAATCAATAAAAGGAAAGCGAAAAATTAAGAAGGATGAGATAGTATCATTTATATATAGTGTTTTAAGATTTGCAAGACACCTGATAAATATTTCATTTTGTCCTCACAACAACCCCAGCAGGTAGGTACTATTATAATCCCCATTTTATGAATGAAAAAATTGAGGTCCAATGACTGGCCTGGGTCACACAACTAGCAGATGTCTAAGGCTTGGAACTCAGATCTTCCTGCCTCCAAAACTAATGACTTAGCTACTATACTATCTAGCTGCAGTAAAGAAAAGATAAAGAACATATAAAACTGTCTTGACTACATATATAATGTTAAACTCCCATAGATTTCCTTACTTCTCCAAGGAGGGAAGGCAGGTATCTCTTCTTATCTCCTCTTCAGGACTAATTTGGCAACTATAATGGGTTTGGGCTAGAATTATTAGCCATGTAAGTTTATTGCTACATGTGGCCTCCATGAGGGTTAGCAGTTTGGACCAATGGCATAAGGAGATATCAGAGACCTGGGCCAGCCTTTTTGTTTGTACTTTTTCGGCATTAGGATTCTTCTAAGTCAGGATACTTTCCAGTCTTTTACCTCATGTATTATATAATGTCTGCAAAGAGGAGCTATAAGCCAGATGGAGAATACAAGCGGAGTCCAGTGGCCCCTGATTTTACCCATTGTTGCCTAAGGTAGTGCTGGAAAGGTCTCTCAGGTAAATCACTAGTGGGACCCTCTGGCTTTAACCATTGAATGCCTACAGGAAAGGAAACTATTTGTAGATGAAATATTAATTGCTTCCACCCTGAGACATTTCCCAGATTAAGGATCCCCACCCTCACTTAAAATATATCCAAATAAATAGTCTACTCCTAGAACAGGGCTTTGACTATCAATCAAGAGGTTAGAACCTCCTATGGGGGAATGAATGAGAGGAGAAGGTTTCCTGAAGATGCATTAAATATCTGCTACAGTTACTACATTAAATCCAGAAGATATAAATTGTTTTTATTGCTTCTTAGAGTGATGGGTAAAAGACCAGTTCTGGATTCAAATTCTGCCTTTAAATTATACTAGCTATGTGATTCGGGCAAGCCATTTCATCTCTTAGTATCCCATAGGGAATTTCCTGCAACTAAAGATTACAGAGGAATTGCTGACCTGTATCAATGGAGGAAGTTTCCACACAGGAAGTTCCCTCCATTGATGATGTCAATATATTTCATCGATTCAAGTATCACTCCCCTCTAAAAAAGAAAAACAAAATAGGGAGGCCAGATGTTTTCCAATTCATTTTGCTTCTCTGCTATTGACTAGCTGTAGGGCACAGGACTCATGACTTAGCTTCTCTGGGTTTTGATGTTTTTATCTCCAAAATGAGAGGGTGGGTCCAATGGCCTTCCATGTCTCTTATATCTATGCTTCTATTATCCTACCAAAGTGACCATAGCTAAGTCATCTTATTACTCTAGTCCACAATTTCCTTATCTCTAAAATGAGAGAATTAGACTAGATGAACTTTAAAGGAACCTTCCTTGTTTAAATCTGTGGTCCAATACATTTTGCTTTGCATCACTGCTGCAAAGGTCACACAGGTTTATCACCAGTGAGACTTTCTTGCCTTGCTTGTACTTATTAGAAATCTATCTTAGAAAACTGACAAAGGAAAAACAAATTCAGGCAAATGAATACAAATTTGAAGAATTGATTTCTATTATGACATATTGTCTTTTTTTCCCAATCCAATACATTGAATAACATCTTTTTCTCCCAATATTTGCTTTGTTTATTACATTGTCCATGCTCTCACTGAAAGGGTGCTGAATTTTGAATCAGAGGATTTGAGTTCATATCCCAGGTCTGCCATTTCTATTATTTGTGTAACTATAGTACAAATACTAAAAATTCCTGTGCTTCTTTGTCCTATTCAATGAATGAGTCTGATTCGATGACATCAGAGGTCAGATTCAAATCATATCTTCTATTTACCATTTGTGATCTTGGGGTAAGTCACCACTTCTAACCCAAGTTTCCTCATCTCTAAAATGTAGGATTGGACTATATGACTTCTAACTTTCCTTCCAGCCCTAAATCTATTACTCAGAATCTTATGAATTTATAGATGATGCATTAATTCATTTAAAGGAGACTTTAAATCTCAGAAATATTATCTCACCAATTTGTGTACGTAAGTCCATTTCCCAAATCCATATGCATGCTTTTGTTGGCTAATCTATAAGATAGTAGCAGTAGCCATTAACTTGTAGGAGAACAAAATCAATCCATCATTCTGCTTGAAGTAAAGGAAAATGTCTGCTAAGAAACAGGTTATTTGTTATATAATGACAGATACTGAGCATTTTCATGATTCTGATTCTCAGTTGTCAAGCTTTCGAGGTCATTATTTTGGCCTTGATGCCTTTGTCCCTACTCTGTCAGCTATACTGCTCTCTATGTTTCTCTTTTCCTTGCTTGTGAGAGAATTGCCCTGACTTTCCTAATGCATGTGTATTCCATTATACTCTAAGTGGGTCAAGATCTAGAGTGAGAAAGTAGGCATTGTTGCAAAATTCCTTGGTTTTAGAATGAAAAAAACATGGATTCAAATCGTGATTTTGTTTTCTACCTGAATGGCCATTGACAAATCAAAACTTCTTTGGTTTTCAGTTGCTTCTTCTGTTAAATGAGAAGGTTGGAATCCTAAGATATTTCCCAGCTCTAAATCTAGTATCTCATGATCTAGTATAAAGAGCAGCCTCTCAGGATAATTACCAAATGGAAGATAGGCAAACAATTCTGCCTTATATTTTGACTACCTTGCTAAGCATCCTTCAGTCAGTAATAAGCAAATTTTCTCTCAGTATATTGTAAGCCTAATGTGGTAACATTCATAATTTTTTTAGTTAGCTAGGCACCTGTGCATGTTTGGATGATCTCAACCTATGAATTACAGAATCATAAATCTGGAAGGGATCTCACATACCATCATTTTACCAATGAGAAGTTCAGAAGACACAAATCAAGAAAACATACTAACATGCGTAATGGTAACTGACTTTCCCCTTTAAAATAGTTTTGAACATTATCTTAAACTTATGCTAATGTCATTACAAGTTTGATCTTGAATCAACTTCACTTGTTCATTCTCTTAGTAGCATGGCTTAAAAGTTTCTGTTTTCTATTAAAAGCAAAACATTTCCTCTCCATTAAATTAGCTCTCCACTTGAAAGAAATACTTCAATTGAATAGACACATTTTGAAATTAAAAAATTGTTATTTTTTTGTTTTTAAATCGTGTCTAGTTTACTCACAAAGTGAACATTGTATCTTGATTTGAAGAGATTTCAGGATGGTAAAACTGTTGCCTTGCTAGGCTGCCCATTCCACTTTGGGATAGCTTTAATCAACAGGAATTGCTTCCTTATGTCAAGATTCCACCCATTTCTAGGTCTGACCTCTGAGTCCAAGTAGAACAAGTTTAATCCCATAGAAGTATTGGGTTTCCTTATTCAATCCTTCCTTCATTTGGTCCTTCAATAATAAGTGTGATCTTCATTGTCTTCTTTCCCATTTTCACAGGAGGATGATCCATTCTCTCAATGCCATTGCTAAAATGTAGCCCCCAAAGCTGACTATAATTTTTCAGATATAAGCTAAACAAACAAAAGAACTACAGGACTCTCTCCATTCTCATTCTAGATATTATGCCTTACTTCATCAAATCCAAGAATGTATTTACTTTCTTTTTTGTTTCCATACCACGTTGTTGACAATCCATTAAATTCCCTGATCTTTTCCACGTGAACTCTTGACAGTCATCAAGGTTACAGATACTAGGCTAAGTGCTGGGGACACAAAGAAACCATTGTCCCTGGCATCTAGGGCTAATATTCAATTGGAGATGACATGTAAAGAAAGCATTAAGTAGATTTAAAAATATATTGAGTGAGTGGAAAGTAATCTTAGAGAGAACTTCCTAAGAATTGATGGAATATGGGAATGTTCTCCTATAAAAAAGGTGCAATTTATACTGGTGTTGAAGGAAGCCAGAGAATCCAAGAGGCAGAGATGAAAAGGGAGAGCATTCAAGCAAGGCATGAGACACGACGAGTAGAGAGACAATGAGTCAGGAGATGGAGGTTGCAATAGAAGCTGATCAAGTTAGGTTGCAGAGTGAGAATCATTTCTTCTTGTGTGGAGGCAGGAAAGGGAGAAGGAGATATTTGTTCTAAGTATTTTAAGCTAGAATTCAGAACATGTTTTCAGCAACTTATATATAGTAAGTGTTCAATGAAGTTTACTTAATGAATTTAATATCATTAAATGAATGATTTTGGGTTTTTTGTTTGTTTTTTGTTTTTGTTTTTGCACAGAAGAATCCATAGTTAGGTTCCATAGTCTATGTATGAAATTCAACTACGTGATGGGTTAAATGGGTTTTGTTAGCTGACTTGGGAAGCTAGCTGCATGATAGATAGACCATGCTTCCTTTGAGAAAATTGCCTTCTGGGTTACAACCAACCTACAAGTAGGTTTTAGAAATAAAGCCTGCTCACAAATTGAGTACAGGCTAGAAAACTGCTTACTCACCCCAATCTGATGACTCAGAATTGGAGAGAATTTAGAGGGAACCAGGGGAGGAAGTGATACAGCAGGAAAAGTACTAGCCCTGGAGTCTAAAGATCTGAATTAAAAGTCTTCCTTGGATGCTTACTACATGTGTGACTTTGGGCAAATCATGTAATTTCCTTAGGACTTGTTTTCATTATCTATAAAACAGAGAGACTTTGAGATTTCATTCTAGTACTAGATCTATGACCTCTATGTTTCTTAGTTTTTCTATATATTTATAATGAAGTGCCAAAGTCAAGGGCAAAGGAGAACCTGAACTAGATTGCCAGTGTGTGTATAATGAGGTAGCTCCAGATCCTTAAAAACAAAGCTGTCAATTTAATAGTGAATCTCTACTTCCTCTGCAGATGTCTTTGGTATGGGGAACAGGAGCAAATAAAAAAGGCAAAAATCATGCCTTTTCATTTCCAATAAGAGAAGAGAGGTCTGCAATGGTGAACTCTCTTGTACAATTCAACAGTCTGCATCTATTGAGCACCTACTATTTCCTAGGACCTGAAAGTACAAACATAAAAATCAGAATAGCTAGTAGTCAAGTTTGGATAGAATATAAGATGATGGGAAGGAAAAAAGTTGTTTAATAAATTGAATTTGGAGTCACTAAATGTTTGATGTTATTGAATACAGGAAAGTAATAACTGACATTATGAGTCCACTCTCTAAGGTTCCTGTGCCCTGTTGTTATGATTTCTAGAACCATTTCTGTTTGTTTTGAACTGAATTTGACATTTATTAGTACTGGGGACTTCCAATGAGAAAATACCTTCTACCATCACAGCTTGGTACCTTCTTTGCACTATACAATCTTAGAATTTAGTGGAGCACTGAGAAGTTAGATGGCTTGCCCAAAAGTCATATGGATAGAGTATCACAAGCCTGAAATTCAAACCCAGGGCTTCCTGTCTCTGAGTCAAGTTCTTAGTCTATTATAACATGGCTACCATTCAGAACCATTTTTACAAATAGAGAAATTGAAATGGACAAGTCGCAAAACACAAAAGTCCAGAAATTTAAGTCTGAACTCACCACTCAACCTCCCACCTATATTTTACCCCTCTACTCAATGGGAATGAGCTAGAGAATAGGGTTGAGGTTCCAGATTACTGAAGAAAAGAGAAGGAACCCTTATTGGCCATCTCCCTCCAGTCTTCCCACAACAATGACCAGAGAAAACTTCATTGCAGAAATGACAAGCCCTTGAAACTTCTCTTCCTGCTAAAAATCCATGTTTTGAAAATCTACCAAGGGGTTTCTAGATGAGGTAGTGAACCAAGTGCCAGAATTTTGGAATTTTGCCTCAAATTCATATTCATTATGTGACTCTGGGCAGTGCTATTGAACTCTCAGTCTCATTATATATATATATATATATATATATATGTATATATATATATATATATGTATGCAACAAGAAAGTGATAATACCTCCTCCTTCATAGGAATAAGATATATTAATCACACTGAATCGCAGTTTCCCCATTTGTAAATTGTAGATAAATAGTCTCTACCTAAGGTTATTTCAGAGATTAAATGATATGTGTGAGGTGTTTTTCAAATCTTAGAGTGTAATATCAATATCAGTCACGTCCTCCATAGTACCACAATTAATTAAATTAAGGTAGGACAGGGCAGGGTAAAACTGTATTTATTTTTATTTCTAGACAATTCTGATTTTTAAAAAAAGAGTTCCTTAGGGAATAGACTGGGATATTTGCCTCCAGGGAAGTTTCTGGATCAAATTCTGTCATCTCTGACCAGGGAAAATGGAGAGGATGATAGGATTTGCTGAAGAAATCAGCTGAAGAATGAGGCTGAAGAAAGTAATGGTTAGTGCATGGGCCACATCCAACTTGTCATGTCCAAATGGTATTTTAGAAAACTCTCACGTGGAAAGTGTCTCAGCTTCATGCACTTCTGCAGAATAAAATAGGTTTCTGAGAGGAAAGAGAAGACTTCCTGAGCCCGCTGTGTCTGCCAGTCGGTTTTGTTTGGTTCCCACTGCTTGAATGAACCTTTTCTCCTTCTTTTCTCCACCCCCCATTTGCCATCAAGCGGAAATTGCTTCTCCTCTCCTAGCCTGGTGGGTATAATGTGTATGCCTCTAAATGACTGTCCCAAAACTATGAATGGAGGGCTTTCAATTCCCTGCCACAGAATTCCCAGAGGATGCTCTGTGACCAGACCATTATGACACAGGCTGGTCTAATGGGAGACTAAGAGAATAAAGGCTCTCTTCCCCACCCCCTGCCTTCCATTGCAAATGGGCTTGATTAGAAGGAGAGAAAGACAGGGCTATTTCAAGCTCTGACTGCTGAGAAGGCTATGGAGGTGAATTCCAAAGCCACTGCCAGCCCGCCTTTATTCTGGCTTTTGTCTCATTTAGTAACTGGATGCAGGATGATGGAGATCAGAAATGTGCTTCATGATGTCTAGATTTGTGGGCAATTGAAACTCCTGCCCCTTTATCATATGCCTGTTATGACTGAGGGAAATATATCTTGTTTTTTTTTTTAATTTAAGCTTGGTCATGAGAATTAATAAAAGAGATGACATGGCATAGGGGAAAACAGAATGGCTTTGAAGGCAGAGGACCTTGGTTCAAACACTCTTAACTGTCCCCTTGCTAGCAGCAAGTTGCTTGTGCTTTCGACTCAGTTTTCACATTTGTAAAATGAGTAGGTTGGATTAATGGCTTCTTAGGACTCCTTCACCTGCAAATCCATGATCTGTGACGTGAGAGAGGGAGAGGGAAGCCACTTCACCTCTCCTGGTCTCAAGTTTCTTTCTCTGTAAACCAAAGGAGGCGAAAAGACTTTATGACCTCTAAATTTCTTCTAGATTCTTAGTCCAATATGATTCTTAGTCCAGGAGCCTATGCATGTGAGCCACCCCCTCTATTCTTCAATTAGGCAAGTTGGAAAGGAAGGAAGACATCTTCCTGCTTGCCGTCCATTGCTAAAAGTCATCAGAATAATTTCATTCTCATTTGAGGAAATAAGAGACAGTGTGATACAATGGGAAAAGCAGTGAATTTAGGATCGTTTTAATTCCATCTGTGCTGCTTTTTACTCATGTGATCTTAGACATGACACTGAACCTTTAAATTAAACTGTCACTGGGTCCTTCTGAGCTTAAATCTATGGTCCTATGATCATTTGTAGACTTCAGTTTCTTTAGCTATGGCCACAACAGTTGAAGCTATTCACTAGCTGACCTTTGAGGTCCCTTCGAGATAGCTCTAAATCTGTAATTTTACACTGAATATTAAGAGAAAACTGCATCAGGACACTGTGGAAAGAGCACAAAAGTGGTAATCAGGAGACATAGATCCTAGTCTTAGCCCTATTATGAATTAGTTGTGTGGACTTGGATAAGTGTTTTCCCTTACTCTAGTCTCAGTTTCCATGGTTTTTAAATGAATAAGTTGTACTAGTTGACCTTTAAGATCCTTTGCAGTTCTGAAATCTTATTAATATTATGTAGAATACAAATTCCTTTGAAGGGTTGGATTGTATGAGTGTGTATAATTGTACATGTGATTCATCTTAGTGACCTCAGTGCCTACCACAATACGTTGCACATAGTAGGAACTTATTTTTGTTCAGTTATGATGTATTAAACCTTTATGAGCATCCTGGGAAGCAGTAATGATATAATTCTAGGTCAAGAATCAGTGAATTGGATCAAGGTTTCAGTTCTGCCAGTTTTGAAAAGTCAGGAAATATACCCTGCTTATTTCTGGTCTCCTCAGTAAGCTAGCTGGCTAGAGAAAGATTGATTTCTTTTCCACCTTAACATTAAAAAAGAAATGAGAAGCTGACAGTGAATTATTTGGCTATTCAATTTTCCAGTATTAATATGAAATGGTGTGATCTGATAGTTTTACAGCAGGCCCCCCTGCTATTATCAATTCAGATGGAAGGGTCAGCTCCTATTACCACCACCCTCCATTTTCAGATTCATATAACTCAGATGTTAAAAATAACGTGCTTCCAAAATTAGGGTATTTTAATCTCAGGTTAGATAGAATCTCAATGGAATAGAGGCAAATGATGGCAGGATGGGGCAATGCTTTATAGGAACATTCAATCAAGGAAGTCTCCAAGGAAGCACATCTCCAGCAATTATCATTTTCAGTATTTCATAAGGTGACATAATTTCAGTATTGGAAGGGCCTTCAGAGGCCTTTGTAAACAAGAATTGCCTTTATAGCATATTTTCAAAGAGATACATTTTCTAAGTCTTAACATCAATCCACCTATGGCTTCATATTTTGTTCCCCAGAGCCAAGCATAATATAATTCTGATCCCTTTTCCAGATGGAAAGATAGATGGATAGATGAACAGATAGAGAAAAAAAGATAAGAAATTTATTAAGAATTCACTATGTGTCCGGTAAGCAACAAACAGTTGTTACTCTCAAGGCGTTTAAATTCTAATGAATTTAGATTCTGATAGAGCTATAAATAAGGCAAAGGAGAACAAAGCTACTTGGTGAAGTGAGAGAGCTTTGAGAATAAAACATTGAAACAAGAGTAGAATGAACATGGCCTAAGTAATTCATAAAATGGTGGTCCAAGTCAGGGACTCACTAGGTAGGAGAGATGGATACTAGGAAAGAGGTGAAGTCCAGAGAGTAGAGTCAGTAATGAAATGAGCATAAGCTGGGCACTTTGTGAAGTCTTGTATTTGGGTGGGAGGGAAGGATTGGAAACTCATTCATTAGGAGAGAGGGCTTTTCAAATGTTTGGAGACGATTATCATCTCTCCATTGTATCTTTCTGTTTTCTAGACTAAAGATCTCTATATAGCCCAGATTAAAGACTCTTTACCTTTTTTATTACCTTTCCTCTGAGAACCTTCATTTTCCTTCCTAAAATGTGGTCCTAGAAATGAAAATACTCATAGAATCAGATCAGGACAATCTATGATGAGATTAATATCTTCTGTCTTTTCAATGCAGATGCGGAACTCATTAGGATTTTTGGCTGCCTTGTTACACCCTCAACTTACATTGAGCTTGTAACTCACTGAACAGACTATTTCCTTCACTAGGAAGGGGAATTATGAAATTGTTTTCAAAAAGCAGTGAAGAAAATTTTAACTTAATTGAAAAAAAAAATCACAACCTGGAGGTGGAAAATAAGGATGTGTGTTATTAAGAAAGAAGTTGGTAATTTGTGGTATGGGGCATGAGGAGTAAGAGGAAAATTAGAAGAAAAAAATGAACTTGCCAATGAAGTTGTCTGCTCTGTGTGGGTCGTGTCTTGGTCTCTGATCACTCAAATGAAAATTTAAGGCATGAAAATGTGTTTGGTGATTCATAGCATCAACTAATTGCTTTGCTCTTTAAAGAAATGCAAACAATTGAAATAGAAGAATAAAGTCAGTACTCACTGTACTGAATAAATATGTTTTAGAATGATTATTTCTGAGGAATACACAAATTTATGATTTCATAATACTTTGGTCAGTGCAGTTGTCTGTAGGAATTATGGGTCTGAATAATGAGGCCCCTTGCTTTCAAAGTCTACAGTTAATTCCACTTGACCCAAGACAGCAGAATTAGGAATGGAAGTTATAGAGAGATTTAGGCTTGATGGTTAGCTATCAATTTCAACCATCCCAAAGTTCAATGGGCTTCCTTGTGAGTGTTCCCCTTTCTTGAGTTCTTCAAGCAGATGATTGGTCCCTTGTCAAAGATGTTGTAAGTAAAATTCTTGTCCATTTACCAGTTGGCTAAGTTGGCCTGAGAGATCACTTTCAATCCAAAATTATGTGATTTCTTACATCGTAGGTCACAAACAATATAGTTCAGTGGTATCAAAACCAAGGCTCATGAGAAATGAGCAATTTAGAAAACTCTCCAAACCAGATTAAAATGACAGTGAAAAGGGGCAGCTAAGTGGTATAGTGGATAGAGCACCAACTGTGGAGTTAGGAGAACCTGAGTTCAAATTCAGCCTCAGATATTTCATACTTATTAGTTATATGTGAACCTGGCAAGCCACTTGAAATGTTTAATAAAATAAAAAATGCAATATAGCATTAATTTAATGTATTTCTATGTCAATATACAGACATATAAATGTATTGCTGTTGCTTTTCTACTTGGTGAAAGCCTCCTCTTCTTTGAAGCCCTAGCATAACCTCAATTTTCTTCATGGATTTTTATACCTCACCTTTTTCCTCCCACCTCCATGAAAGGGATCTGTCATTGAAATCCTATAAGTACTTTTTTGGGGTCTTTTCTTTGCCCTTATCTTAATTTCTACCTTGTGTCTTGCATGTCTAAGTTGCAAGACACCCTCCCCTCTCCACATTAAACTTTAAGATCTTTGAGGATAGACATGAGAACATTTTTTTTTCATCTTTGAACTCCCTACTGCCCTGCACAAGTCCCTTATACCATATAGATGCTTAGTTAATATGTTTTGGACAAGTAGGTAGCAGACTGATTAGATGGTGTCAGGGAGAGTCATTTCCCTAAGTTCAAATCTGGTCTCAGACAATTATCGTCTGTGTGATCCTGAGCAAGTCACTAAACCCTCAAATTGCCTGTTTCCTCATTTTCCCTCAATTTCCTCATATATAAAATGAACCAAAAAAAAAAAAAAGAATTAGCAAATCACTCCAGTCTCTTTGTCAAGAAACCCCTAATTAGGAATGTGAAGAGTTAGACCTGATTGAATCAACTGAATAACAAATATGGTTCAGTTGAACTGCTCTCTTGAAGGGATTTTACTTTTAAAAAATATGGGGGCAGCTAGATAGTGTAGTGGGTAGAGCATCAGCCCTGAAGTCAGGAGGATCTGAGTTCAAATCTGACCTCAGACACAACACTTCCTGGCTGTGTGAGTTTGGAAAAATCACTTAACCCTAATTGCCTCAGGAAAAAAAAATAATCTGTGAAATTACTGAACATCTCCTGTGTGTCCAGTCGGTAAAGAATTGTGAGAAATACTGAAAAAGATGGCCTAACCCAGCTCTCATTTTGTTTTCAAGCTAGTTAGGGAAATAAATATTACACAAGATCAGTAGAGAAATGATACAGGCTGCTCAGATAAGGTGTTTCCTTGGAAAGTAAGAAAGGGATGCATACAAATAGAAATATCTAGGGTAATTGACAAGTGTACAAGTGTGGCCTCCCAAAGTCATAGAATTCCACTAGCCCCTATATTTATTCTTATTTGATGTATTATCAAGCTTGCTATATAAGCATTTGGTTACCTTCCATTTTACCTCTTCTTTACCAAAGGACTCAACTATCTTTGGATGGAATCAGCTGCCTGTTTGAAATTAAATATCAGGCTTTATCAAGTCTTCAACTCAAAATGTGTCCATCAACAATACATACATTTTGTTTCTTAGGAGCACCCTCTAAATTTTGTTCCTTGAGGAAAAGTCCCAATGACAGCCCTCTACCCATAATGAAGGTCCTGATCATCTTTACCTGCTTTATAAGATTTGATAACTATACTGATAAACATCTCATTTTTAAAATCTTATTTTCAATTGAAAAATAGAGATAAAATATATGTTGCAGATCTTAAAATCTTAGATTTGGCCAATATGGATGATATTATTTTGTTATACAATATGAAAGAGACCTCTTTGGTTCCCATGAAGAAAATCCTTTATAAGAAACTTAGAACTATAGGATAAAGATTTTAAAACTAAGTTATTCCAAAGGCCAACTCTCATCTTTTTATATGACAGATGAGTATATGAGTCTGGGAAGGGTTAAATGTCTTGACCAATGTCACACTGGTAGTGAGTGGCTAAGCCAGAATTTGTACCCATATCATCTGACTCCAATGTACTATCCATTGAATTAGTTAGATGATAATTATTTATAGTAACTCATTTCTAAAATGCTTTAGAATTCTCAAAGGATTTGCCTCACAATAATCTTATGTGGACATTATTATGGGTATTATCATACTCATTTTATGGATGGGAAAACTCGAGATTAGGAGGGGCCAATTTAATTGCCCAAAGTCACATGGTATGGCAATTGTCAGTTGAGAGTTAGATTCAGAATAGATCTTCTTTTCTCTCTGACATGATGATAAAGAATTTCAGGCAAGGCTCTTCCTTATTCTGCTCCTGAGGCCAAGGAGTATTCACTTACAGATGACTAATAACTTGACACAGCAATTCTGAAAGAAGAAGAAATTTAAACTAGTAATAAGAACCACTTCCAAGTGAAGATATATGACCTTTAATCTACCTCAACCTCCCCATTTTCCAGATAAGAATACTGAGAACCAAAGATTGGCCTGCCCAAGGCCATATTTTCCTAGGTGGCAGAGACCAGATTTGAATCCAGGTTCTCCTCTGACTCTAAACCCAGTGGGTTTTTTTCATTACATTAGATTGCTTACTTTCACAAGGAAAAGGTAAGAATATATAATTTGATTTCTAAAAATGGGATCTAGTTCCAACTGTTAAGAGTATGCCATGATAATTGGAAACAGTCTTCAAAAAAAAAGAAAGAAAAGAAAAAGAAAAGAAAAAATACAATCAACAGCCATATAGAAAAAATGCTCCAAGTCACCAAGAGAAATGAAAAACAATTCTGAGGTTTCACCACTGCCAGCAAATTGACAAAAATGATTAAAAATGCAAATAGTCTACATGAATTGGGCTTTGACAATAGCATAGTAGTATTTTATGCTAAAGTAATAGCCAGAATTTACATAGCACGCTGTATAATCTGTTTCATTTGATCCTCATAACAACTCCCAGAAAAAATTGCTTATTATTATCTCCATTTTGCAGATATGGAAACTGAGAATGAGAGAGATTAAATAACTTGCTCAAAATCCTAGTGCTAGTAAGTGTGCAAAATGTGTTATGAGCCCTGGTCCTCCTGACTCACAATCCAACAACTCCAAATTCTTCCTGTCTCCAGATAATATGTTGGTGTCTGAGTTGAAAATGAAGCAAACAATTCAAAATTATACAGGAAAATTCACTAAACTCTTCTACCCTTTGACACAGAGGTACTTTAGCTAGATCTAGATCTAGATCTAGATCTAGGTCCTTTATATTCTAAGGTACTTGTAGCAATATTTTTTTGTGGCAGCAAAAAACTGGAAACAAAGTGGGTATCCATCAGCTGGGAAGTGGCTGAATAAATTGTAGTAAATGAATGTAGAATGTAATTGTGCCCAAGAAACAATTAATATGAGGAATTCACAGAAACACAGTGAGACATGAAGATCTGATTCAAGCAGCCCCGAGAACAATTTGTGTAATGAGCACAATCATGTAAACCAATATTAACATAAAATACCAGCTGCACTCAGATTAATTGCAATGACCAATCTTAGTTGCAGAAAACAGATAATGAAACCTACGTTCCTCCTCTCTGTGGAAAGGGAAGGGATTTTTTAGAGTACTAAACTGAGAGTGGATTTTTCTTTGTTCTTAATCTGGGATCTATGAACTTTTCTGAAAATATATTTGGATAATTATTTCAACATAATTGACTTTCTTTATAATTCTCTAAGTTTTATCTTATACATTAAAAAACTTCTGAGAAGAAACCTTTAGGTTTCACTAAGCTGTCCAAGAACCTATAATAAACAAATACCAATTAAGATTTTCTATTCTTAAGGAAGGTTAAATGAGAACAGGAAAGGTAGAATATTGGGAAGTTTTTTTTTTTAATGGCATTCCGAAAATTAAAAATTTATAAATGATATGACTAACATCAAATTTCTCTATTCTTTTCTTTTCTTTTTCTTTCTTTCTTTCTTTCTTTCTTTCTTTCTTTCCTTTTTTTGGCTTATGTCTTCAGTTATTTTTGCTTAGGGAAAAAAAAGTGAGGAACTGAGGAAATCACTCAAAATATTCAGATAAACAAACAATACTGCTTTTGAGACAATATTCCTTAAGGGCTAAATTGCCTGTCTTGGTTATCTCCATCAATCAGATTTAGTGAGCTGTTAGTCATTGCACCTCCCTTTCACCTTGATTGCCTAGGGAGGTGTGCAGTAGAATAATATTTTTGTGGAATAAGAAATTCAAGTAATTTCATATTCCCTTAGGAAGCCACAGTTCACCCTGACAAATGTCCAAAAAGGGGACAAAGGTAAATAAGATCTGTCGTTCTGCAAGGGTCACTTTGCAAACAGATCCTGGATCTGTTGCTTGTGCATTGGGAAGGTTCTCTGAACAGCTAAATAATATTTATGACATAATAACGTGTATCAAAAATTGGCCAAGGCTACTTCATATCAAAATAAACACTAAAATGTAATTTAAGGAGCAAAACACAATAGCAAGGTTCCCTGAAATAAAGGTGCAAAGCCCCCTAAATCTGAAGGATTTGGAAGTTCAGGCCTAGTCATTGAAAAATCTGAGTCAATGAAAAGTTTAAATCATACAGCATATTTCCAATATAGTTTTTAATAACTTCAAAGAAATCTATCACAAAATAAGATAGAAATGGATTCACAGAAACAAACAGGAAAGTTAATACATTTATTATAGGTAATTATAGGTTTATATTATATAATAATGTATCATAAACAGCTTTTTAACATGTAAGAATGGATAACATCCCAGTAATTAGAAACCTATTCATTAAACAGATTATTAATTTCAAAGCTACTTGTGTTCAAATGAATTCCCCAATACCATCCAAATAATACTCTAAGATTTTCTCCATATAGTCCAATAGATATGTGATTTCATTGATAGGAATATTCTTCCCTAATAATGCAGATCAGAACCCACCTATGTAACTTGGTTTTTTAGCTTTTAAACATCAAGAGAGCCTGTATACCTGGGAGCAGTTTGCTATGCTAGGAAGAGCACTGTCCCTGAACTCAGATGACATGGATTCAAATCTTGCTTCTTATCTATGATCCCGTGATTTGGGTAGCATAATAAAAAAGCCAAGAGGAAGAGAAGCTTCAGTAAACCTATGAAAGATAAATGGAGGAATGAATGAACCATATGATTTTGGACTTAGGGAATCTAGTTTCCTATCCTGCCTTTGTTACTTAGACAGGTCACTGACTGGTTCTGACCTCAGTTTCCTTATTTTAAAAAAAATGAAAAATTTGGAGTAGATGACTTGTTTTTATTAGATTCAATGATTAGATCTACCTCATGAATATGAATCATCATTTTTCAGAGGGAGAAAAACTAGCTACACTATATCTTAAAATCCCCCCCCCATGGCTTCTAATTGGAATTAGGTAGATGAATGAAGTATTTTTAAAAATAAATTTAGGTTTTTCTACTTTAATTGTCACTCCAGGAAGCCAATGACAGTAGAAGGGCCAAGAGAGATACCATGAAAATCCATTCCTAGCTACCAGAAATAACAGGGCTAAAGGCAAAGCAAACAATATCAGCTGAATTCTCCATTGTGCTCTTATCCCTTCCTTTCTCCACCTCCCCCAAGGTCCTATATTCCCTTCCTTTGTTCATTTGGTCTCAAAGGTACTCTTCCTTGATTCAGTCTCTAAATGGAGGATTTGTTCTCCCCTTCACCTTCATGCAGAGATGATGTTCAAAAGAAATGATATGAAAAGCGGATAATAATCCACAGCTATGTATCTTGAGCTTCTCGCTTTTAAGAGAAGAGAAAAAAATCCTGTAAATAAAAAGAAATTAGAAATTGTTCTAATGCTCTGTAATCCTCACTATAGCTACCCAATATTAAAGTATTAATGTCAGATACATGTTATAGATTTTTTAAAGGCAGCAATAATACAGAACTATTTCTAGGGGCCTTTCAAAACAAAAGCAAGAAATGTTTCAGAACATATTGTTATTGTCTGTAGCTATAATCCCTAGTGGGCTGCTTTCCTCTAGGGGGGGAAACACTAATAAATTTGCAAAACTAATGAATTTGGTGAAGCTTGGCAGAGGTAAAAATCGGCCTAAATAATAGACTACCCGAACATTTATTTGGCATCCACCTGCAAATCTCCCTAATACAGATATATTTCATTAAGCTTTCAAAGTAAAAAAAAATCTGAATTCTATCCTTTTGGAATGAGCTTCTTTCTTTATATATACCTAAAGCTAAGAGCTAGGTGGTATAATAGATAGAGCACTGTTCCTGGAGTTGGAAAAACCTGAGTTCAAATCCAAATAAGATGTTTACCAACTGGGTAGCCCAAATTAAATCACTGAACCCATGTCTACTTCAGAATTTTTCATCTGTAAAGTGCGGATAATAGCACCTACCTCCCAGAGTTGTTGCAACTATAAAATGAAATAATACATATAAAGTGTGTTCAAACTTTAAAGTGTTATAGAAGTACCAGTTATTAGCAGTTTTTTGGTCATGAATCCTTCCCTCGTCTCAATCAAGCTGAAGCTTACGGACACCTTTCATGCTTTTAAGAAGATGAAATAAAATTTATAAGATTACAAAAGAAACCAGTTGTATTGAAATATAATTATCCATATACTAAAAACATCCCCAGTCCCCAGATTAAGCATATTTTGTCAATGGATTAAGATCAACACTCTCCTGAGCAATAGTTCTCTGTTTTCAGAAGACAATCGATTTAGTCAAAGATGACCCAAGATAAAACCTGGTTCATTTGTTTTATTTTACAAATGAAGAAGCTGAAGCCTATGGAAGCTAAGTGACTAATTATGGTATTAGAGATTTAGAGCTGGAAGAGATGCTTTAAAGCCATCTTGTCCAGCCCCCTCATTTTACAGATGAGTAAACTGAGCTCAGGAAAAGTTGTCATACAAATAAGTGTTGGGGATGGGATTCAAACCCAAGTCACTGTTTTTTTTTTTTTTTTTTTTTTTTATTATACCAACAGATTTTGCAGTTGAGAAATTAGAATGCATTGGGTGCAAGGGCCCAGAGGACCTGAAGGAAGACCAAGTGATCTGATTCTTTCTCTGTTCCCATCCTCTAACCCCCCAATCCAACATTTGCTACATCTTGTGTATTATATCCCTGTGGCATCTCTCATCACTTCCCTTCTTTGTACTCATTGGGCCACTACTTTGATTCAGCTTCTCATTATGATTTGTCTGAATTATTCTAGTCTCCCTACAATTAATCTTCTAGCTTCTAGTCATCCTCACTAAGCCATCCTTCAAGTAAGTGCCGTAGGGGTGGAATACAGACAACATGATAGTTTAAAGCTGCCCGGCCTGGCCAGGACTGTGAGGGCCCAGAATAGCAGGATGGTTTCACTGGCCTGCACCTACTTAGCATGATCACAGGTTCTAGAAAATGGCTGATTTCACCTGGTGTGCACTGGGGTTTTAGTTTGTTCCCGTCCTAGTTCTGGGCATCAGTAGTGCTCCTGGGACTTTTCTTTATGGATTAGATAGGCCTTGGAAAATAATTTACTCATCTCAATCTAAGTCCCAGGAAGTGGAAAATGCCAAAATAACCCTATCTAGACATAAAGCAAATGAAATGGAAATATGAAGTTGTAACCTAGGATTTAGAACTATCAATCCTGTGCAAATGTTCCAGACCAGTCAACAAATGTTGATACATATCATGTTGATATAATGTTGATATATCCCACATATACCAGATACTGAGCTAAGTGCCAGGTGTCTAAAGGCCAGAGTCATAGTTTCTGATTCCAAATGTTTATACTATTAAAATATCACTTATTCATTTATGTGTCTATGAGTATGCACATGTATGCATGTGTGTATATAAATATGTATGCACATGTAAACATAGACTTATGTGTATATATGTGTGTGTGTGTGCGCGCACATGTGAAAAATTGATACAAGGCAATTGGGTGAGGGAGGTACTAGTACCTGCAGAGATCAGGAAAGGCTTCATGAGGTTCTTAACTTGGAAGCTGGAGAGAGCCAGAGACAGAGACAAAGAGACAGAGAGAGACAAACAGAAATAGAAAGAAAGAGAGACAGAGACAGAGAAAGAAAGAGACAAAGACAGACAGAGACAAAGAGATCTATAGAAATATACATCTCCATCAATATATGTATGTGTGTATAGAAAGAAAAAGAAAAAAATATATGTGTGTCTATGTTTAGAGACAGAAAGATATACAGTGTGTCTTTTTTTCCCCTGAGGCATTTGGAGTTAAGTAACTTGCCCAGGGTCACGCAGCTAGGGAATATTAAGTGTCTGAGTCACATTTGAACTCAGATCCTCCTGACTTCAAGGCTGGTGCTCAATCCACCGTGCCACCTAGCTGCCCCTATAGTGTGTCTTTTCTATAGAGATAGACATTTATCTATCTCTATACACACATATATATTTGTGTATATATATATATACATACATGCATATATACATATATGTATGTAATATAATATATATTTCAACATAATTGTGTGTTTTATTATATATGCATATAATAATGTACAAAAAACTAATTATACTATCCATGGACATTTCCATTGCCCTTGGAATGACTCTCAGTTTAAATAATTCAGAGATTATAGTACTGCATTGCTCATAAACGGAAAGCATCACAGTTGCAAGAGGTTTTTTAGATAAAATTTTATTAGTATTTTTGTACCTCACTTAAATTTCCTCCTATATTTTTCCCTCAGGGCTCATTCAATATGACATTTTTTTTCCAGGAGAAATATTTTAATGTGTTTTTTCTTGGTTCATCTTATGCTTTTTGAGAAAAATGATTTATGTAGGTTAAACTCCTTATAGCTATCACTATTCAATTGTTTCAATCATGTCTGACTCTTTGTGACTTCATTTATGGTTTTCTTGGCAAAGATACTGGAATGGTTTGCCATTTTCTTCTCCAGCTCATTTTACAGATGAGCTATAGAAACTGAAGCAAACAGAGTAAAATAACTTGCCTAGAGTCACACAGCTAATAAATATCTCAGAGCAGATTTGAACTCAGGAAGATGAGTCTTCATGACTCTAGGCTCAGCCCTCTATCCTCTGAAACATCTCGCTTCTCCTAAGTTCCTTAAGGAATATATTTGCTAAGAATACTACAGTGTAAAATCAGCCATGTTCTGTTTCTTGACTGTGTTTACTAAAAATGAGTGAAAATGCATGAATCTTAGATCATGTGTGAGAGAGACACAGAGACACATCAATAATTTTCTTATCGAGTTATCACTACATTATGCTCAGTCTGGTTATCTCATATAATTTGTTGTTGCTATTTAGACATATTTTCATTATTTGGGGAATACTTTCTATGAGTTCAAATCAATAAAATCTGCATCTTGAAATAGGAAGGAGTTGCCCAAGATGCTGAGATGCTAGTGACTGGCTCATAGTCACATGGCTAAGATGTATCAGATGTGGAACAGAAGCCCAGATGTCTGTGACTCCTAATCAGGGCCACTAAATATACTATATCATATGCTTCTTCCCTTCTCTGTTATCATTTATATCCCAAATTAAAAAACAAGTAGGATCTATCATTTATTCTTTAGTAACTATTACTAAAGGTAATCTCTTTCTGAATATTTTACTCTTTAAACTGAGGATTTAAATATATATTATATGCACATATATATATATATATATATATTTAAAATTTACTTTCAGAAGCAGTGTAGTAAAATGTAAGAAGGCTACTTTGGAACTGGAAGACAAGTTCATATTCTCTTTCTGTGTTTTTTTTATCTCATTATTTTATTTTATTTTATCTCATTAACCTTGTTTCTTCATTTGTAAAAGGAGGATATTGAGTCTATTAACTCTAATAACTTCACTTATTTTATTGAGTTCAAATCTGGTCTCAAGAGATTTACTAGCTGTGTGATCCTGGGCAAGTCATTTAACCCTATTTCCTCGGGTTGATATATAAAAATGAGCTGGAGAAGGAAATGGCAATTCCATCCAATATCTTTGCCAGGAAAACCCCAAATGGGGTCGGTCACAAAGGATCAAATGCAGTTGAATGACTGAACAGCAACAATAGCCTCACCTTCAGTTCTAAAATTCTATGAGCCGACATTTTGTTATAAGGTCCCTTTCAGCTTTAACATTCTGTGATCTAACATTCTTCCTTCAAAGGCCACTTTCAAGTTTAACATTTTATGCCCTAATATTCGGTTCCAAGGTCTTTCCTTTAGCTTTAACATTCTGTGATCTGACATTTTGTGTTCCAAGACACTTTCAGCTTTATCATTCTGTGATCTCACATTCTGTCTTCAAGAACCCCTTTCAGGTCTAAAATTCTATGCTCTAATATTGTGTGTTCTGAGCTCCCTCTCTCAAATATAACATTCTAAGTTCTAATATTCTCCATATTAGTTCTAATATTTGATGTTGTAACATTTTGTCTGCTAAGTCTCCTTCACCTCCAAAAGTCAATGTTCTCTAAATGCTTGATCTAAGAACTTTACAAGTCTAATCATTGCTATTGTAGTGGATGATGGCATTTAATTCAAACACTATTAATGTGTAATTTTCCTGATCATGATAAAATGAGAGGGAATTAGAGACAGAGACACAGACAGATAGATAGAGAGATGGTGTCATCAAAGGGACTTTACCAATCCTATGATCTTACAAAAAGCTAAACCCAGACCTTTGAAGTATTTTCCTTGAGGTAAGATAGTTTATAAGGACCAACACTATTTTTGGAGTACTCTGGTTGCAAATTCATCTATTTTCTTGTTTCCTTCCCACCATGGAAGCATATAACCTTTCAGCTCCTTAAGTAGTTTAACTTGTCCTTAAATTTGCTGATTTGGCCTGGTTGTAAAATATTTATGATGGCCATTAGAGCTGAATGGGAAATAATTTCCTGTCTGAGCTTAAGTTTGTCTTGGAGTTTGCCAAGTGGAGTCAAGAAATAAAAGCTCCCCATCATAGTTGATTCTGGGTAGTTACTGTATCTTTCTCATATCAGTATTTTCTTTTCTCAGGCAACTTCCTTGTTGACAACCCCATAATTTATCTAAAGTGGAAAAAGCCTGGGATTCAGAGTTTAACTCAAATCAATAAGCACATATTAAGCTCTTAGTGTATGCAAAGTACTGTGATCAATGTTCAAGATAGAAATATAAAACCAAAACAGTTCCTGTCTTCACTTACTTTACGTTCTCACAATCTGTAGTCAGGTAAACCAATAAATATAAAGCAGAATACTAACAGCTGGTTCATTCTGGAGATAAAATCTGAGTCACTCCTTGAAGGAAGATGTGTAAACTGTGTATCACTATCAGATTTATTTCCTCCAATAAAGAATCAGATTCAAGCTGGAGGGCTTCTCCCCAGAGATAATTCCTATGATTCATTTTCCCTTAAACAAGGCCCAGGGGTTTGGGGAAAATCTTGTTGCAGTAAGGAAAGTATTAATTTGAATTTGTGAAGGCCAGAATTCCTTTCCTATGTCTACCACTTCCAAACTTCCTCAACTATTCCATCTTCAAAGGCTACAGAAATAGCAACAGTAACACTAATGGTATATAATATTACATAGTGTTTAAAGAACAGAACATTTTACATATGTTATCTTAGTTGATTCTCCCAATAATCCTGGAAGATAGGTACTATTATTATTCTCATTTTACAGGTAAGGAAACTGAGTCTGAGATTACTTTATTTGCCTAGGGTCATACAGCCAAGTAAATGTTTCAGTCATTATTTGAACTGAGATTCTCCTGACTTCAATTCTACTACTATCCACTGTATCATCTAAATATATAGGCAGATATCTCCCATATCAAAGCAACTAGGTGGTGCTGTGGATAGAGTACCCAGCCTGGAGTCAGTAAGACTCATCTCCCTGAGTTCAAATCTTCTGAGCTCTGTCCCTCCATCTCTAGCCTCCTCTAAAACATCACTACTTGGATGTCCCTCTGATAGCCTCACATTTTGTTTGGCTAAAGGAAAGCTTTGTCCCTAAGCCTTATCCTCCTGGTCTCACATTTTCCATCAATGGAACTAATCTTCTATGTTCAAAACTTTGGTGTTCCTATTGATTCTTTCTCATCCCCCATATTTAATTAGTTACAAAGTCCTGTGGATTTGATCTTCTGCAATATTTCCCATGATAAGTCTTTTTTCCTGTCTCCACTGCCTTGTAAGACAATACCTACAAAAATGGGCATTTACAACTGCCTCTTCAAAGGTCTTTCCACGTCTACTCTTTCTCCTCCAGCCTACCTTCTATGCTGCTGACAGTGCAAAGATAAAGTAACAGTGTTCTTCTAATAAAAAAAATCTTAAGATTTTTTTGCCGACAGAAAATTTTGAATTCTTTTGCCTGGCTTCTATAATATGGCATCTCCCCTACTTAACTGTCCTGTGTTGCTTCCATTCTCCTTTGTGCTACAGCAACACTAGTCTATTACTAAAAGAAACATCTTTTGCCCTTTCCAGTCTGTCATGCTGCTTCCTTCTCCTAGTGTGTTTTCTTTGCCTTTGTTACCTGCTGAATTTCTAACCTTGAAAACCCAACCCAAATACTATGACTTCCATAAAGCTTTCTCTCATCTCCTTAGGAACATCCTCTACCCCCACTCCTATCCTGGTCCTCACAAAGTACTGGGTTTTGTGCCCACCTAATATCTCTCATCATACTATGCTATCATGTGACACTGCTATTCTCTATCTGTCTGGTCCTCCCATTACACAGAAGGGCAAGAGGCATTTTATCTAAATGGTATAGAGCGCTCTTCATTTAGGAGTCAATAAAATGTTTATTTGAGTTTAATTCATCTTGGAACTGAGGCTCCCCTCAAACAGCTTCACCATTTGTCCTGATCTGAGATTCCTGGCATCATATATACATCCTGGGACTACATAGAATTAAAAATTGAGAGTTAGGAGGGGCCTAAAAGGTCATTCAGGCCAGCCTCTCTATTTTGCAGAAGGGGGAGTTGAACCCATTTGAATTGCCCAAGATCACATTTGTACTAAGTTACAAAGGTTTAATTCACACACAGGTCTTCTGATTCCAAATTAGAATATAACCCAGATAATAAATAACAGCTTCTATGTATTTTCCTTTTTTTGTCTTTGGATCCCTAGGACTTAATACTGTAGATGTCTAATAAGTGTTTTTGATAGATTGCTCTAGTTTTATAAAACACATTCTTCCTTCCAATCATCCTATGAGAATAGGTATCATTATTTCTCTCTCATTACTGAACCTCAGCAAGCAGAAACATTTTTTTCCCAAGCACACATAGGTACTGAGATTCTGGTCCATGATTTGAACCCAGGTTTTTTACTTCCCACATGCAGTGTTCTTTCATTGTGTGCACACATAATGTAGAATGCCTTGTCAGCAACCATTCTGGATAACATAGAGTTAATGAAATAAACTAGGTTGGGATTGAACAGTTTCATGATTTTTTACTTTTACTTTTCAAAAGCATTGCCCTTTAGTTTCTGGGTTAACAATGGGTCTAAAAACTAACAATGAATATATTATATTACAATTTTCTCGACTGAATGATCACAGCCCGTGACTGTGTTCTTCCAGCCTCCTATAAAGCACTCTTATTGGCCTTGGGGATTAATTTGGTTAGCATTTTAGTCAACATAAAATTTCTTTCTACAGCTTTTATATGAAAATGATTCCCAAAATAGTGTGAAGAAAGTCCATCAAACTCCCAAATTGGATGATGGGTTGCTGCTTAGTGTTTTGAAAGGATAGCAAAATAGTTTGCCATTGGTTTCTTTCCTGGTGAGAAATTAGCCCAGTTATAAATGGACTTCCTAATGTATGTAGGTGATTGGGGTACCTGTTTTCTACAAATATTTTTATTATCAATTATAAATTTTATTATTATTATTACTGCATTTTAATATCTAAATGAAGTGCATATTCAGGTATCATCCCCACCTTACAAATGAGGAAACTATAGTTTAGAGACTGTATAGTCATACGGTCAATCACTGTCTTAGAAACGTGGGCCTTCACTGAGCCATATTGCTAGTCAGATCTTATATTCCACACTGGCAAAACTTTGCTTCTAATATCATAATAATTTTTTAATTTATGGAAAATACAAGCATTTCCATAACATAGTAGTATTTTAAAAAAAGATGATGGCAAATGAAACCTCAAACTTCTTATATATACCTTGCTCTCCCTTTTACATACACAACAAAGTAGTTTGTTAGATTTCCTTTTCCCCCTCATTTTCCCCTCACCTTCCTACCTCAGAGATAATTGAATGAAGAAATCTTCTGAAAATGAAATTCTTTATAACAAAACTGATTTTGTTAAAATAAATTTCATGAAATTTCACAAATATGTCAAACTGGATTACAGCTAAATGGCAGTCTTCTAATTTCTATGTTACTTAATTGTTTAATTAAATTTAATTTTTAACAAACATTTATTTTTCTCTTGCTCCTACTTCTCCTACTTTTGAGAAAAAAGAAAAACAAACCCTTATAATAAATCAAATAAAACAATAAGCCAAATGTCAACATTAGCCTTGTCCAAAAAAAAAAAAAAAAAGGAAAAAACAATGTCTCATTATATACTTTGAGTCCTTCACTTCTCTGTCAGAAAATTGCCAGGGAAAAGGTGAGAATCAAATCTTTAGTCCAACAACATGCCAAATATATGAGGGATGAGTAGCATCCTTCCTCATTGGCTACCATCCCTAGTTCTTTATGGCTACATTGGTAACCATGCTGAGATGAGTTATGAAGATACTGCTTTCTCCCATTCTATTACCATGTTTGTGAACCCTCCCCGACTCTTTTCTTCTCCTAGAGCAAGGATTCTTAAATTTTGTATTGTGAACCCCTTTGGCAATCTAATGAAATCTCTGGACTTCTTCTCAAAATAATGTTTATAAACACATGCAATAATATGCATAGGATTACAAAGGCAATCAAGTATGTTAAATATGTCTATCAAAATATATTTTTAAAAAACACAAATTCACTGACCCTATATTAAGAAACCCCATCCCACAAAAGATGAGAATAGTCAGTATTAGAAAGGTTATCATCAACACTAATGAAACATTATGACACAATAGGCATACTCATGCATTGTTGGCGGAGCTGAAAAATGATACCATCATTGGATTTATACAAATAAAGCCACTAAAATTTCCATGTCCTTGATTCAGGGATTCCAATATTAGACATATCCCAAAGAGATGATTGATAAAGAAAAAGTCTACCAAAATATTAATAGCAGCAAGTTTAGTGATTAAAAAATACTAGAAACAAAGGAATTGTTCATTGACTGGGAAACACCTAAACATGCTGTGGTATATGGTTGTAATGGAATATTACAGCATTGTAAGTATGAATGTAGAAAAACACAAAAAGACTTACATGAATTAATGCAAAGTAAACAGAGCCATGTATTTCCATGAATACAGCAATGGAAATGAAAACCACAGCCATAAAATCATAAAAAGTAAATGTTGCAAAATGACTAAGAAGACTCCCACTTTTCCCCCAATTTTGTAGAGATGTGAGGTCCACAGATGTGGAGCTTGGAATATATTTTCACAGTTTCTTGCCACTACAAAAAGAGCTGCCACAAACATTTTTGCACATGTGGGTCCCTTTCCCTCCTCGGGAACATAATATATCTCTTTAGGATGTAAGCCCAGTAGAAACACTGCTAGATCAAAGGGCATGAACAATTTGATAACTTTTTGAGCAAAGTTCCAAATTGCACTCCAGAATGGTTGGATCCATTCACAGTTCCACCAACAATGTATTAGTGTCCCAGTTTTCCCACATCCCCTCCAACATTTGTCATTATCTTTTCTTGTCATCTTAGGGACTGAGTTTCAAAAAAAAAGATTTTGGGTTTTGGCTTCTTTAATATTCCACCATAAGGAAATAAGCCACACTATTGCTGCTCTTGTTGCAGCATTTTAATTAGCGGCAGATTTTAATACTAGAAAAATGCTGAGGTCCTGTGACAAAGACACAGTTGTCATAGAAAAAAACTGGGGTTGGGGGTCATTCAGTCATGTCCAACTGTTTTCTGACCTTATGAACCATACAGCCAATGAGGTATATCACTGGAGTGATTTGCCATTTCTGTCTCCAGTGGATTAAGGCTTGATTTACCCAGCATCATATACCTAGTAAATTTTACTTCAAATCTTCCTGACTCCAGGCTCAGTGCTCTATCCACTGAGCCATCTAAAAAAAACAAACAAAGAAAACCAGCTGCCTTATAGGTAATCAGAGGTTGTGACTTTTCCAAGATCACATAGCTAGTAAATGGGAGGAGAGGTAGCTGTGTAAAAGGAAATTGATTATCTGATGAACACCCAGATGGTATAAGCCCCCCAGGAAAGCAAAGAATATAGTAGTAACATGAAAGCCAACTTAGAACTAAAAATGCCTGGTGCAAGAGGGGGGAATGGGGAAATAGGGAAGGAAGTAAGAGATGAAAGAGCTAGTATACTTGTATAGCTCTTGGTTTCCAAAGGTTTTCTAGGTTGGATGCATTAGTTGCATATCACTGTATAATATACTAGCAGGCTTGATGGGATGGGGGTAGCTTGGGTAAGAATCACTATGTAAAATTACATAATTTCTATCAGAAAATACATTGGGACGTCCAGTTGAATTTTGAATGAACCTGAAACCAGAGCCACTTCAAAGTAGGGGACTGGTTGTCCAGTGCTCTATACCCAATAATAATTTAGAAAATTATGACTAAGTGTGTTTTAGAATTCTCTATATAGAAGTGAATAATGATGAGATTTGTTTTCCCCATAAAAGTTCAATCATAGCTCCAAGATTGAATTAATTCAGTCCAGATTATACAATCTATAATCAAGGATTAAAAATATAAAATTAGCTATAAAGAACAAATACTATGGAGTGAGGGATAGACCCACTTTCAAAGCACCAATAAAATAAATTAGACATTCAATACATTGTTTTAAGGCCCCCTCAGAAATGTTCAAAAGATTTTATCATCTTGCATGCAAAGATTAATTTGAAATGTGTCTCTTGGCCCTTACTCCATAGGAATAAGATGGTAGGAGCAATTCCAGTAAACAAGTCATTGGATTGGATGTACACTGGCAGCCCTATTATTTACAGAGAGGATGTCTAGTGGGACAGTTTCCATAGCAACCAACCATGCTGTAGTAATTTTCCCACCTTAGTGCAAGCAGTTAAGAGGGAAGACAAGAGGATTAGCATTGTAGCATCTACATTTTTTAAAAGAGTAACCTTAGATCTGCTTCCTCATTCGTGAAAATAAGACCTTATAAATGAGTTAGCTCCAGTCCTGAATCTGGATTTTGCTTTTAATGATAATGGAAATGAGGAGTAGCATTCCATGATACATTGACTTCCCATTATTCCCATGATGAAGTCTGTGCTAACTTCAACTCTGTCTATTCCTGCTTCTCATTAACTAGAGTGTGTAGACAGAGAATTCATTGGAGGCAGTCACTAATGTTTAACAAGCTCAGTTTGAGGGGAAGATAAAAAAATACTAAAATTACGAACTTTGAAAGTCTATGACACCCTGTATCTGTGACTAATTTAAGTCATTTCACTTAAAAAATCATGATTTTGCAAAAATTCAATTTTTATATACATTAAAGAATCAAATTACATGGGAAAGACTTCCAAACTGTATTCATAGTGTTTCCCCCAATAGAAATTATCAATCAATCAACAAGAATTTAGTCAATTCCTTCTATATGCTAGGCACTGCACTTGGGAACCACAACATAAAAACAAAATGTAAGAAAACTGGTCCTCGAGGACTATTTGTCCTTATAACCTTGGTATGTAGGAGGTTAGTGGGTGCTTAATAAATGCTCACTTAAGAAAATTGACTCCTCAGCCTGACCAGTCTGACTTGTTAAATAATTATTATACTTGGGGAAAACCTTCAGAAACTTCTCACCCTGCAGTGCAATTAATAAAATTTCCAAAATAATTCATAGAAGTAACATGTTCATGCTTTGAACTTCAAAGTCATCCCTCAATTAGGTCATTATAGTTATATTTAATGTCCATTTTTCAAAGGTGGAGACTGAGATTTACTTAGAATAGGTAACTTTCTCGATTAGTAAGTGATGCTCTACCAAACTGACTACACTGTCCAAATGATATTTGTGACTCTTAGGACTCAGCTTGAGATCTCTGATCTCCACACAGATAGGGCTTTGAACCCTACTATTGCAATTATAAAATGAAGGCCAGCCACTGTATGGACATACTTTCTTATTAAATAACTCAAAGAATTATAAAACATTAGATTCCCAGTGATCCCCCTGATGTGAGGGCCAGTGATCTATCCACTGCCTCCATCTAGCTGCCCCCAAATTAGTCACTTTACCACCCCTGGTCCTATTTGAACTACCTGGCTTCTGAAATCTCTTCCAGCTTTTGATCTAAGATCCTATGACTCTGGACAAGTTATACAGCTTTCCTAGAGCTCATTTTCCTCCTATGTTAGACATGAGCTGCCTTTCATCTTTAATTGACCTTTTTTGGAGGCAATTGGGATTAAGTGACTTGCCAGATTTCACACAGCTAATAAATGGGACTGATTTTGAACTCAGGTCCCCCTAACTTCATATCCAATGCTATATTCACTATACCATCTAGCTGGCCCCTGTCATTCATCTTTAGACCTGTGTGTGGTCTAATGAACCTGTAATCTTAGTCCTCTCAAAACTCCTTAACCTTCCCCCCAAAAAATATTTTATTTATGAATTAGTGTGAATAAAATCCTATTTTACTTTTGACCATTAACACCCCCCCAAGCAGTATTTGCATTTTATAAGGTTCTTCAGTTGACAGCTTTGTGGCAAATAGCTGTTATAGAATTTCATGGAGTGCAGCAAATAGCAATGGAAACACTGATGAGGCAGCTGTTGTTTTAGTTAAAAGAGTTAAATTCTGAATTTCCTTACCTTTGTGATTGCTATTTCCTTCTGTATTTCCACATGAAATTAAAATGATAATACAATATCTACCAAAAGACCTTTATTTTTCTTTAAGAGAGGATCTTTACTTAGAAGCTTCCTCTATGTTTCACAAAATGTCAGAGCTTGGCAGGTCATCTATCCCAATTCACATTTAAAGAAGAATCCCCTTCAAAGTGGTCCAGCAAATGGTCATCTAGCTTCTTCCTAGAGACTTCTGAGGATAGGAAACCCATCACCATCAGACTAAGACTATTCTACTGCTAATAAGCTCTCATGGCTAGGAGTGGTAGTGGGATTGGCCCTCTTATTTTAAGACTAAACTTGCTTATTCCACAAATTACACCAATTGTTCCTATTTTCATTCTCTGGACCAAGACAGAACAAGTCTAATCTCTTCCTCAAAATAGAATCCTTTACATCCTTGGAGAAAACCATCATTTGCTGTCATCTTCTCTTCTCCAATCTCAACATCCCTAGTACCTTTCATCAATTGTCATGAAGCACAAACTACAGGCTTTTCATCATTCTGTTTGCCATTTTTCCCCTAAAATGTGAAGTGCAAGCCTGAAAAGAAGCCTTCGGCTTTGTTCTGCCCAAGTTGCTTATAGTAGACTCAGCTCCCAGAAGGAGAATGTCCAGGACTAGCAAGAAATTTCTCAATGGGAAACTGGCAATTAAGTCTAACTGGTGTGAAAGCAAATCCTCCTTGCAATGGGCATATCTTGGTAGTGTTTGGCTCAGAAAACCAGCAGATGAAGCTGAGGAAGGATTTACTTTTACTGTGAGTTATTTCTGTATATAACCAATCCTAATATAGTTTTAAATTGAGACAACTAGGTCTTGTTAGCAGTGTTATGTTCCTCAAGGAGAACTGAACTCAGGAGGAATTTTTTGAAGCATTGGACTTCATCCATTAGTTATAAAGGCTGTATTCCTGTCTTCTCCCATTAAAATATAACCCCCCTGCCATCTAGAACTATGTTTTTTTTTCTGTTGGTTTTGGTTCAATGCCCCCATGCCTAATAGAAGATCAGATTAAAAGGATATGCTTAATTCCTGCTGAATAAAACACAAGATGGAAGGGAGGGTCACACTAATAATTGCCTCTTCAAGAAGTTTAAAAACTTTAAAATGAATGACATTCACCCCCATTATGTTTCTGGGGAAGTGGGGCATCAATCAGTTTGGTAGAAGATTCAAATAAAAAACTTGCATCTATTTCCAGACACCCACACTAGGAAAAAAAAAGACAGTGTCTCAGGAATAGCAATTTACCTACATTTTCTTACACCATATCCCTCAGCTCCTCTCCCCCAAATGATTAGTCATTTCAATAATGATATCTTGGGCTTGTAGGATACAAGGCATCAGTATATACACCATTATACATAAAATAAATTTTAGTTTGGAGATCTTAAATTCAGAAACAAGGCACTGACACTCAAATTCAGTAAATAATAGAGTTTTTCTCCTTTGAAAACTTGACATCTTTAGTTTTTATTTAACCTTCATTTTCCAATAACACTTTCCCTCTCATTTACACAAAGAGCTATCCCTTATAGCAAAAGAAATAGTCTTTTTAAAAAAAAAATCAAGTGTGAGACATGAGGGATATTGACATAGGACCGCCCAGCACAATTTGCCACCTCGAGAGTGCCATGCTATATGAGCAAAGCAGTAACTCAAAAGAAACATGGGATGTGGAAATTTAGACATCTCCACATCTAATGTTCCTATGAATTATTTGTGCCCAAATTATGCTAAAGCCTTCTAAGCTTTTCTTGGTCTGTTAGTCAAACACATTATACATTGACTGCAATGATGTCATTTTGGTTCTCTTCAATAATAAAGGACAATAATAATAGAAAAGAAGAAAAAGGAAGAATTTTTAAAAATTCAGGAAAACTTGCCAACAAATCATTGAAGTGTGACATTGTGCACAGAGATCTCCAACCATAGCATGCAAAAAGACATGTGTGCACACACATAATACATATACATAAATACACACACACAGCTGCAAAAAAAAAAGGAAATCATAATCTTTTAAAGGTTTGCCTTGCTTGAGGGTTTTTTAAATATCCTTTGAATTTGGTCAATTTTTCAAAAGAAGAAAGCAATGAAATCTATGAAATATAAATTAATGAATGATTTCTATTACTAATATAATTGATTCTAATCTAGAGCTGGCAGGGTCCATCTGAGTCCCTCCAGTCCAACCTCTTTTGTTTACAGAAAAGCAAACTGGGGCTCAGGAAGGTTAAGGAATAAGATTTCAAATTCCCTTTACAAACTTGAAAGCACACTATAAATGTTAGCTATGATTATGAGAAATATTAGCAATAGGGGACCCAAAAGCAATCCCCATACTCTCTGGTTTTCTTTTTGACATTTGCAATAAAATATCAACAAGGAAATCCTTGGATATTTAAGAACTCTTTTAAAAACCAGTGGTATAGTTCATTCAGAGACCCCCTAGGAAGCCTATTTTCAAAATTATTTCACAAAATAATTGATAGTCTTGATGTTTATATAATATTTAAAAATGCTACTTAGCAATGTGATCTTAAAGAAATAAAGACTGCATCCATTTTAAGTGTTTCTGCATCCTACAGGAGTCTGGCTATTTCTTAAAGATTTCATTCAGGTTCAAATTCAACAAACATTTATCAAACACCTGCTAAAAGTGGTACGTCTATAAACTGGAGAGGGGTGAAAAGGGGGTATCTAAGTTCAGCATCATAGGGGATACCATAGCAACAAGAACCAGTATAGTAGCAAAAAGAATGTTAGGAAAGCAATGGAAAAGATAAGTAAAGGGGAAATTACATTTCTAACAGCAGGGGGATGGTCCCTGATAATATCTCTGCAGAGCAGGCCAGCTGGATGGGTAACTCCCAGCATCACAGACTTGATCAGTATAGAAGCCTTGCTGAGTTAGGTCAAAGTAGTAGGCTTTATCTGAAATTGAGTTTTCTGTCTGGGAACCAGCGCAACAATTAGGTTTAAACAACAGGTGTAAGCATTTGGACATTATACAGCACATGAGGACAAAGAAAGGCACTGGGGCAGGGAGTGCTTCAGTCAGAGGGCATTCTTTGTTCAAAACCAAGTGAGATCTTTTGTTCTTTGGGTTTTACATAAATTACATTCAGAAGAAAGTAAGAGAAAGAAAAAATGGAAAGAAAGAGAGAGAGAGAGAAAGGAAGGAAGAAAAGGGAAAGAAAAAGAAAGAAGGAAGAAAGAGAGAAAGAGAGAGAAAGGAGAGAAAGGGGGAAGGAGAGAGAGTGACAGAGAGGAAGGATTTCTTAAGCAGCTACTATGTGCCAGACACTGTGCAAAGTGTTGAGGATACAAAAACACAAATAAAACAGTCCCTCCTTAAGAGTTAACATATTCTACCCTGATATTTGATGTGCGAATATTCCCAGCTGAATATGTGATTATTTAGTAGTAGGAACATTAAGATAATGAGAAAGGTTTTCCCTGATGTTAAATTAAGTTTTTGTGAACCACAGGTTGATGACAAGGGGAGAGGAAAAAGGTAAAGAGATTCATAAGAGAATCTCACAATCACAGGTTCATTTAGTTTCTTTTCATTTTCTAAGGATAGCAATCAGCTGATTACAAATCCCTAGAAGTTGGAAATTTCCCCAGAATCATGTCTTTATAACTACAAAACAGTGTGGTTTCATAAAGGGAAAGTAATATTCTCCTATTCTTTAGAATAGAATTCTTCTATCAATAAATAAATTAAATAAGCTACTGTCTATCGAAATGAAAATAATAGCTAAAAAGATAAGGGAAAAGAAGAGGTTGTTATCATGTGATTTAAAAAACTCTCATTATACATTCATGAAATCCTTATTACAAACATAGCATTGCAAAAGTATATTATTTTCCAATGGTAGAAAATGTTAGGAGGGGAAAAATGTCTCTCAAAAGAAACCCCAACTGCATTTTCTTTAGCTTCCTCTTAGAATACTTACCTACAATACAGAATGTATTGTAGTAGCATCAGTTACTTGGAAAAGAAGTCACTTAATCTCTTTCTTAAAAGAGAAAAGTTTCCTCTATTAAATGAAAAGGGAGTAATTAAATTGCAAACACCTCAGTAATTTCAGTGAAATCACATTTGGGGGGGGGGAATAATTTCAACTGGCAAAAAACCTCTCTAGATGAATGGAGATCCTGATATCTATAAAAATCAGTGGGTAGGCATCCCTACAGTACATGCCTGAACTCCCGCAGAGGATTTCTGTGATTTCTTGTATTTACTTTCAGACTAGCTTGTGGAGCTTTTGATTCTTCACACCTTTTTGGAGAGCACTTTTGGTTGGATGATTTCGGCCCTCACTGGTAAATCCAATGCTTTCCCTAGTGTTCTGTCATACTCTTTACTTCAGGGTCAACCTCACATTTGCACTCCTTCTGCATAGTTAAAGATAGTAACTAGTGATTTGGGTGCTTATGGCAGCCAGCTAATGAGTCAGGATTTTGTTCTGTGTATATGTGCACATGTCTGTATATGTGCATGTGAGAGAGAGGCAAACTGAAGGGAGGTAGGAATAAAGAGAGACACAGAGGCAGAAAAAAAGACAAAAAGACAGGGACAGTGACGGAGGAAACAGAGAGAGACAAAGAGACAAGGACAGACAGAGATGCAAAGACAAGCAAACTGAGCCAGAATTTATTTACTTCTCCAGAAAAGTGTGGTCCCTGAAATTTCCCTTTTCATATAAACTTCTCTTTTAGGGAACCATTTTCACTTCCTCAGAACATCCTGGCTTTTGTCCCTAGTAGTCTGATATCCCCTCTCCACAACACCTATATCTAGAAAAATACTTCCCTCTCCCTAGAGAAACCCAAGTCCTGTCCTTGAGTGGTAAAAGAGAAGGGCATGGTGTCTGGTAGTGTCCAATCTTCACTAATTATTCTCACTAATTACATCAGGAGCTAAATGCAATTTTCTGTGTTGTAGAAAGAGTACAAGGGTTGCCAGCTCCTTTTCAATGTTTTTCCCTGAGGCAAAGTCCCCATTACTGTCCTGATTCTGGTTTTATACATCTAATCATCTAAATTATTATTCTTTTGGTAAACTATAGTTTTGATATATCTCCTTAAAGCTCCCTATTAACCATCTCCCATGTCTGGCATGTAACTATTGATTATTTTGTCTCCATACACTGGTAGACATATTTACAATTGGCATGATAATGTTAAAATGCAAAGAGAATTTTCACAAAACCTTCTACTAAAATCTTTGAGGTTCTTCATTGTTAGATCTTCTAAAGTTGGCTTATAGGAAACATTCAAATTAATTGTCAGTAATACATTCATTATGCAACTTTCCAATGCACGTCGTAAAATTGAACTCCAGTTTTAGAGTTGGAAGCTACCTTACCATCAGCTAGTCTAACACGTTTGTCTAAGAGATAAGTAAAGCCCAGAGAGATGTTGAAATTCATACTAGAAGTCAATGATCTGTCCTAAATTAGAATCTAGAAATCTCTTGACATTGAGGTTTACATCTTTCTGTTTTTCTCAACTCAAAGACTGAAAGACCTGAGGTAATGAAAAGAATAAGAAAACAAAAGTAATGTGTTCATGAGTTCAAGGTAAGAAGGAGAGATGAATAACTATAATGAGAGAAAAATAAGTAAAACCAAAGGGATATTAAGGCCATGGTAATGGATCCTTCCCAAAACAACTTTTTTTTAATTGAAGGAAATGCTAATTTTTAATTAGAGTTTAAGGAAAATAAAGATTTTTTCCCATCCCAGCTCATAGTTTCCCTGAAATTGATTCATGGATGCTAGATAAAGAACCTCTGACATAAGAGAACTTGGTCAAAGTCTACCCCATTCATATTCCCAAACTGGAAGGACGTACCACATCCAAATGACACACAGAACAACTAGGTGGATTCCGCATCTCTGAATATCACAGAACCTCACAGAATTGTGCCATTCAGAGGTGGCTCATCCAAGCCATAGGTGAAAGACATATTTGTGTGACTCTGGGCAATTCACTTGGAACCTTAGTTTCTTCACTTGTAAAAGGAGAGGGTTAAGCTTGATGACATCATAAAGTTCATTTCAACTCTAGACCTATGATCGTATCATATGTACTTAAAGACCTCTCGTGAAAAGGAACTTACTACATCTTATGGTAGGACATTCTGCTTTGGATATCTTTAATTATTATAAAGGGTTATTTTCCTCCTCCTATCAAGACTAAAGCTACTTTTGCAATACCCATCAACTATTTGGGATGATACACAAAACTACAGGAGCCACAGAAAATAATCTTTTGAAGTTCTTTTCATCCAAGTGCTTTGATCTGATTTCAGACAAGTGTTATCATCAGATAATAGGATTATAAATTTAAAGTCAAAAGCAACCTTAGAGATTATCCAGTTCAGTCCTCTCATTTATACACAAGGAAGTGTATTACATAACTCTCCCACGGTTATACAGATAGTAAATGGCACAGCTAGATTTGCACCCAGGATCTTTGATTCCAAATGAGAAGTCTGTTGAAGAAGATGAAAAAGGAAAGAAGGGAACAAATGAAAAAGCTATCCTACACAGAATAGGCACTTAACAAATATTTTTGGAAAAGAAAATAAATTAGTAAATGAAAGCCTTTAAGGTACAGGGAAATGCATACAAGAGAATCATTATTTTCTAATTGCCCAAATTTCCAAATACTGTTTTTTAATTTTAAAGAGAGTTCGAAGAATAACCAAGCAACACTGATACTTATTTGCCCTACAGCTCCTGCTAAAACTTACCTACTTATTTACATTAGTCATAAATTCTTTAAAAGGTTTTTTTTTCCTCCCTTAAGCCATGGAAATAAAATATCTCTTCTGGAATATGTTATGTAAATATATACAAAATATTGAAAGTGAAAAGAATGTTATGTAAAGAGTATAAAATTAGAAGAAAATATTTTGGTAAGGTGATCCAAACCCTAATTACCAGGTATAAAAGTTTCTTGCTGAAGGAAAAAACTTGGGTTTGGTAGTGCAAAGAGATGTCAGTTTCTTGATTAATATAATGAATAAACAGATGTGGATAGCTTTGGATGGCTTTACAGAAATAGGATTATATACTTTTTACTCATCTCTTGAGGGCAATTGAAGGCTCTTAAATCACTTTTTAATTTAATCAGGTTTTCATAATGGGAATGAGCACTGTGAAATTTGGGGTTAATTTTTTCTTTAAATAAACATCCTGACCAGAGTATGCTGAGTTTGTCTTGTGATGGACATGCATGGGCACTCATATAGTAGGTTTGAAGGTTGCTAGAAAACACCTGTGAACCCCAACCAAAACAAATCAGTATTATAATAAGCATATCAAAGCCCTCTCTGACAGATAAAGTTTGACAGATTGAAAGGAAATATCTAGAGACAGAATGTTCTGGATTGCACAAGTTAATTGCTGTCTCTGTCTCAGGTAAAGTCAGTAAAGTCAACAAGCATTTATTAAGCACTCATTATGTGTAGTCACTGTGTGACATCCTGGGAATACAAATGTAAATCCTCCCCCAATAAAGTGAAATAGAACTTTTGTCAAGTTGGAAAAGAAATGACCCAGTCTTTAAGTATATTTCTCACTCAGAAAGATCTGTTTGGGAGTGTGAGGTGATCCCATTGGCCAAAATCCATGTGTATCATATAGATTTGAAATTCTACCACTAAGGATTCAGTCTTTGTGTTAATCCCCATCCTTAGTTTTCTTTTAAAAGACAGATATTCACTCAGAAAGACAATTGACTTATTCTTTGTGAATGGCTTTCAGTTTGTAGCTTCATCAAGGGAGGAAATTAGGACTGCTTAGAATATTAGATACTTTGAATGAAAGTAAAAAGAAAGATATCTTTGTCAAGTAACAAAAGGTTTTAAGTTTTGCAAAGTGCTTTACAAAAAACCCCATGGCAAGTGCTATAGTTACTGTAATCTCAATTTTGCTGTGAGCTCACAGCTTTGAAGCTGTTAAAACTTACTTGACTTGCCCAGGGTGACAAAATTAGTATAACCTAAAGTAAATATTTCAGCCCTCTGGCTCCAAGGCTAAAACACCCTGTATTATATTGTGAAGAAAGAAAAATGGAGATAAATTTTAATTGTACTTGGAATCAGAATTTGTGATATGTGGTATTCTATTTTTGAGTGATACATCAGCAGTGGATATTGTGTTTAAATTATTAAATTTGTCACACTTTTTTTGAACACTTTTTGAATTCTACAGCATTCTATAAGCATGTTCTTATAAAATCTGAGGAATATATTTATCTATCATACAATTTATATATTCAAAATTTTGGGAAGGAGATGAATAGAAGCATCAAATCTACAAGTGATTCAAATATCTGTTACGCCCTTGCTCTGTAGAATGGACTTGTGTTTGGCTCTAGAACACAAAGATTAAATGAATCTGGGCCCTACCCCCATTGAATTTATAATCTAATAGAATTGTGGCTTATATATAAATAAATATGGTACAGGATAGATTGAGATAAGAGCAAAGGATCATGATAGAGACAGAGTGTTAGAAAAAAATATGATGGAAGGAATACTCATAACTGGGAGAATTAAAGGAGCTTCCTGGAGGATGTGATCCCTGTGTTCCATTTTGAAAAAAGGAATGGATTTCAACAGATATTACCGATATGGGGAGATTATTTATAAGTTCAATTTATAGAAATAAGAGAGGGCAAGGTATGAATAGGGAATATCTAGCTATTCAGCTTAGCTGCAATAAAGAAGTCATTTAATAAGTGAAGAGAAATAAGGTTGAAAGGGAGGATGCCATCTCATTGTGAAAAGCTTTACATATCAGATTAAGGTCATTGTATCTTTACTTATGAGCAGTCAGAAGCCACTGAAGATTTTTGAGGAGGGGAGGGACATGGCTATCTTTCTGTCTCAGAAAGCTTATTTTTGAAGGCATGTTAGATTGGAAAGGCAGATCCTAAGAAAGATGAGTATAATAGTCTGGGTGAAAAGTGATGAAGATATAAATCCAAGGGATGTTTATTTATTGTATAGTATAGTGGATAGAGCACTGGATTTGATATCAGGAATTAAAACCCTGCCTCTCTTACCTAATGATTTGCATAAGAGGATGTTATGAATATGAGAAATAGAACTGATAGTTATGAAAGTGGAATCATAACACTTGGTGAAAACTGACCACAAGGGGATGGGGATAGACTTGAAGAAAAGTCAAAACCTAAAGACAATTTAAAGATTTTTTGAATAACAATTCTATCAACAAAAATTTAAAGGTGGGATGAAGGGAAGAGTTGTGTGTATGCATGTGTGTTTGTGTGTGTGTGTGTGTGTGTGTGTATGTGTGAAGTTGAGTTTTGTTTTTAAAGAGTTTGAGGTTCCTGTATAATATCCAATTGGAGATGTCCCACAGGGCTATTGGAAATGTGGGACTCAAACTTGTGCAATTGATGTGAGGTAGGAAAGGGAACTTGTATTTGCATATAGTCTACCTTATGCTAGACAGTATGCTAGAGACTTTACAGATATGATGTCATTTGATCCCAAGAAAAACTGTCCTGTAAGGTATGTACTATTATCCTTATTTTCCAATTGAGGAAACTTAGGCAAATAGGTTAAATGACTTCCCCCTGATCACATAGTAAGTATCTGAGGTAGCATTTGAATTCAGGTCCTCCTACATCCAGGTCCAGCCCTCTATTCATTGTATTACAAGCTACTTTAAATTGATAGATGGATGGATGAGTGGATAAATGGAAGGAAGATACATACTTAATATAGTTCTAAGTCCTCTGTCATCTCTATATTGGGGAAAAATACTTGGGAAGAAATGTATATGTGTGTGTGTGAGAGAGAGATTCACAACAAATAAGCATATATGCTTATAAACCTAAATGAATAGATTCAGATTGTTGTGGAGGGTAGTGAGAGCCCCATCATTGGAGGTTTTCTAGGAAAGTCTTGATGTCTAAGATATGATTCACGCTTTTTGAGGGATTTGGACTAGATTCTTATAAGAACTCTTGTGCCTGAAGTATTGTGATTTATTCTTGTTAAAATTCAGTGAAGATATGACTATAAAGAACTTTAATTTAATTCCTATATCCTAGGACTTTGATATATCTTGTAGGTATAGATATATCACCACCTAAATATATATATGTTAAATGGAGAATATGATAATAAAAGTTTACAGTCAAGTGCAAACCACTCCTAAGTTTGCAGCTCCATCATTGGAAATATTTAACAAACTTTTGTTTCACCTCCACCAGGATAAGTATATTTCAGGATGTCCATAAACCTTTGTCTCTACCAGAGAGTCAATTAGAGCCTTTTTGATTGATTTGAGAAAAAGTTAATTCTTGATTATTCATTATTCTCTAGAAATTCTAATTAGTTTCTCTCTCTCTCTTCTTTAAAATATTTTCCAGATCAGCAAACAACAGCTACAAACAGTCAAAGATCGTTTCCAGGCCTTCCTCAATGGAGAGACTCAGATTGTGGCTGATGAAGCCTTCATGAATGCTGTTCAGAGTTACTATGAGGTAAGACTTTAGGATCTAACCAATAAAAGTGAGGGATATTCCAGAAGTAAATACTGAGATGGTTGGGAGTTGGAAGTGGGTGGATGCATATGTTTTCTTCAGAAAGCATTCTTTCTATGGTGAATATTCACAGTGGAAATTAATATTGATGGTTTGAAGGGAGATGTCATTATATTGGGGAAAGGTTGACCTTCCTTTTGTCACCTTCAGAGGATCAAAGATAATAAAATGTTCTTTTTGTCTATTTTCCTCTATTTGTAACGTATTTAGCACAGTGCTTAGTACATAATATGGGCTTAATAAATGTTTGCTCTCTCCTCTTCTATGCTCTATTCTTTGTGTCCATATCCCCATATTCATGGAGTTAAGGAGGTCCTACTTTGTATAAGGAAAGGGTATATAATCTACCAGACCAAGATTGATTTAGAAGTATTTGTGGAGTGTGAAGTCTTCCTAGATACTCCAGGAGCAGCTACTATCCTATCTCTCTATTTTATCTCCATGGAGGAGTCACTAACTACAGTGTTGCACACAGAGCCTTTAGGTTCAGTGACTTTCTCTGTGATACATCTGGCCAAAACTAGTCTGGGACTTAAACTATAAATTACTTGAGCAGGAGTTCCTGCCTTTTGTCTGTCTTGGTTCCAGAACTTTTCACACTGTCTGGCATAGGGTAGGTGCCTAATAAATATTGGTTGACTTATCAGTGCATTCAGGATGGCAGCAAGAGGAACCTTAGGAAAAAGAGAAAGTAATAAATACAAATGTGTCCCAGGAATAGTCTTGGGCTTTACCTAAGAATCTTGGAGAACTCCAGATCTTTGCAGTTTCCTATCTTAACAAGTGGGAGTGAGAAAAATAGCAAAGTATATTTCCTTAGTTCACAAATAAGAGAGATGATAATAAGAGTAAGTAATAAATCTCATTTATATAATATGATGGTACAGCATGGTATAATGTATTGAGAGCTGTTCTGAATTCAGGTGCTGACTCTGACCAATTGGCAAGTCAACTCAAGTGCCTTAGGCAAATCTCTAACCTTGTAAATCACAAAAAAAGTTGCTCCTCCTTTGGTAGAGGGAAATCAAATATATTTCTATGATCAAACAGCTAATAATTTCCAGAGGCAAGACTTTAATCTAAGCTTATCAGACTTGTAAATCTAGTGCTCCATTGTTTATACCACTTGGTTTTTCTGATCTATAGCCTTGATCACACAAGGATTGTATCAGTTCTGTGCTTGCTTCTCTTTAGAGCCCTTCTTAGATCTACTGGGAAGTCTTAAGGCAGTGCTGTGCCAGGGTAACCCATACATTCTTGCTTAGGAAATAGATCCAAATCCATGTTTCTATATTAACCCTCTCTTCACTATGTCAGACAAAAAAGCTTGGGATGGTGTCTCTGTGTCCCAGAAGCATAGCTTTACTTTTTAAAATGAGCAAAAATAAAAAAGTCCTGATTATAGAAATCTATTATGGCAACAGGGAGGATTAAAACACAAACTCAAAATAGGATACTAATGTCAAAATATCTATATGTGAAGCCTTAAAGAAAAATATGATTTTGTGTCAAGCCCAAAAAGTCCTCTTGGAAGAGCTCAAAAAGAATTTTAAAATTCAAAAGAGGTAGAAGACAAATTGGGAAAAGAAATGAGAGTTATATAAGAGAATTAGAGGGGAGGGGAAAGAACCAACATTTTGGAAAAGAAAGCAAAAAATTGACTAAAAAAGCAACTCCTTAAAATATAGAATTGGTCAAGTTGAAAAAAATCCACTGAAGCAAACAACTTTAAATAAAAGTAAAATTGGCCAAATGAAAAAGGAGGTACAAAAGCAAACTGAAGAAAATAATTCTTTAAAAGTTAGAATTGAGCATATGAAAGCTAATAATTCTATGAGACATCAAGAATCAAACAAAATCAAAGAAATGAAAAAAAATAGAAGAAAATGTAAAATAATCTCTTTGAAAAACTAACTGACTTTAAAAAATAGATCCAGGAGAGATAATTTAATAATTATTAGGATACATGAAAGCCATGATCAAAAAAAGAACCTGGACAGCATATTTCAAGAAATTATCAAGAAAAATTTCTCTGATATTCTAGGATCAAAGAGTAAAACTGGCATTGAAAGAATCAACTGATTACCTCCTCAAAAAATTCCAAAATGAAAACTCCAAGAGATATTGTGTCATGTCAAGGAGAAAATACTGCAAGCAGCAAATGAGAAACAAATCAGATATTAAAGAGCCACCATCAGGATTACATGGAATTTAGTATTTTCTACATTAAAGAGTCAGAGGGCTAGGAATATGATATTTCAGAAAAATGATCAGAAGAATGATAAGAAAAACCTGGAAAGACTTACATGAATTAATGCTGAATAAAATGGGAAAAACCAGTAGGACATTGTACAAAGCAACAGCAACATTATGTGATAACCAAGTATGAGTGACTTAGCTCTTCTCAGAAATATGGTGATCTAAGATAATTCCAAAAGATTTGTGATAGAAAATACTATTCACATCTAGAGAAATGCTATCCAACATCCATGGGATCTGGATGCAGATCAAAGTATACCATTTTCACTTTGTTGTTGTTGTTTTCTTGTGGCTTTTCCCTTTTGTTCTGTTTCTTCTTTCACAAACAATTAATGTTATAATATGTTTACATGATAGCACATGTATAACTTAGATTGTTTGCTGTTTTGGAGAGGGGAGGTTAGAAGGCAGGAGGGAGAAAAAACTTAAGTCTCAAAATCTTATAAAAAGAATAAATGTTGAAAACTATCTTTACATGTGATTGGCAAAAATAGAATACTATTTAATGAATTGGAGAGGAAGAACAAAAAAATGAATAACAAAATCTAATTGATATCTACTAAAACTAGTGTTTAGAAAATTCCTGTGAATCATCCCCAGATTTTCTGATTGGCCCACAGCATTTCATGAAACACTCATCACAGAGTAGGCATTCAATAAGTCATTTGTTAAATGAATGGATTAATGAACCAGTGGTTCCTGAGTAATTTTGATGTTGCTAAGAGATATAAGGCATTTGGCTTCTTATGGGAGTTTAAAGAATCACTTAGCTTCTCTAGTTTCTTATGATATTGAGTAGGACAAGGGTACAGTTAAACCTTTTAATGATCCTGAGACAGCTTTATTGATTAGTTTGCTAATTAGCAAACAGCAGTAGATGTTTTGTTTGCTGATTGCTGGTTGCTCAGCAAAGCCATTTTACATGTTTGTCCCATAATGAATTTTCCAGTTGGATCACTTTTAGGAAGTCAATTTGTTTTTATGTTTTGATAAATCTAAACTTGTTTGCTTTTATAAGTAGTATAACTTATTGCAACTGAGAATAAAAGGTATCATATTTATCTGATGTCTGTCACTCACTTTAGAGGGCTGAATTTAATGAAGAGTGACACAGAGGTTGGGGGAATGGAAATGAATAACCTCAGTGGGTTGAACTAAAGATTCCATTTGGAAACTGTCAGCAAATAAAATTGTTTCTCCTGTTTTTGAATTGTCAGAAGTAGTGGGAGAGCAATAAAAATAAGTCTAAAAGACAAAGAAGGCTTTTTCAAAAGTTCTCAGAGTTTGGTTTCATTCAGGAGAGTTTATAAATTTGCTGATTGTAAATCTTAATTAGAAAACTCATTTGAGTAATTAAGTAAATTAAAGGAAAGTGTCATTTCTCTCAATTAATTAAATTCAGAAATTAATAGTCATCAATGTGCTAATGAGCCTGTGGAAAATGCCATTATATCTGTAGTGGTGCTCATATTTTCCTGTAATACTTGGTGAAGTCAAAGCTATTTCCTGTTTGGTGGAGTGAGAAACAAGACATTGAGAAATTGCTGCCTATTTAATGTCAAGATATTTGTAGCACCCACCCGTACAAAATCATGTCAAATTTTAATCACTTTTTATCACCTATTTCCAGAATTGATTATTCATCATTATGTTTCATTCAGGATTCAGTGAGTCTTGATGCTTCAATTTCTAATTGCATTCCACAAGCAACTATTAGGCCACTAATGTGTACCAGGCACTGTGCTAGGGGCTGAGCATATGGAGACAAAAATAAGCCATTTTCTGCCCTCAAGAAGCTTGCATATTATAGTGCAATAAAGGTGTATACAGATAAGTTTCTCAGTGGAAGCAACACTAAGAACTACATGTTAGATGAATAGAGTCTTGATAGGACCTAGGCCTGTGATTTTATTGGTATAAAGAATTTCCAAGTGAGGAACACTACCAGTCACCTTCTCTGTAATTTATAGTCCCAGATGTCCAGAGCACTGAGAGGTTAAATGACTTCCCCAGAGTAATGGAAATATCATGTGTGAAAGGCAAGATACAAACTCAAGTTTTCTCCACTTTGAGGCTGCCTCTTTATTGATTCAACATCCTGCCTCTGCTAGTGCCCCAAAAGATTTTTTTTCTTTTGATGTCAATCAATGGACCGAAAATAATGTAAAGTCTTTCCTATTCCTTCGTCCAGTCTTTTTTCTCACCTCTCAAATTTCCTTATTGGTTGAATTCAATTCCCTCTACATTTATTAACTACCTACTATGTGCCAAGTACTATATTAAGCACTGGACATGCAAAAAGGAGCAAAATAGAGTTCTTGTCCTGAGGGAGCTTACAGTCAAATGACGGAGATAACAGACACATATCTACAAATCAAGAGATGTCCAGGATAAATAGAAACTAATTAAAAGAGAAAGCACTAAAATTAAGAGGGCCTGGGGAAGGCTTCCTGTAAAAGGTAGAATTTTAGTTGAGACTTAAAAGGAGTCAGGGACATCAGTAGGTGAAGCAGAGGAGAGAGAGTGTTCTAGGAATGGAAAAAAAATTAAAAATAAGCTATCAATGGCTGGATTCCTCAGGTTGAGACCTTCAGCAGTAAAAGAACAAGATTTCTCTCCTCCTCATCCAATAGTAAATCAAATTCTTCCAGATCCAGAAGCCTTTCTCTATAGATTGTCCAGTCATTGTCTATTGTCACAATCCCTTGGCTTCATTTGACTGATTCCCAAGAAAGAATGGTAGTAAGTAAGTAGCACTGATGTGATCAAAGAACTTGGCTGCTTAGATGTCTAACCACCATAGGGATTTCATTATCAGCACAGGTATATGCAAACAACACACATATGCTTTGCCCCCTTTTCCTGTCTTTATCCCTCTGCCTCCTTTGATCCAATGACATAAAGTATATAAAGTGTTTCACCAACCTTAAAGCACTATATAAATGTGGACTCGACATTCTAAGACTTTGGGGAAATCAAAAGTAGAGATTCTTCTAAATGTTTTTATTCTGAAGAGTCTGCTCTTTAATTACGAAGCATTTATTAAGTGCTTGCTATGAGCTGAACAGTCTATTGAAGGCCTGGTTTTCCTTTGATTCTACTAGGGAGTGTTGAATAATGTCGTAGAAAATATAAAATTAAGGAAGTGTGATTGGAAAATCATTCACTTGAAAAAGATTTGGGCGTTCTACTGGACTGGAAATACAATATAAGTCCATAGTATGATCTGGCAGTCAAAACAGCTAAAGCAATATTTGTCTGCATTAAAAGTGACATCAATTTCAGAAATAAGGAGGGGATAGGTCCTCTATTTTCAATCGTAATCAAATCATGTCTTAAGTGTGCATGTTCAATTCTGGGAACACCATTAAAATAAACATGATGCTAAATTGCATTATATTCAAAGGAAGCCAATGAGACTGATGAAATTTTGTTGAAGGTCCTGAGAATGTTTAGCCTGGAGAAGAGAACACTCAGGGAAAAAATACTTACTGTCTTCAAATATGTGAAGAACTGTCCTGTACAAGATCGATTACATTTGCTGTATTTGGCCCCAGAGGGAGAATCAAGAGCAATGAGGGGAGAATCTAGAAGGGATTATGTTCATTTGATGGCAGGAAAAGAATTCACTAACAAGGAGAGACATCCTAAAGTAGGGTGGGCTGCCTCAGAAAGTAGCAGGTACCTCCCTCACTGGTGATCTCAAGGCAAAGAATAGATAACTATTTGCCACATTTGCCAAAGGAGACATTTTTTCCCAGTCCTAACGAAATTCTGTCAATAGGTTTTTCCTCCCAAGAGTCCCTGCCTAGTTGCCCACAGTGCAATTCAATGACAATAGAGGGATTCATAGAGGGATTCGAATCTGGTTGGGACTTTTCAGGAAGATAGCATTAGAGAGAAGGCAAAAGAAAAGCCCCCAGTGATTTCTTTCTCTCTCTCTTTTTTTTTTTTTTTGCTGAGGCAATTGGGGTTAAGTGACTTGCCCAGGGTCACACAGCTAGGGAATGTTAAGTGTCTGAGACCACATTTGAACTCAGGTCCTCCTGACTTCAGGGCTGGTGCTCTATCCACTGCGCCACCTAGCTGCCCTGCCCCCAGTGATTTCCACCCATCTAAGAGCCCCCAAATTATTTCTGTCTAGTAACCACTTTTCTGGGATTTTGTACTTTGACAGAGAGGAAAAGAAAGACAAAGAAATAAAAAGGCATGTGGATCAGGACAAAGGAGGTACTGCTTCTCAGCCTAGTTGTCTCCTATAAAACCAGAGGTAAAATCCTGTCCTCCTCTCCCCCTGTGATGTCCAGCACTGACTGAGGCTGGCCTGCCTCCTGAAAAGAAGTATGATTTACTAAGAGAAGAAGATAAATCAGCTTATTGACAAAGCTTTAAAGTTCAAAATGAGGGGCTGCCTCTCTAGTCTCTTCCCAAGCAGGCAGCAGCTCATTTCCACTACTACTTAACTGCACAAAACCTCATTTTCTTGGTTCCATTAATGACTAGCTGGTATTTTCTTCCTTCCTCACGATAGGTGAGCACACTGTGAGAAGGAGAGCTCGTTAAGCTCATCTGCACATTAGAGCAGGAACTCTTCCTTTTTCAGCTCTGATGAGTTTAGATTCCAGGAGTCCTGGAGGTTGAGGAGGGAGGTCTCCCCCAGCTCTTATGATGGAGACACAAGTACTTCTTTTAATCGGCTGCCAGAGGGGCTGATTGTAGGTTGGCAGATAAAGCTGGACAGCTTATTAATCCTTTAATCTCTGGGATTCTGGGTTTGTGGAGTGGAGAGAATGCACAGACCTTCGACCCCCTCAATTTTTGAAGCTTGGAGGCTTCAATCATATGCCTGTGTCTAAGCTATGGGAAAGTACAGACACTTCTTCCCTCACACTTAGAGTTTTTCAATTCTCTTTCCAGATTAGGACAAAGGGCTGCCCTGTCTAATCCTCCCCCACTCCCACTTTGGCCAGTCTTTTAACCCTTTGCAGTCTCACTTTCCTCATTTATAAAACAGGGCTAATAATCTCACTTATCTCACAGGTTTATTGTGAGGATGCAATTAGATGGCATATATAAAATGCTTTGCAAATATTAAGGTGCTACATAATTGCTATTGTTATGATTATGATCAGCATTATCATTATCCTGGAATAGTGAAGGAGGGCTGAACTGAAAGTGATGACGTGACAACCATCAGTTCTCTCCCCTGGATAAGTCATGATGTGATAGCAATGAGAGGGTCACGTGGGCAGGAGAGTGTGCCATGAGTATAGGTCAAACTCATTCTAATCCTGTGTTGTATATGTCTGGAGTAAGCATTGGGAACTCCTTGTCATGGTCTCATACCAAGTTGATCACATCCAATTAAAGGCTAGTTTTATATATATATATATATATATATATATATATATATATATATATATATATAATATGTATATAATATATATGTGTATATATATATAGTCTAAAAGAGTTTCAAATCAATTTCACTGACATTTAGCTGCTAGATAATATTTGTTCTGAAAACAAGCAGCAGGCTTTGAAATACTTTGATTCCAAAAGTGTAGAAAGCTCTAGATTTTATAGTCTTAGAGGATTATCTGGGATCATTTGGGGGTATAAAGACTTGCTCAGGGTCACACTGTCTTGAGAAGTCAAATGTGGTATTTGTACTTTGATCTTCCTGACTCCAAGAGCAGCTTTTTATCCATTGTAAAACACTACCTCTCATCTTGAATTTTCATGTTTATAAATGCTTTGCTGTCAACAAGCCCTGTGAGGTACCAAGCACAAATATTCTACAGATGAGGAAATTAAAACTCCAAAAGTTTAAGTTGTCACAGCTGGTCCAGGTCAGAGCTGAGGGAGTCAGAATTTAATGAGTATTTGTTGATGATGCTTATTCCTTTAACCTTGTGTTCCTCTGTAAGGACTATGGAAAGCAGAGAAGGCTCCTTAGTCAAAAAATCATTCATTAAACACCTTCTTGTGCCCCAAACTGTACCAAATTCTGGGGGTACAAAGAGGCAGAAGACAGTCCCTGAACTCAAGGTGCAAACAATCCAATGTGGGTGACAAAAGAGCAAATATCTAGAAAGAAGATTATATACAGAAAAATTACAAAATAACACAAAAAAGGCACTTGAATGAAGAGGAATTGGGAGTGCCTGCTGAAGAAGGCAGGATTTTAGGGAAACTTGAAGGAAGCCAGAAAAGCCAGGAGGCAGAGATGAAGAGGGAGAATATTCCAAGCATGAGGAACAGTCAGAGATAATGCCAGGAACAAAAAAAATCAAGTGTTTTCTTCAAGGAACAATCTGGAGATCACCGTCACTAGATTGAAGACTACATGTTGGGAACTAAGGTGTAAGAAGTCTAGAAAGGTAGAGCTAGGGCCCCATTATGAAAGGCTTTTTACAATAAACAGAAATTTTGGTATTGGATAGGGAGCTGCTTGAGCTTATTGAGAAAGGGGATAACATCCTGTGGTTCTATATCATACTAAAGATTTCATCCCTTTATGACAAGTTGTGATTCATCCCCTGAGAATGGAAGATTCTCCACCTTATGGAAACCACCTTATGTCTAGAAGAGTTGTTTGAAAAGCCTGCCTCTTTCTGGCACTAGGAAAATGTCAATGGCTTGTTTAAGTAGGGCTTCATAAACTTTTTCCACTTGATACCCCTTTTCACTCAATAAATTTTTACATGAGCCAAGGTATATAGATATAGAAAATAGATAACCAAATCAAACATTTACTGATAATAAATCATAATTTCATGATCTCCACATTCAGTTACAATACCTCATATGGGGTCTTAAACCATGGTTTAAGAAACTAGGGTTTATAGCACTGATTGCTGAATCCCTGATTGCAGAGACATCATTTGAAGCCATCAGAATTAAACCAGTTTCAATGAGTGGCAAGGTTAAAACCTGACTCAAATCTAAATTCCTGTATTACCTCTCACACAAAGGTTATGTGGGCCAAAGAACATAACATCCATGCTTTTCAAATAGTCTGGCTAGTCAATAAAGGGCCAGACATGGAAGCCAAACACGTAGCACAGATCTTGCTTCAATAGTTATGTGAACCTGGACACTGGGTTCCAAATGGTTAAAAAAAATCCCTTTAATCTCCCTAAGCCAATGTTTCCTCATCTGTAAAATGGAATTAGCAATGTACCCACCTCATAGATTTGTCATGAGAATCAAATGAGATAATATCTGAAAAATGTTTTGCATATTTTAAAATGCTCTCTTTGCACGCTATTTTTATTAGAGAAATACCTATTCTTCTTTATATATAATAGTGGCTAGATTGCTCTGGCTCAGACCTGGAACTGAATAGAATTTCTGAATTCTTTTGAGAGGGAAGATGATCTTTACTCAAGAATATTTTCAGCCTCTAGAACCCAAGAGCAGTGAGTTTCTCTCCTTTTTAATTAGACTCCTTTGGGGATGGATATTAGGAATACCATAGTGATACTAACAATGTGTTTTTTAAAAATAATTTTTAAAAGTTTAAGCATCATGTTAACAGGGGCATCTCTTGTTGTCTCCCCCATGAAAAGGTAAGCTCCACAAGAGCAGGAACTACTTTTACTTTTTCTTGCTAGCTCTAGTATTTGATAGCATTCTGTGCATGGAGTGTTTAATAAAATAGCTCTTATTGCAGTGTGGGTAGTGAGAAGTGTGACATGTACTAGTTATAGTTTGAAGTCAGGAGGTCTGTGTTCATGTAGCAGCTCTATTTTCTAGCTAAGGGGTTTGGGCAAGCCTCTCAACACTTTGCTGAATTTTCTCATCTGTAAAACGGAATAGAAAAAGCATGAAACTCAAGATGGGATGGTTGGCTTGGAACTAGGAAGAACTAGATATTAAATCCCAACTCTGACATTTACTTGCTATGGGCTTCTGGGTAAACCACATCTCTGGGTTTCAAACAGTCCTCTAAGGATTCTCTGTATTAATGGATTAGGACTTTCTAATTCAGAACAAATTATTGATCTTTCACAAATTTGTAAAAAAAAAAATAGAGTAAAAAGTGCTTTGTAATCTTTAGAGTTCTACTAATCCATGAGAGTTTTATGTCTGCCATATCCCACTGGCAACCCCCATGTAGATACCAAGTAATCTCAGGCTAAAAATCCTTGGTTTGTTTTTACCCAATGTAGTCAAAGGCATTATTTCTGGTCCTTAGGATGTGAACTAGTTCTCAATGTTGCTCATAAAAGTGGTACCCCAATTGGTCCTAGGACTCCAGGTGTGTTCTGATCAATGCAGAATAAAGTGAGACTATTACCTTCTCATTCTGAACATTATACTCAAACTTAGCCTGAGCATATATTAGTCCATGACACCAGGTTTACTCAAGCTTCAAGGAAATGAACTGTTTTGTACTTTCACAAAGGTGTGTTAACAGTGCTTAATAGAGAGGGGAGACTATTCAAAGTACGACAATTATGTGACTATGGCCTAAATTCCAAGTTGCTTGACTCTGAGGTATATAGCAGATTTATCCAATGGGAGGCACTGAAGTCCTTTATCTTTTCTGGCCAAATTTCAGAAATGTGGGAGCACACCTTCCAGAGTGTGACCCCAATAATAATATCAGCTAGGTTATGTCACTTTTTTTTAGTTCTTATCTTTTCTTTTCTTTTTTAATATATGCTTTATGAATCTTGTTGGGAGAGAAAAATCAGAACAAAAGGGAAAAACAAAAACAAAACAGAAAAAAGAAGTGAACATAGCCTGTGTTGATTTATATTCAATCTTCATAGTTTTTTTTCTGAATGCAGATGGGGTTTTCTATCCAAAGTTTATTGGGATTGCCTTGGATCACTGAACCACTGAGAAGAAGCAAATCTTTCATAGTTGATCATTGAAAATCTTGCTTTTTCTGTGTACAATATTCCTGGTTCTGCTTGTTTCATTTAGCAATGATTTATACAAATCTTTCCAAGGCTTTCTAAAATCAGCTTGTTTTTCATTCTTTATGGAACAATATTATTTCATTACCTCCATATACAACAACTTATTTAGACTTCCCCAACTGACAGACATCTACTCAATTTCCATTTCTTTGCTACCACAAAAAGAGCTTCGACAAACATTTGGCACATGTGGGTCCTTTTTCCTCCTTTATTATTTCCTTGGGATATAGATCCAGTAATGGCACTGTTGGATCAAAGGGTATGCACAGTTTTGTAGCCCTTTGGATATAGTTCTATATTGCTAACCAGAGTGGTTGGATCAGTTCACAATTCCCATGTCACTTTTTTTATTTCATGAGGCAATTAGGGTGAAGTGATTCAGATCACATGGTGAGTTTCACGTGTTTGAAGCCAGATGTAAACTCCTGACTCCAGGGCTGCTCCATCCATTTATGACATAGATCCAATCAGGCAATCTTCCAGGAACTCCCCATCCAAAATTGGACAACCTTTTGGTAGTTCTATAATAGGCCTGTATATTCATCATATGACATAATCCTCAGGACAGTCAGAAGAAATGGACTCCCCCCTCTAATTTTCTCTGGTCATACATAGACACAATCACTATATTGTATAAAATAAAAGTGGGTTGTGTTGTTTTTACCCCACACACATATAAGAAAATAAGTTAAATATAGTAAGTATATGTTTATCCATAAAAGGCTATGTAAATCAGTTGTTATTACAAGAGAGAATACAGGAGGGGAGAAAAATGCCATCCATCATTCCAAGTAAAGATTTAAGGATTATTTCTTGACTAGACATGGGGTCTATGGTGTAAGCACATGATTTACTCAACTCCACTGTCCTGAGATGGCCCCTAGACCTTACAGAATGTTCAAACCCAATTTTCTGTTCAGCACATCCCTATGATGATAATACTAAAGTGCCATTCTACTCAAAACCCTACCTCATTTTCATGAGTTCTTTTTTAGTCATATTACTTCCCTCCAACTCATCCTGAACTTTTGCTGATGATTCTTTTTTAATCCAAGTGCAAAATTTCAGACTTATCCCCATTAAATTTCATTGTTAACTTTTAGCCCACCCTTTCAGAGCCTGAATATCTTATTTTGGATCCCCTCATGACATCCAGCTATCAATTTCAATTCTGTATCATTAGCAAATTTGATATCCATGCCATCTACACATTTATTCAAGTCATTACTGAAAATGTTGAACAGAACAGGGTAAGGATAAAGCACTCCACCAGAAACCTGCCTCTCATTCGACGAACAACTATTAATCAGTGCTCATCAGGGCCAGTCAGTAAGTCAATTCCAGACCCACTTAGGAGTGCTATCATTGAATCCACATCTCTCCATATCAACCAAGATGATAGTGGGAGAGACTTTATGAAGTGTCTTACTGAAATCCAGTTCTAGTGTTACATAATATCCTCTGATCTCTTCCTCTAATAATCCTGTCAAAATAAAATGAGGTCAGTCTGGAATGATTTGTTCTTAATGAAGTTATGCCAGCTTTTAATAATTACCTCCTCCCTCTTTAAGTACTCCCAAGCCCATCTCTCCCATAATCCATGTCAGAATTTTTACCAGGAATTGACCTCTTTGTCTTTTGTGGAAAGTTAGGGCATCTGCCTATCTCTAGTTCACCATCTCTTTTCCCCTTCACCATCATTCCTACAAGATCACTGGCAAAGATTTTTTTTTCTTGTTTTCTTTTTTTTGAAAAGCAATTGAAATTAAGTGACTTGCCCAGAGTCACACAGCTGCTAAGTGTCAAGTATCTGAGGTTGGATTTGAATTCAGGTCCTTCTGACTCCAAAGCTTTTTTAAAGATGATCGTCATTTTTTAAATTATATTTCCCATACAATAAAATCTACATTTTTTACTCTCATTTCACAGCTATTGATGAAGGGCAGCACTGATTAATTGATTAGAGGAGATGAATTGATTATTGCCATATTTGTGTGTGTGTGCACATGTGCATGCACACTAGTGCATTCACATGTATTTGTATGTGTGTATTTAAATATATGCACACACATGTATTTATGTGCAGTAATGCATATGTACATAACACATGCATGCACATGTGTACATGTATGAAAGTATACGCCTGTATAGTCTCATTTTTTATCTACCTGAAAATGGAAAGGTGAATGCAAGTGGATTTATGGCAAGTCTGGGAAGTCTGCTTGGATTCTAAATCTCCAAACTTATTCACAAAGACCCTAAACCATTCTTCCAGAACCGATGGATTTCCAGGGTTATTCTTGAAAGAGAACAGAAATGCATTAGTACTTATCGGCCGTATTCATTACCACATGAGGATAGCCCAGACACTACTCATTGTCTGACAGTCCAAAGACTCAAAACAGATGGCAGAGCTAGCAAATTAATTTCCTGCAACCAACCTCTCTCCTCTTGGCTGGCTGGCCCCTTCTTGATACTTCATCTATCCTATTTCCCTCAGCCCTTTGTCACCTTAGTCTCTCTGCTGGAAATTCTCCTCATCCTAACGCCTTCTGTTGCCTGTCTCAAACTAATACAACTATAACTTAGTTGTACTTTTTAAAGTACTTTTTAAAGGACTTCCTCGTTTCTGTGTCCTTGGATCACTTCTAGCACCCATGATGCTTTTAGATATCTCCCCCATCCTTAAACCAATAGCCACTAGCTGTCATTGCATCTGTCTCTTGCTTTTTTGACTAAAGTCCCTGAGAAGGCTGTGTATAATAGGTGCCTCTGCTTCCTTTCCTGTCACTCTCTTCTTAACTCTTATAGTTTGCCTTCCAAATGTATTATTCAATAGAAACCTCTAACCAAAGTTTCCAGTGACCTCTTAATTACTGAATCTAGTGACCTCTTTTCAATTTTCTCCACCATAACTTCTCTGTATTCTTTGACTCAATCACCTTCTCCTTGATGCTCTACTCCCTCTATGTTTCTGTGACTATTTTTTTTCTTGATTCTCTTCCTAGGTGAATGAATGATATTTCTCAGTCTTTTTCATGGATCTTGATTAATTCACACCAGATAACTTTTGGGTTTCTCTGAAAAAATCTTGGGCCCTACTCTTTTCTCCTTCCATATAATTTCATTTATCAGCTCCCATTGATTCAATTGTCTTTGCAAATGATTCTCAGCTCTATTTGTCCAAGACCAAACTCTCCTTTGACCCACTATTTAACACCTCCAAGTGCTTATTGGACATCTCAAAATGGATGGCTCATAGATCTCAAGACCTATTGATTATAACTTTGTAGCATCTCTCTTCAGACACTGCTCCTACCCTGCTTCAGGTGTCTTGCTAAAATGTGCCAGTTTGTTTCCCTTTCTCAAGTTCTTCCCCTAGTCCATCCTGTACTCACCTACATTGATTTTTTTTTTGCTGAGACAATTGGTGTTAAGTGACTTGCCCAGGGTCACACAGCTAGAAAGTATTAAGTGTCTGGGGTCAGATTTGAACTCAGGTCCTCCTGACTTCAGGGCTGGTGCTCTATCTACTGCACCACCTAGCCGCCCATATTGATTTTCTTAAAGGGAAAATCTGATCACATTATCTTCCTATTCAATCATCTCCAGTGCCGCCTTATTAACTCTTGGATTAATCTGGCTATTAGGAACCTTCATAATCTGGCTCTTCTCTCCATTTCTTGGCTTCATATATCTTTCTATCCCTCTCTCCCTCAACCCTTGTACTGTAGGGTCCAGTGGCAGACACTGGCCTCCTTGATGTTCTTGAACAAGACCATCCATTTCCTGATTCCAGACATTTTTGCTGGCTATCCCCCATGCCTGGAAAGCTCTCCCTCCTTATTTCTACCTCTTGGCCTTCTTATTTTCCTCCAAGTCTAAGCTAAAATCTTCCTTTCTACAAGATATCTTTTTTAAGCACACACACACACACACACACACAGACACACACACACACACACGCACACCCTTAATCCTAGGGTCTTTGCTGAATTATTATCAACTTGCCTGCTATGTATCTCAGTACTTAGCACAGAACTGGACAAACAGCTGGAACTTAATAAATGCTTGTAGACTTGACTTGACCAAGAAAGACCTTTCCTATACTTTCAATCGAATTATAGCTCCATTATCTAGATTATTTAGGCCTTATTCAAAGGTGAATAATAGAAAAGAGTAGCAGAGGGAAGAAAACATAATAAACTTAGAAACTGGAATATCAAGTCCAACCCTTTCATTTTTGTAAATGAAAAACAAGTTGAAAAAAAATCAGTGTTTCACAGTTAGGAAGTATCTGGAGCAGATTTTAAGCTCAGCTTTGAGACATTCTCTAGGGAAAGACAGAAGAAAATCCCCTTTCTAAGTTCTTCCTTTTTTCTTATTTTTCTGTTTTCATTCAATCCTTCCAAAAAGCCTGGACTACGGGATGTGTTTTTTGATTGTTAGATGGAGAATCCATTTATTTTGAGGGTTGAAGATTTTCCAATGAAACCTTTGACGATTACACACTAAGACTCACTGTGAGGGAATCTCACTGGGGATTTGCTCTATGGTCCTTTTCTTTTTTTCTGTAACTAATTTAACATCAAACTCCAAAGTTAAAAAGAGCTGATACCCAATATTCTCACATCTTTTAGCCCCTGGCCTTTAGATCAACTACTCAAAATGTTTTCTTTATGCATGAAAAAAATGAGATCTCCAATGAATTAGTTGGAATCTCCAATTCCAGTGCTTTCTAAATCTCTTAAAGTCAGTATTCTTAACCCACAGTCTGTTAACTTTTTTTTTAAATACAAGGTGTCTAATTTTAGTCACTTAAGAATACATTAAGACTTTCAGAGTGTACTATATTTTGAGAACATTTCAATATAATTGTTTTCCTTCATAATATATTTTTATTCATTCTGAGGATTCCACAGGTTTCATAAGATGTCAAAAGTGTCCTTGCTATAGCAAAGGTTAAGAACTCTTAGCTTAGAAAAATTCTTGGTGAGGAAATGATAGGCTAGAGCTAAAACAGGGACACATGCTCATGTACAATAGCTCAACCCACTGGAGTTTGCATTTTATCATCTCCTGAAGAATATTTTGTCCCTTCACAGTTAGGACCATGACATAGTATCAGATATTTCCTGATTTGTCTTATACCTCTAATTCATGTTGCATATGTTATTGGGAAGTCTTTGGAGTGTATAAAAGTCTTTGGCAGCAATGAAATGTATAAAAGGGAAAGTTTAGGATAATCTGAAGAAACAAATCAAGAGCTTCTTCAGAAGCTCTTCAGAACAAGGGTGACTCAGGTAGTCTTATAAGGACATGAGAGAATTATAATTTAATGTTTGGCTTCCTTCTTTTCCCACTAGGTGTTCCTTAAGAGTGACCGAGTGGCCCGCATGGTACAGAGTGGCGGGTGCTCAGCCAATGACTCCAGGGAGGTCTTCAAGAAGCACATAGAAAAGAGGGTACGTAGCCTTCCAGAGATTGATGGCCTCAGCAAGGAGACAGTGTTAAGCTCCTGGATGGCTAAATTTGATGCCATTTATCGTGGAGAGGAAGATCCTCGGAAGCAACAAGCCAGAATGACTGCAAGTGCAGCATCTGAGCTAATCCTGAGCAAGGAGCAACTCTATGAGATGTTTCAGAACATCCTGGGCATCAAAAAGTTTGAACACCAGCTTCTGTACAATGCCTGTCAGGTAAGCAGTTTCACCTGTCCCCTGTACCTGTAGTACCTCTCATTCTTTCAGATGCCACAGGATAGAAGACATGGCGCCCCATTGGGTGATGGCCAGTTATTGGCCTTAGTGTTGCATTATAAAACATTGTATCCATGACCATGCTGGAATATGATGCTGGAAACCACTGGTTGAAATGCAGTGAAATCAGGGATGCGGTTCCAAATAGGAGCCCACTTTGTAAGCCTTAAAGTGCTGCTTAAATACAGAGCCACAACTAGTAATGTCTGTTCTAATTTAAGTAACAAAATATACTCATACTGGGAAAGAGCTCACCTAAAACCATCTGGTAGTATTTTTTTTAAACAATTACTGCTACTAACTAGATATTATACATTGTAGGATTTCAAACTATCTCTAGATGCAAGCAACCTGGGGAAAAACTTTAGTCAATCCACTCTGGATGCAACTGTATATAGATGTGCTATATCATTCTTATTTGTGTTCACTCCATTCAGGAGTCCAGAAGCAGCACCTCTAGTCACAGTCATCAGTTAATTAAATCAAGATTGGTGACTAAGAATAGGATAGCTTTCAGCTACCCACTGGTGCTCTGTCCATAAGTTCAAGGAAAGTCAGTCTATCTATCTATTTGAGTCTTGGTGGTTTCTGACAATCATTTTGGCTAAAAGTTCCAATCTAATCAGTTTTTGCCACTAAATGTATAAAATATGCTTCCAGATTTTTTGTACCTCATAAAAAGGCCAAAAAAAATTTTTAACTGGTAATTTGTGGTCAACAATGTCAATGGATTTTGAAAATTTGTGTTTGGGGTTTAAAGTTTCTGTTATCAATATACTAGATCAAAAAGTGAATTTTTATTTTGCCAGGTGGTATTTAGAACTCTGCTTTACAAACCTGGAGATGTCATCACTAAACTTAAAGGCAGTGATATAATTGTCAAGAAAATCTCAATAACCAAATGAAACTTAGATTGTTTTGATTTGCAAATTATATAAGTATTTGCCCTACAGCACTTTTAGTGGGAAAGGTTGTATTTTTTAAAAATTTATTGATATCCTTTTGGTTTTCACATCACCTTCATTTTTCTCATTCTCTCTTCTCCTTCCCTTCTCTTAGAGCTATCCATTATAACAAAAAATATAACGAAGAAAATACTTCAGCACAGCTAATTAAAAAATAGAAAAATCTAAATTAATACATCATGTCCCACAGTCCAAACTCCTCAAAGCAGTCGGGGGAAGTGCCTCCTCATATCTTTTCTTTGAAGTTAAGCTTCATCACTGTTATTTGTCAAAAAATTTTTGTTGTTAGCTTTTGCTTTTATATCACCTATTTCCCATTGTTTCCCTTCCTACTTCTTCTTCCCAGAAAACCATAAAGGTATGGCAAGAAATAAAAAAGAGGCAGAAAAAAGAATTGGCAAATCTAAATTACAGGAGAAATCTATTATATGAAGATTTCATAGCTTTTGTCCCTCCACCTATACAAAAAAGTAGGGGTCAGGCAAGCAGTGCTTCTTTATTGCTTTTCTTTGGGGGTTCATTTGTTCATTTAATTTCACAACATTCAATTTCTATCAGGTTTTTTATTGTTGTTTACATTTACATAGTTATGGTCATTGTATACATTGTTTTCCATGTTCTATTTACTTTGTTTTACATCAGTTCAAAAATATGTATGTGTGTGAGTGTGTGTGTGTGTGTGTGTGTATAATGTATATATCTAAGTCTTTTTGTATAGTTTTTTTTCTTAATTTCTTATGACAAAGTAAGATTCTGTTATATTCATATATCACAATATTTTAGTCATTCCTTGGTTGTTATGCATCTACTTTGTGTCCAGCTTTTTCCTTATACAAAAAATGCTGATATAAATATTTTGGTATAAATTTTGTCACTGATTTCCCTATGATATTTGAGAATGTTCCTTAAAATGTTCTCTTAATGTGTTTAAATGCCACAATCACATTCCCATAACTCTTTCACTGCAACCTCCCTTATTAAAAAAAAATTAAAGCACAGTTAAGCAAAAATATATGATGCTGGGGCAGCTAGGTGGTGCAGTGGATAGACCACCAGCCCTGAAGTCAGGAGGACCTGAGTTCAAATGTGGTCTCAAACACTTAACACTTCCTAGCTGTGTGACCCTGGGCAAGTCACTTAACCCCAGTTGCCTCAGCAAAATACATACGTATGTGTGTGTGTGTGTGTGTGTGTGTGTACGTGTAGATGGATTTTATTCCAATCTCTATTTTTGCTCATATATTAATGTCATTAGGATGAATCCATTGGCATATCATTTTGGTTTTGGTCTTAATTCAGCTTCATACATCTTTTGAGACAAGGGAATTATATGTCAAGGCCATCTTTCTAATTTTCCTCTCATAAAAAAGTGAGGCATAAAAATCATTTCATTTTTTTTTACTTTTCACTATCTTTCCTGTGAAATGGAAAAGAATCTGGTGATTTGAATAATATTTCTTTTATTCCCTGAATAATATTTTTTCCTTTCAGCTAAAAGTGGTAAGAAGAGTGAGTAAAAAGCACAGATTAAAAAGTCATTACTGCAGGCTCATTGTCCATGGCTTTCACATAATCAGTGAAAAACGTAGGCAAAATGAAGGGTGTTCAGAGTATAACCTTAACATTTGAGAATGATCTCTTTACTGTGCTTTCCCTCCTCCCATCTGTCTTTTAATACCCCTCTAAAGAGAATGGATTGGATGGTCTGCTGACCTGATCTTATGACACATTTTTGTTGTTTCCAGCTCTTTTAATGGAATATATCCTCTCTATGTGCAGTAGACTCTACTGAGTAGAAGATACTATCTTGTATTTCAAGTCCTTTCCACTTATTTCCTATCTATTCCTTCAGGCTTATATCACATGATTTTCCCTTAAACACTCTCTATTTCAACTACATTGGCCTAATTGCTGCTTCCCATTCTATTTCTCAAGTGTATGGACCTCAGAGGTCATTTAGACCAGCTTCTTCATTGTTTTTCTTTTGTTAGTTTTTATTTTCATTTGTTTTCCAGATAGGGAATTGAGGCCCAGGATAGTTAAGGGGCTTATCCATTGACATACAAGTTATTTTCAAGATACTTCTTACTCTATTTTCAGTGCTTTTCCACAGTGTAACAGTTAAGTGGCTAGAACACTGGACTTGGAGTCAAGAACTGTGTTCAAATCCCACCTCTCACATTTATTAGATGAATAATTTAACTTCTCTGCCTCAGTTTCCTTATCTGTGAAATGAGAATAATAGCCCTCACTTCTCAGGGTTGTTGTTAGGATCAAATGAGATAATGTTTATAAAGTACCTTGAAGTACTTTAGAAATGTTAGATATTGTTATTACAACACCACTTCCTTTCTACTGCACCTTTCTCCCCTTGCTCCAGAACAGCTATCAAGTTAGGTAGCCTAGGATAGATGAATGATGACTGACTTGGTTTCTCTTTGCTCACAGGCCCATGGTCTCTCTGTGACTGTCAAGGTAAAACATGACTTCCTCAGTTATCCTGTAATTATGGCCTTGAAATTATAGATTGAGGCATCCATTCTTGGCAGTCTACATTTAGCTACCACATAGTCACAAAGGAGCTATCCAGCTACAAAAAATGCTGATGTGGTAGCAAAAGCAGAGTCAAAAAATGTTTCTCTCTCTTCCTTGGCCAAAATAAATGTGTTTTGTTGTTGTTGTTATTGTTGTTTTCCTTTAATTTATAAGGATCTTAAAGTCAGAGATCGAGTTGGAAAGGCCCTCAGAGACAATTGAGTTCAATGCCCTCAAATTACAGATAAACTGAGATCTGTGGAAGTAAAGTGATTTGTTCAAAGTAACACAGGTAGGAAGTGTCAGGAGGGTAATTCAAAATCTGGGTGCTTTGATTCCAGAGTCTATGCCCTTTGCATTCTCAAACTCTTCTAAGATTAGAATTTACAACAACATAAGAGGCAAGCACCATGATATAGTGAATGGAGGACCAGTTTTAGAGTTCAGAAAACCTGCAGCTGAGTGGCCACAGTCAAGTCTCAGAACTTCTCAGGGATCCCAAGGAAATTACAGATGAGTTACTAATCTGTGTTGGAGAAAAGAGCTTGGAGAAAAAAATCCCATCAGGATTTACCACAGACTGATAAAAATTCTAGGTCCATGAGAAGGGATACAAGTCAGGGTGAGAGGGAGAACAATATATGATTAATTTCATCTCTAAAAACTGGACAATAATAGCATCTTCCTCCAAGGAAGCAAGTATGAAATGAAATAACATTTGTAAAACACTTTACAAATGCATGTAAGTGTATATATAGATATATATATATATATATGTATATATATATGTGTGCGTGTGTGTGATATATATGTATATATATATATGTGTGCGTGTGTGTGTGTACAATATGTACACATATGCATGTGTATATATGTGTACACATATGTATGTGCAGTGTGCATCTAGGTATACATATGTATATGTACATGTGTGAATATATTTATATATGCATATCTATTTATATGTCTAGGTATATGTACGCTATTGCCGTTACTATTGTTGTTTTCTACTCTTCTGCATAACACTGGCTAATCCAAGTCATCTTTTAATTTCTTCATTGATTTCCCAGAATTCAGAGCTTATTGCTTTGGGAAGTTTTTCTACGAACTGCTGTGCATGTAGGTCAGTCTCATAGGATGTAACAGATGGTGTATGTTTGGTGAACAATGGCTTCCAGGAGGATCCTATTAATTATTGATCTATTGTCTCTTGAACAACTTATATATTTTTGCAAATCAGAAAATGACTACCTGAAGAAGAAGGGCAAGCAGTTCCTGAAAATTTCCACAGGGAGTTTTGTTTTTAAGGGAGGGTGGGATGCTTTTCAAAGCAACAGCCTAAGGATAACTTGCTGTCCTAGTACTGGCTCTTTGGTAGGACTGGAAATATTTGGCTTAAGAGGAGATTGGGCTGGGGTGAGGGGAGGGAGTCATGGTAACTGTTTTCCATTACATGAAAGAGTTCCATGAAGAAGAGAGATTAGATCTGTTCTGCTTGACCCCAGAGTACAGAACTCTGTACTCTGCTTCCCATTCCATTTCTCAAGTATATGAACCTCAGAGGTCATTTAGACCAGCTTCTTCATTGTTTTTCTTTTGTTAGTTTTTATTTTCATTTGTTTTCCAGATAGAGAATTGAGGCCCAGGATAGTTAAGGGGCTTGTCCATTGACATTCAAGATACTTCTTACTCTATTTTCAGTGCTTTTCCACAGTGTAACAGTTAAGTGGTAAGTTGCAAAAAAAAATGCTTTGATCTACTATACAAAACAAAGATTTTCTCAGAACTGTTCATATCTCTGCTCCTGTCCACAAATAAAATTGATCCCATTGAAAAAATTCAGCACTTTATATGGAAGAAACTGTCTTACAATTAGCACTGAGTGTAAGATGCCTTAGGAGGTTACAATCTCTCCCTTACAGATGTTCTCCAAAGGCTTGATGACTTGCCTGTTGAGTATATTTCAGCTAGGATGCCTTTTTAAGTGCAGGGTGGACTATATTTCCTCCATTACAAACCTGAAATCTCATTCAGTGAAGAACACTGTAATTGGGAAGACTGATTAGATTGTTCATGATTGCCAGTAATACCCTCCAACGTCCAACTAATTTGGCCTACTGGCTGCTCCTCAGACTCAACTTGCCATTCCCGAATTCGGGGCCTTTATACAGGCCTTCCCCTACACCAGTCATATACTCCCTCCTCCACTTTTGCCTTTTTGAATCCACAGTCTTCTTCAAATCTCAACTCAGGAGCTACCTCCAATGGGAAGCTTTTTCAGATTCTCTCAATTGTTTGATCTCTCCCTCCAAAAGGACTTTATATCTACTTATCTGTATACAGGTTGCCTCCCCAATAGGCTATAAATTTCTTGAGAGTAGAGATTTATTCATTCCTTCTTCCTTCCTTCCTTTCTTCCCTCCCTCCTTCTTTCCTTCCTTCCTTCCTTTTTCCTTCTTTCTTTCCATTCTTTCTTTCTTCCTGCCTTCCTTTCTTTTTTCCTTTCTTTTTTTGTATGTCTAGTACCTTGCTTACTTTCCAACATCAACTTATGAATTGATTTCACATATCATCCTTAATGTAGTTCCCAATATATAAGTGCTTAATAAATATTTATTGATTAATTGAGCTACTCAAAAAAAGTGGTGGTGATGGCAATAATAGGAGGAAATAATAGCTTTTCCAAAATGATTTAGATTTGATTCTAAAGGTAATGTGTATTAATTGGAGTTTATTAATAGAAGTGTGATCCACCAAAACCTGAGCTCTAGGAAAAAGCCAAGGGCTTTTTCATAGATAGCAACATTTGACCAGAGACTTGGGGGTAGAAGATATCTTGAAGGAGATTCCTTCAAGGAAACTAAGGCCCAAAGAGGTGTGGAGACTTGTGTCTCCTCCCTCTTCCCCCAAGGTTTACAACAGGAATCAATGTCAGAGACAGCATTTATATCCTATTCCCTCAACTCCAAATTTAGCACTTGTCCAAATGCAACACAGTGTTTTATTTTCAACCAAGTGAAAAGCAGATTCCCCTGCCAGATGATTGAAATGGTCAGTAAAGAAATGAGAAGTCAGAGAAATAAGGGGTGATTTTGGCTAATAAAACTTCATGCTTCACGCTTCCAATCACGAGATGGCTCCAGAACCCATCAAGTTGTTGATGGGCTGGTGCTTTTAAGTCATCACCCTCCTAGGATATATTTTAATTTCCTTATGCTATAAAGGTAGGGATGAGTGAGATTCAGCTGCCACACAAACTTGGCCTGCTGTTGTAGCTGAGAAGGATGAGAGGTCTTCCTAGATGGGACGGGCGGCACAGGTAAAATGAGGCCCACTTTTTCATTTTCCAGGATAACAATTTTCCTGTCTCCAATAAGGATTTTCTTGTTTTATCAGTTCTTTCTTCAACACCTGGCCAAATATTCCTAGCTAACTGCACCTGCTGTTGTCGATAAGCTAACAGTAATGGAATAGCTCATTTGAGAGATGGTGGGCATCATGCACTCAAGGCCCAGGGAATTGAACCTTTTCTCTGCAACCTTCAGCATGCAGATATAGGAGCTTTAGCAATCTGTTCCTTCAACTGCCAAAGGGAAGCCATTAATGCTTTGTTTCATTCAGGCCCTTTCATGGGTAGTGAACCACAAAATTGCAATCAGAGGTGTTAAAGAGGTGCGTTTCAGGAAGAAGGAGTGGCAGCCACAGGATTCTTTTTTATTTAATATCATGTTAGGATCAATTATAAACTGCCTTTTCTCGGGCTTTATAAATATATATAAGTATCTCCCCATCTCAGCTGCTCAGTTTCCTTATGGTGTGTCTGCAGCAGCAGAGACATAATCCTGTGTACCTTCTCCCCCTCCCCACCATCCCCATGTTCAGCCTTGCGACACCCTCCAACTCTTTGACTTCTTATCCCATCCTAATATCAGTTCACCAGACTGTTCCAGTAGGATGATTTTCAAAAGAAGCAGTAATTGTAAAGTGTTTAAGCTGGCCCCTAACAAAGAATCATCCCCATTCCCTTTCCCTTTCTATGTATCTTCTTATTTACCTGTTGTCTTCTCCATTTATAATGTGATCTCCACAAGGGACTGCCTGACTTTTCATTGTATTCTCTGTGCTTAGTACAGTATCTCACCTCTAAGAGTTTTGTAGATACTACAGTCAGATGACTGGGGTTCTAGTTGGCTATATTTTCTATTTGTACTGATCCATCTCTTCTCCTCCACAGTTTTCTCCCATGCAAGTTAGAAATAATGTGTACAGTGCTAATTTCATAGGGTTGTTATGAGGTGAAAATGGGACTAGATAAAAATGGATTCCTTCATCTCTGAATGAGAGATTCTTTACTGTTTCAAACTCATATCAGTTGCTACCTCCTGAATAAAATGTTTCTGAATGGGAAAACTTGAACAAAAGGGGAAAATGTTCTGATTTTGGCATAAGAAAGTGTCTGACTTGTATCTACTGTGACTAGAATGGGGAGGGAATTCATTCTGGACATGAGATAGCCTGGGTAAAAGCTAGTAAGTGGAAAATGGGATGGCAATTTAGGGGAATAGAAACTGGGTCAGTCTGGTGAGACAATAATGCAGGAAATAATGTGAATTGGGCAGAATTCAATTTGTGAGAGTCTTTGAATGTCAGGTCGAGAAGGCTATATTTGGTTATAAAAATAATAGGGAGCCACTGAGTATTTTTGAATAGAGAATGGATATAATTGGATGTGCCTGGAGACAACAGAATGGACTAGATGAGTAATTCAAATGTCCTTTGAGCCTCTGATTTATTGATTCTTTTATTTTCCATTTTGATAAGACATGGAGGAGAGAATATTGAACACAAATTAGGAAAACCCTGTGTTCTGACATTGTTCTGCAACCATCCCAATGTGACACCTGTTCTTTACCAGGAATAACTACTAGTGAATTCAATTATGTTTGAGCATCACTAATGGCTTCTCATTTAATATGATCTTAGTAGATCTCCTATTAGTTGGGCATGTGGGAAGATGGGATTAAACTGTTTTTTTTCTGTCCTGTGGACAAGGAGGGTCATATGGAACTAATTGGAAGCAGGCAGACTACATTTTTCTCCGTAAAATTGGGGCTACTTTGAGGAGTTTAAGTTCTTTTTTCAACTCAAGACCCACTAGCCATGTTTCTTTCACTGTAAAATGTCAGTGAGTAACATCCTAATTTCATTGAATCATTCAATGTTAATGAGCTTTTAAAAAGGGACATTTGCTTTAAAGCTATAGTAAGAACAAACATACTTTTTTTTTCTCCAAAACTTTGTAAACACAATCTACCTTATGGCATCTTAAGAGTGGGCTCACTCTTAGCACAATTCTTACATAATATTAGTCTGCCCAAATTCATGTTCACAGTCAGATGAGTCCTTATGTTATCTAACAGTAAAATACAGCATACATACAAGTGTGGGGACCAGGGGAGGGAGGTATGGACTAGGAAGTCACAGGGATGGAGGGTGGAACTATACAGCAGTTAATGGTTATATTGATCCTTCCTAGGATCCATGGTAGCAACCATTTTTATTACTGTTGCCAGAGCAAAAGCAAGAGGTAGAGTAGTGTGGATGTGGGTGTGGATATAAGTGTGTGTTTGGGATGTGTGCATGTGCAAACCTGTGAGCAAGAAAACACTATGACTGTACAGTTGGGAAAATGTCTAGGATGGATAGTGAATAGACCCCCAGTTTCCTTGTAGATGGCTGGATGGAATATGGCCTGGGGTCAGACAAATATACTGTTAGGTACATTTTCACTCATTTATCCACCAATCAGGATATCCCCTCCCCAAGACAATGTCAAAGTTGAATGTATTAATTTCCCCAAGCCTTTGTCTTTAGAAGGCCATGTAAGGAGGGTACTGTTCCTGGTGGGGCAAAGAATGAAAACAGCAAGGTTTTTTCCTGCTTATCATCTGTGAGACCCATCATTCAACCTTAGAGTTAGAGGTACAAATCTCCTTAAAGTCTATTCAGTTTGCTTTATTTCATAGATGAAAGAACTAAGTGATTTCTCCAAGATCACACAGGGCATAAGCTGCAGAACTGGCATGAAACTCACCTCCTCTGATTCTGAACCCAGCATTCATTCCTCTGTACTATGGAGCCTTAATACCTAATTTAATCTAATTTATTCTAACTCTGTCAGAGAATAGCTTAGTCTGATTTATTTTCCACAAATGACCATTATATAAAAATAAAACCTTGCTCACAGAGAACTTGTTCTCAGGAGGTTTTATTTGGGTTTATAATATCTGGCACCGCCTAAGGGGAAAAATAAAATAATAATAAAAACACGCACACATATGCGCAGTGCCTGTGCCCTGTAAAGAAAAAGCAAATTAAAGAGACTTTTTGTAAAAGAAGATTATTTCTCATTAACTTTAATTAGGCTCTTTCTAGGTTTGCTAGTTTGGCAAAGGATCAAACGAAAAATAAAAACAGAGAGCTCATTTCCCAGGCAGGTTTTTTTTTTTTCAAGTTTTCAGCAACTTTGGATTTTAGAGCTCTGCATCCTTTAGTCACTACTCTGAGGCTTCCTAGCAGGTGCTACTTTTATATGTAGTTTGTGAATTGCTAATCTGATCCCATCTGGAGGCATTGTTTCAGTCATTGTCTGCCTGAAGGCCACCATCTTGATTTTCTCAGGGATGCGGTGCCTCCAACCAGGAGTACAATCGATTCAGGGTGATGAGTTAGATGAGGGTGCTCTGATTCCTGTCTTATCAAAGTTAATTGGAAGCAGAGCTTTAGTCTTTCTCTTAGTAATTAAGCCATTGCCTGTATGACATTTGCTACATAGAAAAAGCTACATTTTTTCATTATTAAATTATTAATTTTAATTATTATAAATAATTATTAAATTATTAAAGAAACACTGAAAAGAAAAAGAACACCCCAAAGTGGGCTGCAGGTTTACATGACAAATGCAGCCACAATCATGCTCTGGGTCTAAAATAGATAGTTCTTCTGATGAACAGAGAATCATAAGACCTATCTGGTGGGGTTGTCACCTTAACTTTGTTACCCAGAAAAGCTGTTTCTCGTCTCTGAGTCTCCATTTCTTCTTTTGTAACATTCACTGATTCAAAAAATATGTTTCCTAATTCGAAACCGATGAACCGATGGTCATGATTTCAGGAGCCTGAATTTTTTCCCCATTCCTCAGCACAAAATAGGTGCTTAATAATCGAGAAATTCTATGGTCTATTGGGCAGCATGTTCTTTTAGGCACAGGAAGAGACACAAAGAGTTCTCCCTGTGAGATATTTTCCTTGCCCTCAGGAAGCATACAATCTAACGGAAAGTTGCACTGGATGCACTCTCAGATCCCTTCTAGAGATAATATTGGTTGGCCAGGCACATAATTAACAAACATTTATTAAATGTTACTTATATACTAGTCATCCAAAGGAAGCCTGGATATCCAAAGAACAAAGAAAGAGTTTTTTTTTGTTTGTTTTGTATTAGCACATAATGCTAAGTAAATGTTTGTTGATTGACTAACATTTTGTAATTCTATTATGAGACAAATGACTGGTACCCAAAGGATATCTTCCTTCCCTTCTAAAACAAAAACCCATAGCAAACAGGATATGAATTTTTGTTCTGTCTCCCCAAAGGCAACAGAAAGGCAGACATGCAATTCAGCCACCAAAGTGGCTACTTGCAGGCAGATTAACAGCCAGGGGCCCCTCCAGGCTACAGAAGAATGAGCCCATGGAGCTTGGTAGACTTATAGCCCTTTCAGAATCCCCTGACTGCACACTGCAGGGGTTGTCTGCTATTCTTTAGCAGCTGAATATTTATTGGTTTGGAAATCACCCACAATGGACTTTCCACAGGGATGGAAAAGCTGAGATTCTCAGGGCTAGAAAGTGGTGCAAGGAACCAGTACTGCAGAGACACAAAAGGCCCTGGGATTTGAATTAGAGAAGTCTCAAGGTTGGGGTAGCAAGCTCAATGAATTGACGGGCCTTGGTCACTCCAACTCTCTTTGCCCAAACAAGTTTGCTGGCCTGTTTTTCCTAATAATTCTCTTCTCTAGCCTAAACTTTTTTAGTTCCTTTACCTGATATGACATGAGTTTAAGTCCCTTTCTGTCTTAATCATCTTGTCCTAGAGAAACTCCAGATCTCTAATCCTGTCTTAAATGTGACTTCACTTTGAAATGATTCAACAAGAACAACAAAAACTTGGCTTTCAGATTTGGACCTCATTCTCCATCTTCGACTTGACAAGAGGAAAGTACTATGGGTCCACCATTTTTCCAGATCTAGCCATGATACTTCATAAACATATCTGACATTAGTTTTGTTGTCTCCAAATCACACAGTATATTCTTGCTTACCACCCGCTGGAACCCCCGGTTTCTTTTCCTATTTGATATTTTCTAGCTTATATCCTGATAAGTACAGAATTTTGCCTCTATCCCAGCCTATTCATATCCATCCGATTGGATTCGATCTGTCCATGAAGCCAGTCACACTCTTTGAATCTTTACTCTATTATTCAGGTCCTCCATGCCCTCTCTTTCCCAGTTTCCTGTCCTAAACAGACTTGAAAAGCATGCCATTTATGTCTTCATCTAAATCACTGTTTAAAAAATGTCAAGCAGAACAGAGAATGGAGGAGTGGCTTAATTATCTTCAAGTTACAATATGGAAAACAAGGTTATTTCAAGTAGAAGAGTTTTAAGTTAGATTTAATTAAGACCACCTTAATAAAACTAGAACAAAAGCTCCTCAAACCACAATCCCTAGAGATTTTTCAGATTAAAATCACAGCAAAATTAGGCAGTGCTGAGGAGTAAAAAGGGCACTTGTCCTGACATCAGAAGACTTACCCTGGAGGTCTCCACTCCTCATTACTTTTTTTTCCCGCTTTTTGCTGAGGCAATTGGGGTTAAGTGACTTGCCCAGGGTCACACAGCTAGGGAATATTAAGTGTCTAAGACCAGATTTGAACTCAATTCCTCCTGACTTCAGGGCTGGTGCTCTATCCACTGTGCCACCTAGCTGCCCCTCCCCATTACTTTTTAACTGTGCTTCCCTGGATAATTCACCCAACTTCCCAGAGATAGCCTGTTGTCTCATCTGTTAAAATAGTCTCAATAATCTTTTTCATTATGTCTCACAGGGTTGTGGTACAGTGAAAAGAGACCTGGCTTTGAAGTGAAAAGATCTGGATTCAAATATTATCTCTGCCCATTATTGCCCATATGGTCTTGAACTTCCTTAGACTTTAGTTTCTTCATCTGTAAAACAGGGAGGATTGACCATTGATGGGCTCCAAGGTCTTTGCCATCTCTCTTCCTCTGATCTTATATCAAATCAGGTAACATAAAGTATGTGAATTTCCCTGGATTCCCTTAAACTTAAGATGAAATCCCACTTTCTGCTTGAGGTCTTTGCAGGTTCCTTCAGTTCCTAGGGTCTTCTCTGAGATTACCTTCTCTTGTATATTCCTAATTAATTACATCTTGTCTCCCACAGTAGAATTTTAGGACCTTAAGGACAATGAATGTTTAGCCTTTCTTTTCTTTACATCCCAACATTTAGTGCTACCTCTGACATATGCTTAAATAGATGTTTGTTGATTAAGCAAAGAGTAGAGACTGTTTCCATTTTAACTGTATCCTCAATACCTAGCCCAGTGCTGGGCATATAATAGGTGCTTAATCAGTCAATCAACAAGCATTTATTAAGCATCAAACATATGCTGGACAGTATGCTAAAAGCTGGATAAATGCCTGTTGACTGATAGATCAATGAAATCCACAAATGTAAAATGATCAGTTGCAAACCTTCCAGTACTATAGAAATGTTGGCTATTGTTGCTACTGCTGCTGCTTGTAGACCTAGATTATTATTTTTTGTTCTTCAGCTTTTATTCTTTATTTATTTATTTACTTATTTATTTATTTATTATTTTGCTGAGGCAATTGGGGTTAAGTGATTTTCCCAGGGTCACACAGCCAGGAAGTGTTAAGTGTCTGAGGTCACATTTGAACTCGGGTTCTCCTGACTTCAGGGCTGGTGCTCTATCCACTACACCAACTAGCTGCCCCTCTTCAACCTTCATTCTTAAAGAGGACCATGACATTAGGAAAGTGATATCTTGATCTGCACGTAGATTGGATTTAAGGGAGGCAGGACTGGGCAAAGTCAACAGTCTTACTCCTTTAGTCTATTTGGAGTCCGGTGGCAAGACATAGGTCAGGAAAATGGGTACAGGATTGCTGTTAACTCTGAGTGTGACTCTTTGAAAGATGTTTGATTGAAAGGCTTGATCCATGTCTGGTCATTGACTCCACTGTGAGACTGGCCAGAGGAAAGTGATTTTTAGAATTGAGAGAAGTGCCTGTTTTCTTATTCACACATATATGAGGGACTTGAGCCTCATCAAAGAAGGCATCTATCTCCTCAAATATCAGCCTAATCTGACACTACGTGAGGCTTGGGTCTCTCCATTCAGATAAAACCTCCATCTTGCATGATGAAAAGTCACCTAAGGGGCGCATTGCCAGGCTTGGCCAGGCTTTTTCACTCCTGATTTCTTTGTTCAGACTAGTCCTATTATTTCTAAGGAGGCTCTAGAGGGCTTTTGAAAATGTCTAATGAGATGTTTTCTTTCTCGATGGTGGCAGGTGGTACAGCTATACAAAACTGAATGAATGACAGAGAAATGTCTTTGAAACAGCATCCCCAGTCCCCTCGGACATCACTGCTCTGCAGATGGAAGAAGGGACCTAGGAATCATTCTGCCTAAGAGCACTGCCTTCCTGAAATAGGCTTATCCTGAGTACTATGCAATTAGCACATTGAAATGTGCATAATACCTTGAAATTTGGGCTCCTAATCTGACACACTCTGTCTATAAAAAGAAACATTTTACTTTGGGGTAGCAAATTTTTGCTTTAAAGGATTTGATACTGATATTTTACCATCTAAAGCTGTGTTAGGTGGGATGCTGTGTGGTCTAGTGGGTGCCATGCAGATCTGGAGTCAAAGTCTCCATTTACTAGTTTTGTGACAGTGAGCAAGGCATTTAACCCATGTAAACCTCAGTTTCCCCATTTATAAAATGGGAATAACCATTGCTGTTACCTCCAATTCCAAGCTGGATTGGAAAATCTGCTTTGCTATGCTCTTCAGACTTTTAGTTTTATTTGTTTCCTTTTTATATGCTACCTTCCTACCTACCTTCCATCAGAAGATAGAGTTAGATCTCAACGAGATCTTAGGGTTCAGTAAGTCCAACCTTCCCATTTTAGATATGGGGAATCTAAGGTTCTGATAAGTTAAGGCACTAGTCCAGATTCACACAGTTTAGGATTTTAATTCATTTTCTTGCCTCCAAGTCAATGTTCTATATACATCTCCACACTGCTTCTCACAACAATTAATGGTACTAATAATTTAAGAAATCATTAAGTCAAATCCACTCAAGTAGAGGGAGATTGGTTACTATAGTAACTCATAACTACTTAAGGAATCTATCTATTGAATTCTTGCCCCCCCCATAAATTTTGATGCCCCGTAAAAAAGCTCTGGCTCTAGTTGTGATTACCTCTTGTTTCTTTGAGTCTCCTTAATGAAGAATATCCTTAGATCTCCCATCTTAAACTTCTCAAATAGTAGCCCTTTATCAGTATTTCCATCCTCTTTTTATTATTCTTACCAAAAGAATGGGAATATCACTAAAATGTATTTAATATGGCTAATATCATAATATATTTCAGTTCTATCCCTAAGATAGTTTCTGTTGTTGCATTCTATTGTATTCTCCTTATAATACTTATGCACATTTATGGCAAAGCAGGATGATATAGTGGAGAGGGATGGATTCATAGAGGGAGAAACCTGGGTTCAAATTTCAACACAGGTGCTAACTGGTTAAGTTTGTTTTGTCAAGCCACCTACTTTCTCATCATCTCAGTTCCCTTCTCTGGGAATTGATAACTGTAGCCCTTTCCTTGCAGGGTTGTTGTGAGAAACAAATGAAATTATGTATGCAAATCATATAGAAAACCTTGAATATTAAAGCCCATTTTCATCATCATCATTAATTATTATTTTCACATCACTTTCCTCACCATACCCCTGTGATATAGGTATAGTTGATAGGTTGATATGAAAGTTGATAGGTAGCGAAAACATTATTTTTCGAGTTATAGGCAAGGAAACTGAGGCTCCAAAACATTAAGGGTCAAAGGGAAGTTCAACTTTTTCTCTCCAGTAAGAAGAGGAGTTTGGGATTTGGACTCAAGGCTTTCAAACTTCAAGGGCAGCATTCTTTTCACTGGCTGATGCTGCCTTTCTTAGACCTTATTGTGAGGGTGCCTTAGCTCCCTTAATACTGTTATAGAACATGAAAACTGATAATTCCTTGCAAAACCTTTTTAATAGAAATATAGAATAGAATAGAAATAGAAAAATAAAAGAAAGAGAGACACAGAGAGAGAGAGAGACAGAGAGAGGGAGAGAGAGAAGAAAAGAGAGAGAGAGAGAGAGAGAGAGAGAGAGAGAGAGAGAGAGGGAGGGAGGGAGGGAGAGATGATGGGAGCTGAAGCAGTAATAGTTTTATTAGCACTAGTTTCTGCCGGTTCTATTGTTCACCAGGCACTGACCATGCTCACACTAAGGCTTTTCAAGTGACAAGATGTCTTTTGTCATGAAAGCTGTGGGCCGTTCCTCCCATGGTCGTCTCCATGGAGACAGCCACCAGATCAGGGAGAACTAAAGAAGATGCCTTGAAAATCAGCCCTGGCTCCCCAAATGGCCACCCCTCCTCCAACTGTGTTTTTTTTAATATAATGTCTGTTTCTCAGAAAGGATGGCAGTTGCCCGGAGCCTGGGGAAGAGGCAAAATAAGGATTTCAACTTGAGATTTCCAATAGACCATGATTCTACCAGGACCATCCAAGCAGCCCATGTGAATATATTAACAAAGTTGAGACGGTTATAAAAATGGAGGAATGTAAGATTAATGAAATAAAAAGGCTAGAAATTCAGAAATTCAGTTCAAAACTGAGCACTCTGCTGACAATGTGCCAGGCTCCATAGTAGGCAGAGGGAGACACAACGACAAGCCAAATCAGAATTTGTGCTCCGTCAGGTGTTTGCCTTTGTGGTGAGGGTCATCCAATTCCATAAAGAAAAATCTTAGAAGGGGCCTGAGACTAATCTTTATTTTTTTTAAAAAAGTAAATGTTTAAAAAAATATTTTTAAAAAGTAGATGTTTAATGATACTTTTTGTTTTAATAAAAATCTTCATTTCCCCCCCTCCTTTTCTTTCCAGAAAGGTATCCCTTATAACAAAGCTTCAAAAAAGTGGGGAGAGGGATAGGGGAAACAGCTGAGCCAAATAAGCCAAGATATTAGAGGAGCGGAGTTTCGAACAGAAAAAGAGCTTAGAAATTCTCCATTCCATCTCTCAACCCCATTATTTTACAGAATGAGGAAGCTAAAGGTCAGTTACTTGCCCAGACTCACATAGCTGGTGGTGAGACAGGATGTGGACACAGTTTTTGATTTCCAATCCAGCGCCCTATTCAATTTGTCAGGCCAAAAGAGGCTGAGAAATGCACATTTTCCCACATCTGCCAAAAAACGTGGTCTTCTGATTTTTCTATAATTTTACACTTTCTCCACAGGGGATTTATCCAAAGAGTGGAATTTGCAATCAAGTGGGAAAGGAGAGAGCTGGCTTTTTATTCTGAGCTACCATGGCATTGTTAATTATGGGTTTTGCCCATCAGAACCTCAAAATAAATGATTGGAATGTTCATTATTGAATCTGATGTATCAAATCATATCACTGAAGGCTACCCAGGCAGACAGGATCTAAAATATTAAATACAGGTAACAAAGCAAACATTCAAAGTCACATTTTAAAGCCAGGTCAGGAACCTAATTAATTGACTGGAATATTCATTATTGAATCTGATGTATCAAATCATATCAATGAAGGCTACCTGGGCAGACAGGATCTAAAATATTAAATACAGGTAACAAAGCAAGCACTCAAAGTTACATTTTAAAGCCAGGTCAGGAACCTAATTAATCATGCCTTTTAAAGCAGTGCAGGTCCAGTTAAGTGGACAGCAAATCCCATCCCTTAAATGACTGGAAAGGCTAGATCATATCATTAATGGCATAATCAATTAAGATCTCAGCAAAGCAAATGGGTTCACAAAAAGCCAAGATGCATTCATTAAAGATGGGTCAAACCAAGGTGACCTTATCCCTTTTCTGGACAGATTAATCTCAACTAATGAGGAAAGTACAGCAGGTATATGTAGTTTATTTTGGAACAAAGTATTGGCTTGGTTAGAACATTGGGCAGAACTGGGTAAATTGAAATTTAATATGGATTGATTTAAAAGTTACCATTTGTTTTTTTTTTAAAAAAACAACCCTGTCCTATAGTAGAGATATTAAACTATGTGTCACATTGGGTAATATTCTGGGAATTTCTCTGTGAAGTCTCATGGGAATGGAAATATGATCTGGTTTCAGATCCCAAACTATGTGATCTTGGAGAAATGTGATAGGAGACATTTCTTTGACTTTACAATTATAGAATGCTTTGCTTATATAATGTCTGTGAGAAGGCTCATGGCATAGTGGCTAGAGACCTGGCTTTGGCACCAGTGTGCCAAGTACAGGTACAGAGAAGCTGCAGATCTGGATCAGCAGAGGAGGTTTGTCTCCAGAGCTCTCTCTCACAGATCTGAGCAAAAAAAAAAAACTTTTTTGTTGTAGTTTTAATACATCTTCTCAACTCCTCTGATCCTTAGATCTGAAGGGAGAGAAAAGACCAAATGGAGACATTTTGGTTTTGTTGTTTGATCATGTCTGATTCTTCGTGACCTCATCAGGAGTTTTCTTGGCAAAGACACTGGAGTGAGTTGCCATTTTCTTTTCCAGCTCATTTCACTTATGAGGAAACTGAGGCAAATAGAGTAAAATGGCATACACAGAATTAAATAACTAGTAGGTGTCTGTAATCAGATTTGAATTCAGATCTCCTGACTCCAGTGCTGGTACTCTGTCCAATTCATCATCCAATTGCCTCATCTAGGGGCTAGAAAGTGCTAAAATGAAGGAAGGTAAGAAGGAGATATCACATGGCAGAGGAGATACCACATGGAGCTTGAAGATATCCTGGGGTTCTAATAAGCAGGAGCCAGAAGCTCTCTAAGCATGAGGGACTGAATCAGAATATGGAGGCTTGTTGACTGGAAATTGAAAAGGAAGAGCAGGGAGTAACTTTGAGACCTTATTTGTACTTCTCTCTTTTGCATTCAAAGGGAGTATAAACTCCTAATACTGGCCAGTCCCTGCCTAATCTCATTGGTCAGGGGAGTCTTACAACAACATATCTGACTCATACTCACCTCCAACAAGTCAAAGAAATTGTGATTCTCCAATGCAGCACTGAGGGAGAACCCTACTTCTGAGTCACCCCCAAATGTCCTTGCATTGCCCTTGTCTGGTCAATCAAGCAGCCACCTAGATGGGAGATGGACCTGGAGAGCAATATGAACAAGGACTCAGGACTCTGAGAGGTAACAGTGGCCACTGCAAGGCTGCTCTGAGACAGTGAGCCAAGGCAGAAAGGGGGAGAGAGAGACAGACAGACAGACAGAAAGGCAGAGACAGAGGCAGATAGAGAGACACAAAGAGACAGAAACAGAGAGTGACAAAGACAGACAGAGAGAAATGGGAGACAAAGACAGAAAAATGTGAGAGTCAGATAGAGGAAGAGAGACAGAGAAAAAAAGACATACAGAGACAAAAAGACATACAGAAGCAAAGAGAGACACAGAGAGTGAGAGAAATGAGAGACAGAGAGGGGAAAGAGAGAGAGAGATAGACAGAGGCAAAGAGAGACACACACAGAGAGAAATGAGAGACAGAGAGGGGAAAGAGAGACAGACAGACAGAGGCAAAGAGAGACACACACAGAGAGAAATGAGAGACAAGGGAGAGAAAGAGACAGACAGACAGACAGAGAGGAAGAGAGAGAGAAATGGGAGACAGACAAAGACAGAGAGGAAGAGACAGAAAAAGACATACAGAGGCAAAGAGACACAAAGAGTGAGAAAAATGAGAGAGAGAGAGGGGAGAGAGAGAGAGAGAGAGAGAGAGAGAGAGAGAGAGAGAGAGAGAGAGAGAGAGAAGGGGGAGAGGGAAGGAGAAAGAGAGAAGGGGGAGAAGGAAGGAGAGAGAGAGAGGGAGGGAGGGAGAGTGAGTGCACTTTTGAGTCTCACTAGGTGGCCCTGCCAGGCTCAGAACAAGATGAGATGCATTTTAAGCAGCACATGCAAATTCAATTAGAAATGGTTCCCCTTCATCTATGGAGCTTCTCATCCAGATTCCCCATTAATGGCCAGGCTGAGCTGACCCAGTTGAAAATCCAAATCTGGCTTATTTTTAGCCTGTTTCTCCCCCAGCCCCTCCCCCCTTTCTCTCCCTGCCTCAGCTAGATGCCTTTTCTATTTGGGCTGATAAATATCCCAGAACATTATCTGCCGAGCTGTTGAGCCCCTCTGGCAGCCACTTGATAGATAAAAGGCTCATTGTGTCTAGCCTCATGTATATTCAGAGGACCCAGGTGCTCCCCAGACACCCCCGTCTGAGTCCACTTCAGCAGAGGAGCTTTCCACAGTTTCCCACCCCCACTCCCCAGGCTATCTGAAGCTCTCTAGTTTCTCATTCATTCTCATTCATACATTCATCATTTCCTTCTTATATTCCACAATCAATCAACAAGCATTTCTTAAATTCAAAGTCTTACTTGGATGGCAGCTGAAGGATTAAAATATAAGATTATCTTTCCCTCCAGAAGTTTACATTTGCCAAATGCTGTCCATTATTGTTATTCTTATTCTTATTTAATTTTATTATTATTAGCAATTCTTTAAGAGTAAGGACTATCTTTTGCTTCTTTTTTGCATTCCCAGAACTTAAAACAATGTCTGGCTCATAGTAGGTGGATATTAAATATTCATTTAGTATTGTTTTCTTTATTAGACCTATGAAGCCTTTTCTAGCTTTAGATTTATAAACATATAATCTGGAAACACCCTTCTGGCTCTGGATATCCAATTTTTATTTTTGTCTTTGTATACCAGCCCCTACCACTGTGTCTTGCATAAAATAGATATTTAATAGATGCTTGCTAGATTTAATCAAATTCCCAGTTCCCTCTCTGGATGAAGCCCATGACTCTTCTGGCCAGATGAAACAGCCTGTAGCCAAGGGAGATTCTATACAGGCCATAGGTGGTCCCTGTGGATTTTCCCAAATCTCAGTCACCCCAGATGCAGCATATTTCCTGGGGTGGATGCTTAAGATCTATGGGGCTTCCTGCATGATTCAGAGGTTCCCTCCTCTTATATAGGGATGGAGAAGAAACAATTCTATTGATATTAGACATTTGTTCAGGTACCACCATAAGGCAGAATGCCCTTTCTATCATCTGAGTGTTCCCCTAAGCACAGAGAGGTAAAGTGACTCATATATGTCAGAGGCAGAATCAGAATTCAAAGCCAGATTTTCTTGTTTTAAACCCAGTTCTTCTCCACTCTACCACAGCTGTTTCTCTTATCTTGCATGTCTATTTACTTTTCTCCCAATAGAATGAGTTTCTTAATGACATTGATTTGTTCAATTTTTTTTTATTCTTACTGTTTATCACTGTTCCTGGCACACAATAGGGGCTTAATTAATGTTTATTAAATGAATGAAGAGATAAAGCATTAAGCCCTTATTTATGTACCAGGTACTATATAGATCCCAAAAACAAGATGTCTCTGCTCTCCAAGAGCTTATACTCTCTGGTAGGAAAAACAAAACCGAAAGGGGAAATGAACAGGTGGGGTAAGGGACAGGGAAGGTGAGGAAGATCGGAGAGCAAGGCTGCTGGTATAAAGATGGAACCAATCGATGGGAGGATTCTGGTGGGGATTAGCTTTGAGGTCATATTTGATACATATTTAAACAAATACCCCTGTGAGTCTCTTCAAAAAAATAATCCCAACAACTTCTGAATCTAGGAAAATTTGACCCTTTTCTGCTTGTCCTCCATACCTAGAGCATTGCTCTTGTCTCCAGGAAGGTACCCCACCATCCACAGCAACAAAGTACAGCACATAGAAAGCAAAACTCCCATGGTACTCTTAACAATCCTCAGGGTACAACTGCCTGTTATCTCAATTTTTCCAAAGTAATCCATCCTGAAAAGTTGGAATTCCCATCCACTGCTCAGGCTACCTAGGCAAGCTGTGTCCTCCCTGTCCCCTCCCCTATTTCTGAGCCTTCTCTCAACTGCTCAGAAGCCAGCAAGGCTGGGCATGGACAGCAACTGGTTTTCAAGTGATTTTCTAGGAACTGAATGTTTGTGTGTTTGTCCTAAAGGCAGCCATGTGGCTCCCCTGTGCTCCATACAGAAAGCTTCTCCCTTGCTCATCCTTTTTACTTTGCTAGGCAGAGGAAAAATACTTTTATGTCAAAAAAATGATGGTTATACTTTCATTCTCTTGTTCATTCAGCAGGTCTGAACCTGCTGGATTAGCTTTTGTTCTCCTTTTAGTACAGTGAAAATAATAGGTGCTTAAAGTGTTTATTAACTGATTCTTTTTTGTGTGTGTTCCTGTAATGTAGGGCAAATATGCATAATGGATAAAATGCTAGCTTTGGAGAAGAAGATCTGGATTCAAATTCTACCTCATATCCTTAGGATTAAGGAATCAAGGATTTAGGGCTCAGGGGACATTAAAGCTCACTGGTCCAAGGCCTTCTTTAACAGATGAAAAAATAGATGCTTGGAGAAGTTGGAGACTTGCTAAGTAAATGTCTGGGGTGGAATTTGAATACAGGTCTTCCTGACTGTAAACTCAGTGTTCTATCTACTAGCTCATCGCTATTAGCTATGTGACAATGTGCAAATCTTTTAAACTCTCTCAGCCTATTTCCTCATTTGTAAAATGGGGATAATAATAATACCTACCTCCTCAGGTTCTTGTTAATATCAAATGAAATAATATTTGTAAAGCACTTAGCACAGTTCCTAGAATATTGTAAGAACTATATAATATTGGCTACTGCCACTAGCAGTAGCAGCAGTAGTAGTATTGTTATAATTCTCATTATTATTCTTATATTGGCTCTCATTTATTCCTGTGTTTGATAATATTAGGCAAGTCAGGTCACCCCTTTGGACATCAAATTCCCCAGCTACAAGATGAGGATGTTGGACAAGTTAGGGAGGAAGGATGATTCAGTAGAAAGAGCAGTCTTAGGACTTGAATTTAAATCCTACTTTTACTGCTTTGAATTTAAAGCCATGGCAAATTACTTCAACTTGGAGACTCAATTTCCACATCTGAAAATAAGAGGGTTGGTTTCGATGGCCCCTAAGTTTCCTTCTGGTTTTAATTCTATGATCCTATGCCCCAGGAGGTCCCTTGTATCCCCAAATCTATGAAATAATTATCTTTTGGCTACTGGGGCTGTAACCTACTTCTTTGTTCTACTTTGGAATAATTTCTAATACAATGATTTGTAAATTAGGATTTATAAATCCTGAAAGATGTTTTTGCCAGATCTTTTCATTGATTTTCTCATTTCTTTTCACAAATAGCCTTTTTTCTGATCAGTTGTTTTCCCTTCTCCATGGTTTTTCCCCCATGCCAGCCCCATACTTCATGACTATAAACACAGCCATCAATCATCACTTCCCTTTCTCCAGTAGAATATAAACTCCTTGAAAGCAGGGGCTGTCTCCCTTCTGTCTTTATGTATCTCTCGTGTTTACCATAGTTCCTGGCACAGAGAAGATGCTTAACAACTGACAATAGCCACCATTTATAGCATTTTAAAGTGTACAAAGCCCTGGCATGCACACTCATTTTATTCTCACGATATCCCTAGGACATAGGTGCTCTTTTTATATCCATTTTATAGAGGGCAAAATCAGAATAGACAGAGGTTAAGTGACTTGCCCAGCAACAAACAGCTAGTAAGTATCTGAAGCTGGATTTCTATTCCAATACACCACTCGATTCAGTCTGCCTCCTAGATGTCTTGGTGATTGATTGATTGACACCCAATGGACCTTCTGGAGATCTCAAGTTCCCTTATCATGGTTAAAGATCCATCATGCATCATAAGAATATGAAGATGGAGGAAGTGATAAATTATTTGACTACTTAATGTTATATGGAATATTAGAGCAGAATAGCATAAGGCTATTTCTGGTGTTGGAGTTACAAAGACCTATAGTCAGATTCTAGCTCCATGACCCTAGATAAGTCATTGAAATTCTGTTCTTTTTAAATAAGTTCTGATGGACTTATTTACTAAGCCACGGGTTATTTGGAATCTCATCTTGAGTTAAAAGGGAGCCACCCACCTCCATGACTTTCCACCTCTTTATGTATTCATTCTATCACCAGGACAAAGATTGTGTAGTATGTTGGGGCAGAGGAGTTGCTATCAACTCTCTCAAGTATGGAACTGTTTCTTTACCAAGCACGACCCTGAATTTCTTTCTTGACCCCTCTGCTCTTTTGTTCACACATTCAATGGCAGTAATGAATGAGGATTCCCTCAAAGGACTGTGGTGAGGAACGCAGAGTGTTGGAGGTTGTCCAAGAGTCTCTGAAATTAAGGAAGGTTTTTTCAAGATCTTTCCCTTGCCTTGCTAAAGCAAAGCGACCAGTTACAGGGCCTTCCTTTGAATGACTAGCAAGTGTGAATGAATACTAAACTTAACCAAAATGAGCATTCCCAAGAGACTGTGGGAAAATGATGTCTGGGGAGAAACAGCAAAGCTTCATTGGAAAATTCACTAGCTCTGTAAGCATGGTTCCAATGGCTGCCGTGGGACTTGCACTGCACCAGAATTGAAGGAACATAGGAGAAGGAAAATGATGTTTTCTGGCCTTCATTGATGTGTGGGAAAGCCCAATCAGAAGATCCTAGTTCTCAAGCTGGAGGCCATCTTGTTCAGTTTCCTCTTTTTATAGGTAGACAGACATGAAAAAAACAGTGGAACATAAGAGCAAGGTTCCGATCACAAAAGGCAGAACAAAACTTGGTCAGGATACAAATGTAGATGCTGTACTTTGGGCCTGTCCCATACTTTTTTTTAATGACCAGACTTGTATTTTTATTGGCATAGGGAACTCCCAGTAAGGATACTTCCTCTACTAATGCAGATCAGCACCTACTCTGTAACCTAGGAAAGGCAACTAGATAGTACAGTGGGTAGAGTACCAGACCTGGAGCCAGGAATACCTGAATTCCAATTCAGCCTCAGATACTAAATGTGTGACCTGAACAAGTCACTTAATCCTGTTTGCCTCAGTTTCCTCACCTGTAAAATCAGTTAGAGAAGGAATGGCAAACCACTTCCGTATCTTTAGCAAGCAAACTCCAAAAGGGATCGCAAAGAGTTGGACATAATTGAAAAACTATTAATTAACCATATCAATTGTAACAAAGTATTGGTTAGATAGGTTCTCTGAGAGGATAAGTGACTTGCCTAGTATTGCATGGACAGCATCTGTCTGACACAAAACTCAAAACCCTGGTATTCTATCTCCCAGGTAGTTCTTACTTCATTATTCCATAATGCTTCTTCCTAAAAACTTATTTTTTTCCACTTTGGAATTTAATCACTTGTCTCTTATTTTATCTCCTTTTGATAACTTTCCTGAGGACGAGAACCATAGTCCTTTTTTTTGTTCCTTATTTTTCTATCTTCTTTAGAGTTCAGGACAGAACTTATAGATGTGTGAGCTTGCCAAGGTTAGCAATCCCTCCTATCACTGCACATCCCAACTCAATGGGCATTTTTAAGTGTCTAAAGCCAAGTTTATGGAGAAAAAAAAACATTTTAATAAACACCCAACTCCATGTCACTGTCTGACCAATGTCCATTCTTCATCCACTTAGAATTCCTTTTGTGAATTATTTGAATGGTCCTTTTTGAAAGAACCATTGAAGAGGTTCATATTTTTATGAATCTTAATATCATCAAGCACAAAGTTTGCCATAGATTGTAGCATCTGGAAAACTTTATCATCTTTAGAAATGCTGATAGAATGTAATATTCTTGAGGGCAAGAAAAACTTGGGCATTTTGGTTTTTGTATATTTAGTGCCTGGCATATAGTAGATACTTAATAAAAGCTGGTTCAATGGATGAGTAAATCTATAAAGATGAGGTTTCTATTTGGATTTTGCACAAGATATACTTCATGATGCTGTACATGCTTTAATCAACTATATCTGTCCCAGCTGACTCATTTTATAATTGTGCTTATTGAACCATTGAATATTATCTTTGTGATTAAAACTAATAATGAATCATATATAATAATTAAAAATGTCTGGAAAATATCTTGTTGGAAGAGACTTCTATCAAGTCATACATTTTTAAAAAATAATAAATCAACAAGTATCTCCTTAAATCTCTCCATTAATTATGTAATAAGAATGTTATTTGCTCTAGAAAATCTGTGTGTCTATCTTTTAATCCTTTTATTCAGGACATCTTTCTCATATTTACATCAAAGATTCCCTTGATACACACGCCTAGGCCACTTTCATAAAGAGATAAGAAAGGAGGCATCTGGTTTTGCTGATATCTTTCTAATTCCTTTTAGTTAGTTATTTTCATAACACTGGCTAGGATCTTTTTCTTTCTTTTGGGATCTTCTTCTCCTTACAATACCTTAGAAATTGGTTCTCAATTGCTTTTGAAATTGTGCCATCTTCACCACAAATTTCTTCTATATTTATTTAGTCATGTCAAATTCTTCTTTCTGACTTTCTTTTCATTAAGTACCATTTCTACTTTCTTCCAGAGCATGTTGTGTGCTGAGATATTACAGTTCAATTCCATTTTTATCAATTGTAAAATTAGGTCTCCCTATAAATGCTACCACATGTCTCTCTTATATCTACTTGCTGTTCTCTTTCCTATTTTGCCAAAGAAGGTCCCAGGATGATCAGGCTTAATTGGATCTCTTATCAAGATTTTGATAAACTCATTTTCCCTCTCCATTTTTCTTCATTGTTTCATGTGGTAATACTGTTTATTATCTTCTGTCATTCTCATGTAATATTTTCCTCCATGAGCTCAGACTCTAAACTAGTGTTGCCTTTGTTACAGCTTTCATTTGACAGAGAGATGTATTTAATGATTGGTGTGGTTTCTAAATGCATCTGTATTCCTCTTTGTTGAAATACTACAGATCCTGTGACCTTCCTCTTAAGATCAGAAATAATCACAGTCATTGCCTTTATTTTTTTCCATTTCCCATTTTTCAGAGTCAATGGAAATACTCAGAATCCATGATTCTGTGGGCATAGGGATCTCTTTCCAACAATTAATATCATAAACTCTCTATAATATGTATTTTGTTTTAAAGAATTGCCAAAGTAGACACATACAGTTTAAGTGACTTTCTCATAGTTACATAGTAAGTATCAAAGGTAGACTTTAAACCTAGGTTTTTCATCTTGACCAGAATAGCTATTTGTCCACTATACCAAGGCACCCCTTTAAAATAAATATTATAAAAAGTATTCATATTAACTATTACTGTGTGCAAAATTATAGGAGTAGGAATAAAAAGTAAGTGTGTTGTGGGAATACAAAGATAAAAACTGACCTTGCTCTCATGCAACTTACATTTTGTTAGAGAGTATGTCCATGCAAATAGTTAAGGATATACATGACAGTTTGGGGATAAAGAGATTACAAGGAAAGTCATTATGAAAAAATTTGGAGATATCACTTGGGATGACCCTTAAAAGAATCTAGGAATTTGAAGAGATAGAGGTTAGGAGGGAACATGTCTATGAAATGCAGGAGTGAGGGGTTGTGAAAAGGACAGTCCTATTAGCCAAGGGTCCTCTTAAGTCTCTTCAAGAACCCAGGGGAAAGGTGAGAAATAATTTGAATTAGAATGATGGCTTCATGAGTGCAAAAAAGGGGATTACTTTGAGATATGTTGGGCAGCTAGAATGATCCCACTGAATAACTGATTGAATTTGGGGGCTTGAGGGAAGGGAAAGAGTCGAGGATGATTCAGAGGTTATAAACAAGAAAGACTGAAAGAATGACTGTGCCCTCAACAGAAATAGGGGAGTTAGGAGAAGGCATGGGTTTAGCCGGAGGACAGTAACAAGTTCTATTTTGGATATGTCTAATTTGAGATGCCTATGGGATATCCGGTTGCAGATGTCCAACAGACAAATGCTAATACCACACTGATGCCCAGGAGAGAGAATATGTCTGTTTAAATAGGTCAGTTTTGAACTATTCCAATTGCGTTTACTGTCTTTTCATCTTTATCTTTTTTTAAATTACTGCTGATTTTTGACCTTTGTTCTAATTAGTCAATAGATTGACTGTATACAGATAACCCATTCTGAAATGACTACTAGACTGGAAACGGGTTACTTCCTGTACTTTAAGATAAAGTCAATTTCATTTTTTAATGATGTCATCTGGATGCTTGCCACATCCTGTGCCTTCTAGCATCATAGACTTAGATCTGGAAGAGATTTATAGGCTCTCTATGTGGTCATTTTACTGATGAGAAATCTGGCTCTGTGAGGTTAAAAAATCCTGAAGGTCATACAAGTGGCAAAGCTAAAATTCAAATCCTGTTCTTGTGATTCAAACTAGTATTTGCTCTCTCTGATCCTATTTTCAAACTCTTCTTGAAGGAAGTATTCATCAGCTCCAGACAAGAGACATCTGAGTAGTGTTAATGAAAGAAAATGGACTTGATGATTTGTGAATGTAGAATTCAGCTGATTTGAACAGAGTTAAATTTCATGGTTTCAATGTATAAGTCTCCAGTGGAGTTCCCAAGTGATTTCTGCTTGTCCTGGACTGTTTACCATTTTACCCCTGACTTGAATAAAGGCCTATGCAGTTTGGGGGTAACTGGAAGAGGGAGATAGCACACTGAATGAAAGGTCAAAAAAGATCTTGTCCAAAGAGAACAGCTAATGAAAATGAAATTTAATAGAGATTCTTAAGAATTAGAGTTATGCAAAAACAGTGGAGAAGGTGGGTTTTCCAGCTAGTCAGATTGGATTTATTATAACTGAAGGCAGGAAGGTTTGAATATTGCCTTAAACATTTACTAAGTATTTGCTCAGCTCTGTGCCTTGTAGTGGTCAGTGCTTACCACATGTTTGTTGATTGATACTATCTTGGTCAAAAAGCCTAATCTTTCTAAGCCTTATTGATCTTTTTTTAAGATGAGGATATTTATCACAGCCATATTTATGCCAAAGGGTTGTTGTAAATTAAAGTATTTTACAAACTCCAAAGGGATGTATAGTTACAGCTAATAATATTGTCCTTTTCACATTTCCTAAATAATTATTCTCCTTTTTTATAATTATGCCTTGTTTATTTTAACATTAATGCTTTAATATTTTGAATTCTAATTCTAATTCTAAAGTACCAAGCAGTTATTCTCAATGACAGCAGCTGAACTAGGATATTAGTTTCAAGATCAAAGAATCAATACTGTGTAGGTTATTACTCCTTCTGGATTAATATGTCTGCTGATTGATGGACAACCAGGAAACCTATGGGCCTGACCAATTAAGCCTCTTTCCAGTATCCTCCTCCAGCTGCACTACCTTCCTTGTTGTGCTAACAGTTTATTTAGAGCTGGGTAGAGAAAGAGTTACGTGCTTAGATATCTGCCCCAAACTCTATTCCTTTTTTCTGTAGCACCAATGTACTTTCATCGATGGTACCATTAGCTACAAGTGCTGAAAAAAAAGGGCAATTCAAGTCTGTGCAAGTTAGCTACTGAAAGTACCTTCAAAAGAAGCTACTGTGAAAAGGAAGGTATTCTGTCATTGAAGCACATCCCCTTGAATTGTACAAAGAGACTTCTTTTTCGGGAAGCATAACCCTTGAAAAATAGACAGGACTGCTCCTAGAATAGTTAATTGTTGTGCTACCGGCTTCTTGTCGTCTGATCCCAGATTGTCTTGTGTTTCCCATATAGTCAGATTGTACTAACTACAACTGAGTTCCTTTCCGTGTTTCATCATCACCATTGTCCTAACTCCTAGGTCTTCTTATTTGTCCTTTATCTAGAATTATAACCACTCAACTTGGTTTCTTCTTTTCATTTAATCAGAGGCACTTATAGAAGTATGTCTTTGATGTATTTTGTCTATCAAGCTCTCATTTCCTAGTTTGATGTCTCCCATCAGGCATCCCAGAAACTAGGTAGGACTTGGATCAGCAATCTCAACCTTTCTCAGTCTCATTTTTCTAATCTGTAAAATTAGGGTAATTACAAGGTTGTCATGAAAATCTAATGAGATGATATGTGCAAAAGTGTTCCCACTCACTGGTCACATTGGCCCTGGTAACGTTTCAACATTTTGAAAGTTTAAGCTGGCCATTTGATTTCTCTTTAGTGAGCCAGTGAAAGATTTGAAGTAGTCAACATGTTAAAATGGGGAAAGAACTGATTTTGGAATCTGAGGAATTGGGTTCAAGTTGTACCTCTGATTTTTACATGTGTCATCTTGCAGAGTCATTTAATCTAGCTAGGACTCAGTTTCCTCATCTGTAAAATAAAAGGACTGGGCTAGATGGCCTTTGAGATTTCTTTGAGCTGTACAACTATGCTGTTATTTAAAAAAAAGTCTTTGGAACTCTTGGTTTTATGAGAAATTAACATTTCTTCCTTATATTTAATAATTAATTATTGTATTAGGACCAAGATGTTCCCCGCTTCCTACCTTCTCATCCAGCAACCAACCAAAGTGGAAAATTTCTCTTGGAGATTTACCCAGGCCAAGATCTAATCAGACAGCAAAAGAAATTCTAAGTAAAAATTACGGTATATTCTTGCTCATCGTGTTTATTCAGTCAAGGGGAAAGGTGAATTCACCCTATTATTAAGACAGATGATGTGGAAATTGATTTCTCTTTGACTAAGATTTAAGTGACCTAAGTCAGATATTCTAAGACTTTCATTTTAATATAGCCCATACCTATCTTTGCGATAATCAATCCAGGTTGATTGCCACCTCTCAGGAACATTTACAGGGCATATGAACTGTGATCCCAGCATCATTAGTGGTCTTTGGTCTAAGAGAAACAGTTAAATGATCATCTTTTTATTAATAACTTGCTGATCTTATTTTATTAATAAAATGATTGAATTACCCAAAAAGTATGTCTCTTGAATATTTTTAAATATCACAGATTTTGTATACTCAGGTTCTCCCTACATCCCACAAACACAACTTGCCAAAAGCAAGATAGTCAAAGATACTCTATGCTTAAACAGGTAAATTCTTCGAGACATAATCCTTCCCATCTGAATCAGTTCCACTTCTTTGGCCCAAAGAGAAACTTATTGCATCCAATAATTTTCAGTGCCAGCCTCATGATGATTGTTTTTCACTCAAATGTTGCAAACCTTTCATTAACACTAATTAGGGCATTTACTTGGAGTCAGCCAGTAAAAAGAAGCCTGTTACGTGCAGGGAAGAGTTAACTAGAGATCCTTGGTGGTAGTAAGAAATTGAAGAAAGAAAATTCAAAGTGAAATACACTAACCTCCCATGGGATGCCATTGAATCCCTGGCAATTACATCAAGCTCCATATTAGATAGAAGCTTGTTCCAGTGAGAGTCCAGCCTGTGCTCACCTACACATAATGCTGGCAATCATATCCCAGATGTTGTCTGGCCAGTGGCAATAAAGCCACAGACTTGAGAAAGAAAAAAGCATTTAGGTGAAAACAAAGATTTTCTTAGCTAAGAAAAATGTCCTTACTGAAAGATAAAACCAGAATTAACCTATAATCAGATGAACAGGTATCCTTTTAAAAGTAAATTAGCAGTGCTCAAAGAATGTTTTAGGGGACTACAATCTGTACCTCTTTTCTATTTGAGGGAGTTGGAATAAAAAAATATTCTATTCAGTATGATTGAATTTTATTTAGAGTCCAATGGTACTTAGGCCAGGAGCAGAATTAACGGTCAGATTGACTAACATGTAGCTCATTAGGATTTCATATTTACTTTTCAAGATAACTACTGAGAGAGAAGGTGACTTGGAGTTTCATCTGTGGAGATACACACACACACAAATGTGTTGCTTCCTTTTCTTAATATCCTAAAAAAAGTTCTTCCAGAAATGCATTACCTTCTCCAGTTTTATGATTCTAGACCCCTTCCCCCATCTTCTGTACACTCAACACCCTATAAAACACTCATCCAAACTCATACTAGGAGTTGGCAGTTCACTCTGGCTGAATCCCCAGGTATGCCGCTTCTAAGATTTCCAACTTTCCATTAATTCTCATGAAAATAACCCCACTAGGATCAGAATGCAATTTCAGTTTCCTAGGGGGACAGGGTAAACATTGGCAATCTTTGAGAGATGGAGAAGGGTGTTCCCAGAAGCTTTCTTGCATCAGCACAGCAGAGCCCTTGGCTGTGTACGGCTGATACCATTTCCTAGAACTGGATGTCACAAAAAGAGGTATTAGTTTATTGGAACTTCACTATAGGGCCATCAGTTTCTCAGTGTTGGGTCTAACTCTTTAATAGCTTCTAGTATAAAGTTGTGAATTTCTTGAGTAGTTTATTAAATCTTTTTTTTTTACTAAAATGATGAAGAGAGGTCTTCAGGTCTTGTTATATAAACTCAACATGTAGAAATCTAAATAGAGCTACTTAAAAAAGATTAATTGTACAGTTAATTGCTTTTAAAAAGAACCTATGGAATTCTTTAATGGTCAAATACTGGGTCACATTTAAAATATTTCACTTACCAGAAATGGTGGGATTTGATTCCAGATATTCCTGACTTTGAGGTAAATCTCTATCCACTCTCAGTGGGGAATATAAACAAAAATACAATCATCTCTGCCCTTGAGGAATTTCCTTTGTATTGGGCTGGGTGGAAGGGAAGGGGAAATAGTTCAGAGCACATCTACACAGAGCATAAGCAGCAATATCTTGGTCAATCGAAATTAGGAAGGGGCACTTGAGCTGACCTTTAGGGGCATCTAGGGGTTCCAAATAGGAAAGCATTCCAGATTGGATAGTGAGGCAGGAGCCATCTTGAAGCCATTAGAGAGAAAGAAAGCCAGGCAGGGTACAAAGACTAGGAGGAAGACTGGAATCTGTGTGATGTATTGGGTAATAGTAAAGTTGTCACTGTGTGTCAGGGAGAGGGAAGAAATCCAGTCAGATTGGCTTCCTGAGTCTAGGTAAGGACTGCACCATATCTCTGTCTGGCAAATAAGAAGATTGAGTCTCTTCAACATTCATCTCACAAACTAGCACTCTGTCCTGGAGGGCACTGCTTGTAACAGTTACTCTGTAGGAGATTATACCGATTGGGGACTGGAATCTGATTTGTTTCAGAAAGCAAAGCAATCTACCCTGAGGGCACTGACTGGGCATCTGGCAGCACCTCCATCTCCACCTCCCTTTTAGGAAGTAAAAGGAAGCTGGGTTTTCTGATGCCCTCTGTTTGTTCATATGCCCTTCAGTTACTTGGCTTGTGAAGTATGGAGAACTACCCTTCCAACTTTCCTCCAAATACTGATGCCTCCAGATGTCATAGTGTAGGCAATAACCATTCCTGTTATTCTTTTGGATGAAAAATCTGGATTTGGGTTATTCTAAGTCTTTGGAACACAAAGTCCCCATTTAAATGCAGAGGTAGTTCTGTATGTCTTTCTTTCTCTGTCTCTGTTTCTCTTTGTCTGTGATTCTTTTTCTAATGTTCTCTCTCTTCTCTCTCATCTTCTCTACTCTTTCCTTTCTTCTCTTCCCTCTCCTCCTCTTCCTCCCCCTCCTCCTACTTCTTCCTTCTTTTTTCTTTCTTCTTCCTTCTTCCTTCTTCCTTCTTCTCCTTCTCTGTCTGTCTCTCTCTCTCTCTGTCTCTCTGTCTCTCTGTCTCTGTCTGTCTGTCTCTCTCTGTGTGTCTCACAATAACCAGTGAGTATCCATTTTAAACTATTTTTGGACATAACAACAACAATAATAGCATTTACAAAGTATTTTAAGGTTTTTTAAGCACTTTACATGCATTGTGCCAGTCTGTCTTCACATAGCCCTCTAAAGTAGGTGATATTATTATCCCTATTTCAGAGATGCAGAAACTGAGGCTGACTTGCCCAGTGAGCCCTACTGTTTGTAAGCTATTGTACCAGTTTTCCTAACTCCAACCCTAGCATATTATCTATGATACCTTCTAGCTAATCTATGACTTGATAAGAATAGAAAAAATTCCACTAAGGAAACTCTCTGTCCATGTAGGTCAGAACCCTTTTGGCAATATATGGTTACTAAAATGTTGTCTCAGACCCTGACAAACTACATGACTTCCCCAGGCCAATACAATCATTATGCATCAGAGGTAGAATTAGACCTCAAGTTTTTCTAGATCTCTATCCATTAGACCAAGCAATCTTTATTTATTAACTATTCATTATTAGAGAAACAGGAGAGAAAAGAGTAGTAATACTGACTTCAGATGGCCCAGAATGAACTCCTGGTTTTTGCAGTTTTCACCTGTGTGACCTTAGACAAATAACATAGCTCTTGAACCGTCTGTATTCTCAGCTGCAAAATGAGTTGAACTACATGACCTGAGATTCTTCCCAACTCCAAATATATGCTATGATATTAGGAGGATGTAACAAGATGTTAATAGCAATAATAGGTAGCAATTCCACTGAGCTTCAAGGTTTATGAAGCCCTTTACATGTGTCATCTCATTTGATTCTCACAACAACCTTATTATCATCTCCATTATCTAGATGAAGAAATTAAGGCAAAAACTCCTTTTTTGGCATTGTTAGCAGTTCATAATCTGGCTAAATTTTGCTTTCTAGACTGATGTTATATTTCCAACCTTGTTCTGTGGACTAGTCAACTGGCTTATTTATAATTTCTTGTATATGTTGTTCTTTCCCATCACCATGTCATTTTTTTATGCCTGGAATTCTCTCTCTTTAGCTCCACCTTTACAATGCCAGTTCCTTTAAAAGTTGTTGATACCTTCTACCCCACCCCCAAATTTCTTTGAGGTTATCAATCACTAAAGTAGTATTTATTAAGTGTCTACTATGAATCAGGCATTGTCCTAGGTGCTGAAGTTACAAATTTGGTAATGAAACAATCCCTACACTTTAGGAAATAGGTATAGATATTGTAATTTTAAAACATATATGTTTATCTCTGTATCTCTGTATTATCCCCAAGAAAGAAGAAAGACAGGTCATTGAGGCTTGCTTGTTAATATTTTTGTTTTCTTAGCATCTAGCACAGAGTCTATGACATAATAGGCATTTGATAAATAGTGAATGAATGTTATAATCTTAAGTCCAAGTAACTGAAGAAAATGCTTGCTAAGTAAGTACAATTTAATGAAATCCACAGAAGTTCTCTCACTGAGAGGACAGTCAGATAGAAAAAGCCTTCCATATCCTAAGGAAATCATTGGACTTTTAGCATTGAGAGGGGCCATAGAGATCATCTATTTAAACCCCCTCATATCTCAAATGAATAAACTAATGCCCAGAAGGTGAATTGAGTTAGCTCAAAGCAAGATTAGTAGCTGAACAGGGACTCACCCCTCCCTTCCTCATTGCTCCTTTCCCCATACCCCAAATCTACTAAAGAAATGTTTTTCAGTTGCATGATCTTGATGAGCCAAGGACATTATTGATAAGGGGGAAAGTAGGTGAGGATCATGTAAGGTCACTTTCCATTGGTCCAGGAAAATCCACAGAAAAAAGTCTCTTTTCCTTGGAATGTCCTTCTGTATGGTAATGTCCTTGCCAGCTGAAAGTGGGGAGTCAGACAGCTCCTTAAACAGTGACAGATGGCCCTCTAGACCGCAAGGCAAATAGAAAGGACGGAAGGACCTTTGGAAACTCAGATGCTAATCAGCTATTCCTTTGGCTTGAGATTGTCACTTCTAGGTCTTCTCTCTTCCATCTCTATTTTTAAGAGGACTTTCATCCCCTTCCACCCTCATCTTCATCTTTGAGATTTCACATCACTTACATGGAGACAAATGTGCCTAATCACCAAAAATCTTTTTTTTTCCCACAGCAATACTTGTATGGCCTGTTTTGGGGAAATTCTCTCATTATCCTAGGGTGACTCTGAATCTGGCAGATTTCTATTTTTACCCAGATTCACTTATTTTAAGAACAGTACAACATAAGTAAACATGACTGATCATCAGAGTGAAAAAAAAGTCACATTAGTGTGTTTAAATTGCAGGCAATGTAGCATGGTGGATGGGGCTCTCTGGATGTGGTATCAAGGGACTTGGGTTAAATTCAAACTCTGTTTCTTCCCAACTCTTGTGATTCTGGGCAAGTCATTTAATATCTGAAAGCCTTTTTATCTGTCAAGTGGGTATAATAATCATTTACTGATGACTGCAGAAAATGCAGAAAAGCACTTTGGAAAATTTTTATTCATTCATGATAAGCATTTATCAGTCACCTATGGCACAATAGGTCATAGAAACAGGGGGTGAAATGAAAGAAAGCAAAACATCTTCTGTATGTAATGATTTACATTCTATTTGGGAAAAAACAAGTTGACAGAAAAGTTCATACCAAACAGAGGCAAAGTAATTTCTAAGAGAGGGAAGCCATATTAATGAGCTAGCTAGCATCAGGTCACATCATGGACTCTTAGTCTTTTGTCTAAGGACCAACCTAGGTATGTTTAAGAAGTCCATCATGAAGAGGTTCATCACCAGAAGCACTACATGATGGGGAAGGCTTGGACCCCAACAACCTATCAAAGTCATCTCCTGATGGTCTGGAAAGAGACCATGAAAACTACAGATTTGAAAGTATAAGACAAAGCCCAACCAGCCAGTGCATTGACGACGGTTGACAGGAGAGTAGAGGCAATTATATTCAGTCAACAGACCCTTTTATACATGAGTCTGTTGCCTGAATATAGTCACCTCCACACTCCACTTCACATCGCATCAGAGAACCAACGGCATTGAGGAATTTCTTCTTATTTCTGGAAATATCCAACTGCATCCTTCCTGATGGCACATTCATGGGCTACATTTGCCTGGAATAGAATTCGCCAGAAAGACCAAATTGCTAATGTTACATAATTAAAATGAAGCTGTGTTAGTAAATTCATGGTATAAAATAATCAAAGAAACGTTAGTGTTCAACTGAATCACCAGCAAGGAAATAAATATTTATTAAGCACTATGTGCATGGTTCATAATAAGAAGAGGATTAAAGAGTAAAGAAATTCTGAAAAAATCTGACAAAATCCTTCAAAGAAAGTAAGCACCTACACTGATACTTAATGACTTTGGTACAAGTTTGAATATAGGGAAAGTTGACAAAACTTTGATTTGGAAGTTAGAAACAAAAATGACCAAATGTAGGTAGAAGCCTGATATTTGTAATATAATGACTTTCCTTTGAGAAGAAAGTTAGAAGGCACTGGATGTGGTAAATAGAAAATGTTATTTTAAAAGATGAATTTATTCTGGAGTTCCAAAGAGAGAGGAAAATTCCTAATTGCTCATTTGTGAGTCATTTCTTTGTAGGGAGGCCAAGAAAACCCCACAAAAAGTTAGACACAACAAAAACAACAACAGTAAAAAAAATACCCACATCCTAATGTTGTTTTTAGGTTTAAATGAGATAATTCCTATAAAGTATTTAAAGGACTCTACAAATAGGAATCTAAAACACAGGGGGGGATGGAGAAGGAATGTATTTTTAATGCCAAAATGTCAGCAAGAAGTATTAATGGGCAAACACTTCTAACATGGTTTCCAAATAATTTTCATGATTATCTGTCAGAAAATATTAACTAACCAACATTTAAGCTCTAAGAAAATTATCTTAATTATTATCCTTAAAGTGAGATTCTATCTAAGCTCAAAAACATATATGAGGGTAATTATCTTTCATAGCCATAAATAAATTTGATCATTTTCAAGGCTTAAAGGGGCTGTGTAGCTTATGATGGAACAGATGTCAGTGATAGGGAAAAAGATTAATTCCAGACAGGCTAGTGGAAGTGGTTCTTTCTCAGGTTCCCTTTATGTACTTACTTCTCCTTTCTCCTAACCAAATTCTCATAATGACAATAAGGCAATTGATCAAAAAGAACTGATTAGACCCCTACTATGTTCCAAAAACTGAGAATCCAAAGGCAAAGATAAAATGATGTCCCTGTCTTCAAAGACTGTACATTCTAGAGAAATGACCTTCCATTATATCCCACTTCTTTTCACAAGACAGAGCATTTAGTAAGCACTTTCTGTATGCCAAGCACCATGCTAATACAAGCAATCAACACAATCCCTGCCCTCAAACATGTTAATGATTGAAGACAGTAGATAAATGGCAACTGGAGGAGCATGCACACTGATGGGCAAAGCTGTATAGCATGGAGATGGAAGGGGATAGGGCAGGAATCATGTGGTTACTTGAGAAGACCAATGTCTCCTAAATTAAGCATCTTCTATCCAATTGTTATTCCTATCTAGGCTTGAATCTTCACTCTGATTTCACCAGCTTTGTGATCACTTTACTTTTCTGGGCAGGGAGCATCACTGGACCTGGAGTCAAGAGTCCTAGGTTCAAAGCTTGCCTCAAGATCTTATTAACTGAATGAATGGCCATAGATAAGTTGATTAAGTTCATTGAGCCTCAATTTCCTGAGTAAAATGGGGCTAATAATCATGCTATCTACTTCATATAGTTGTTGTAAGGGAAGTATTTGTTAAACGTTAAAATATGCTACATTGATGTGAGTTATAATTCAATCTCCCACCACCACCATCATCATCATCACTGCCATTATCAGCCTTTTTTTCATATTATCTGCTCTATTTCAATAGCCTCCTAACTCATCTCTAAGCTCCAATCTTTTTCAACTTTGCTTTTGAGTTATAGTTATTTGCATTAATCTTCTTGAAACATTAATTTGATTACATCATCCCTACTTAAAAAATTTAAATGGCTCCCCAACATTCTATAGCTCCAAACTCTTAAGTGGCTATTTAGTCTTTGGCAATGTGAGTCCATTTAAATATTCAACTGTGCTTCCCACTTCTCTCCCAAAAGGACCCTCCACTGCATCAAAATTCAGTTCAATCCAACAATAATTAACAATCATCTCTTATGTGCTAATCATCACTCCCTGAAACAATCTTTGATGTTTCCTGCATTCACATCTATAATCTTTTAATTCCATCTGCCTGAAAGAACCTTTCTCTTAAATTCTAATACAAATTTATAAAAATGACAAAGATATCCCACATTTGTATAAAGCACTCAGAATTTTTTGTGTCCCTGGGCAAAGTATGTTCAAAGTCTATCAATGCCTTTTCAGAATGATGTTTTTAAATTAAAGGGAATTTTCAATTTCAGTTTGAAGTTAGTGAAAATAAAGATGTAATTTTTCCATCCAAGTGAACCTTTGGTATAAAACTTTAAAGTTTGCAAAACATCTGCCTCAGACTCTTCAATGTGGTTTCTGTAAGCATTATTATCCTCATTCTACAGATGGAGAAACTGAGGCTCAGAAAAACCACAGGATCTGCACAAGGTCACACATGTCAAAGTCTTCAAGTCACTTCTTTCTTTTTTTTACTTTATGGGGGTAATAATAAGCTACCTCACAGGGTTGTTTTAAGTATCAAAAAAGATAATATTTAAAGCATTTAACACATATGCATGACACATAATGGTTGCCATTTAAGTGGTTATTTCCTTTTCTTTTTCTCCCTTCCCTTCCCTTCTCTTCTCTTCTATAATTAATAGCATTTTATCAGATTGATTTTTTTATTATTGACATTTTATCAGTTAGAAGTCAATCTGATTCACTGTGAGGTGACCACAGGCTTTTAGCATTCAAATTAAGGCTCGTAACCCCTTCCTTATTGTTACCCCCTTCCCCTGCACCTCCATTTTATTTCTGGGACATGGTTTGCCTTTACTCTTGCACAACTGTAGCAGCAGATTGTTCTTTGAGAGAACATCCTATATTTTTGACTTTGTCTCTTAATTATGTAGCTTTATTTACTTTGAAGTGATATATGTTAAGACTTTTCGGATCTATATTTATAACTTTAGAGGGGAGAAAGTATTAGTCCTTTTTCTGTCTGTTCAGTCATTTTCAACTCTTTCATCCCATTTAGCATTTTCTTGGCAGATATGGGAGCAGTTTGTCATTTCCTTTTCCAGGTCATTTTACAGATGAGGAAACTGAGGCAAACAGAATTAGGTATCTTAGTTAGGATCACATGTACACAGCAAGTGTCTGAGGCCAGGTTTTAACTCAGGAAAAAGTCTAACTGCCCTCAAAATATTGATAGTTTTTTTCAAATAATTTGTTCCCTTAATTAACTAAATTAACTAACTAAATTAATTAACCAATCAATTAGTCAAATCTTTTTCCTAACAAGATACTTTAGGCTTGGAGGGAAATACTCCTCACATACTCATTGCTAGAATCAGGACATTTCTTGTACAACCAAACCTCTCAGGAGAGGCAGCTTGGTATGGTAGATAGAAAGCTGGTCTCAAAAACAAAGGAGACCTAGATTTATGATCTGCCTCTGATATATATATATATATATATATATATATATATATATATATATATATACACAAGCTGTATGAACATGGGCAAGCCACTTAACTCCTGGTGGCTCTATCCAATTCTAATTTGCAGAATAGGGCACATTTGCTTTAGTGTTGGGAATTGCATCACAGGTCTGGATCATTATCATTTAGATTGCATGAAGAAAAACCAAGTGTCCACTATTCAGCCTTCTTCTTCATACCTTGTTTCCTGCACCCCAGCCACCATCTTTATCATTTCCACCTCCTCACTCTAGCCTTGAACTCTGTTCCTCATTCCCCTTACTCTGAGCTTTGACCTTATCTTGTTGAGGAACTAGGTCTTCAGGTCACTTATCACTTATCCCCACTCCATATGGGGTGGTACACAGGTACTACCCCTGCCAGCTCTTTAGAGTCCAATATCTTTTATTTTATGGAGGAGGAAAGTGGGGATTAAAAAGATCAGGTAAACACAAGTAATAAATGGCACAAGTGAAATTTGAACTAGGATACTCTGGCTCCATTATTTCACGGAGTATTTTGTTGAATTTGGATGATGTCCACAGAGTAGTTGGGAAATTCCAGTGACTAAACCAAGAGGCAAAAAGCTCAGGCTGTCTCATAAGCCCCAAGGCAAATGCCCACTTGGCCTTTAATACAACTTGATTGGATTTCACTGCTTAATTGCCTTGAGGTCTAGCCTGGGTTTTGAGAGAAATGAACTTGAAATAAAATAAATTGATGATTATGATGATGATGATTGGAATTTACATAGCCCTGAAGTTTACAAAGTGTTTTACAAAACTGAAAACAATGCTAGGAGGTAGGTGCGTTTTACAAAAGAGGAAACTAAGGCAGATAGAAGTAAAGTGACTTGCCTAGGGTCACATATCCAGTAAGTGCCTGAGGCTGGATTTTAAAAGTTCTTCCTGATTCCAGCTATAGTAGATAGATGATAAAACAGATAGAAAGCAATAAATGAAACAGTTAGGGGACTAAATGGATAGATCAATAGACACAATCTCTGTCTGACAGTTTCCTCATCTATAAAGTGAATATAATAGTAGTACCTACCTTGTAGGCTGTTATAAAATAGTATATGTAAAATACCCTACACTCCTTCAAGATCCATGTAAATGCTAGCTGTTATTGTTGTTATTGTTGTCATTATCAGTTAAAAGATCCTAAAAGAACAATCCATATACCAACATTATGCTTATGAATAGAATTTCACTTCATAGATTTTTCACCTCTCATTCTGCCTGAAATTATAGGATACATTTTTCTCTTTTAAAATTTTATTTCTAGCTTTCATTTTATATTACCTGCATTTCCTACTATATCCCTCCTTCTGCCTCCCCATATCACTTAAATAACTGAAATAAAGAAATAAAAAGAGGAACAAAAATTTCAACAATACCAACCAAGCACAACAAAAAGAAAATCTGAGGTTATGTTTCATAACTATGGTTCCCTCTCTCTGCATTTAAGTAGGACAGAAAGATTTCTACTCATATCCCTTTTGGGGGGCCTATTAATGGTCATTTTAATTTGTAGTATTCTTTTTAGGTTGCCTTCTTGTTTTCTTTCATTCACACCGTGGTAATGAGAGAGTATACTATTTGATTAAGTTTTCTTCCTTCACTTTGTATCAGTTCATATAAATCTGCTTATGGTTTTCTGTAATTATTATTGTTATTTTCATAGCATAGTGATATTCTATGTGCTACAATTTGTTTAGCCATTCTGTCAGTCAATGGATATTTGTGTACTTAACTTTTTTGCTTCCACAGGAAGCATTGCAATATATATTTTGGTATTTATGGACCCATTTTTATTGCCCTCTTTGTACAGTCTAACAGTAGAAACTCTGAGTCAATGTGTTATTGATATCTCACTTGTACTCTGCATAATTACAAATGGTTTTGCAATGAGGTTGGATCAATTCATAGATCTACCAACAATGGAGTACTGTGTCCCTTTTTCAAAAATCTCTCCCAGTATTAGTTATTCCCATGTTCTGTTATTTTTTCTGATTTGCTGTGTATCAGCAGAAATCACAGGTTGTTTTGATTTGTATTGCTCCTATGAAATATTTGTAGCATTCTTTTATATGGTTGTTAAATTTGCGATTCTTCTTTGTGAAATTCTTTGTTTATATTCTTTGACAGATAATTAGGAAATCCCTTTTGGTTACATTTCTATCTGTTAGTTTCTAATGTAATACCAATATTAGACCTTTATGAGATTTTGGATTTGAAGTTTTTTCTCCAGTTGACCATTCTCCTTCTTATCATGGTTGCATTAATTTTGTACATGAAAACATTTTTCAATTTAATGTCATTATATATATATAATGACATTAAATTGATTTAATAAATTTAATTTTATAAAATTTAATTAAAAATTTTATTATATATTATATATATATAAAATAAAAAATATTATATGTTATATATACAACATATAATATGTTATATGACAGAATATTGATTCTGTCATATAACATATTTGCTACTCCTACCAACTTTCTCTCTTCTGCAAATTTAAGAATTATGGAAGCTATGTCTTTATCATGATTTAATTTATCTTTTATAATGAACTTTTTAAAGATTTCACTTCCCAGTGATAGCTATGAAAAGTCTGTGATCTGTACCTTTTCTATTGCTTTTAATGCTGATTTTTAATATCCTGATCATGTGTCCTTTAAAAAAAAGTATTTAGTATATGGTATAAGGTGCTCACTGTAGCCTAATTTCTGCCAGATTGTTTTGAAGTTTTTGTTTTTTTTTCCCTAGAAATTCTTATAAAATAGGAAGATCTTTCAAATGTAATATATATTTTTAAAATATAGCAAACATTGAGTTAATAAGTTCAATTATTTATGATTCTTCCTTGTCTTCTCTGTTCTATTTATCTGTTCCATTTTGCTATTCTCTATCCAGTACAAACTGTTTTGTTGGGTACTGCTTTATAATATAGTTTTTGGTCTGGAAATGCTAGTAGGGGAATGTAATTTCCAAGTGTCCTTGATGTCACAAATAGAAAAGCAAATTCAAAACTTTTCAGTCACTAGATGAATTTCTCTCTGCTTAATGACTTCCAGTTTTCTATCCAAGTCCTTAGACATTATTATGACATGTTCCTTGAGGGTAGGGGCTGTTTTATTTTTGTCCTCAGCCCTGGCACAGGAAGGAAGGAAGGAAGAAAGGAATGTCCTGAATGTACTTTTTTTTAACCAGACTTCTGGTTTCATTGATGTAAGGAGCCCCAGGAAGTAATTTTCTTTACCAATGCAGGTACTTTTTGCAACTTATGTTCTTAAAAAGTTATCTAGGGCATTGAGGATTTAAGTGATCCTTCAAAGGTCACAGACTCAATATATGTCTTCTTCTCCCCAAATATTCTATGTAATGCTTCCCTTTGCCTACAATATGGTAAATGATCCATCAGTGCTTCTTCTCCTCAAATATTCTATCTATGTAATGTTTCCCTGTGCCTACAATATGGTAAATGATCCATCAGTGCTTTTTGGATTAATTTTAAAACACTAAATCACCAAATAATAAAGATGATTACTATAGAAATTATTGGAGCTTTACAGGTTTTAAAAATTGACAGTTTTTTGTATCATTTAGAAAATAGCAAATATAAGGGATAAGCAAATCATAGGATATTAAATATGGAAGGGACTTCCAGGATCACCTATCACAATGTTATCATTTTATAAACAACATGGAGACCTAGAAAAACTGAGTGACTTGCTCGAGGTCTTATGGCTGGGTAGCTAATAGTAGAACAAAGATTGGAACCCAAGTTTCCAGTCCTTTTCACCATACCAGTTATCTCAATGCAAGTATAGAAAAGATCTGAATTTCATTAGTGAAAAACTCTGGGTATGGAAGGGCAGATTCTATGTCTTAGCAGATGAATCTTCAAGCTAAATATTCCCAGTTCCTTCAGTGAATGTAAACATGTCATGGTTTCCAGTGCTTGGATCTCACTGGCCATCCATTTCAGTTTGTTCATATCCTTGCTAAAATGTGATGCTCAAGTTAGATATACTAATTTGGATGTGGATTGACTGTGACAGAGTACAATGGTAAATCAATTTCCCTATTCTAGACACAATGCTCCTGTTGAGGTCAAATTTGCTTTTTTGACTTTCACGACAGAATGTTGAGTAACTCTGAACTTGTATTCTACTAAACTCCACAGGACTTTTTCATATAAACTGCTGTCTAGACATATTCCTTTTCTCTTTGTGCTTGTCCAATTGATTTTTAAAACCTCACATATAAGACTTTTACAATTAGCTTGGTTATAATTTAATTTCTTATATTCAAGATCATTTTCCTACTCTGATTCTGTCATATAACATATTTGCTACCCCTATCAACTTTCTCTCTCCTGCAAATTTAAGAATTATGGAAGCTATGTCTTTATCATGATTTAAAAATATCAGAGAATAGGATCAAAGATGAAGTCTTAGGACACTCTAATAGACGTTACTCCCTAGGTTGACAAATCCATTGATCAATCAACACTCCTACATTTTTGCTATTAATTTACTGAATATCACAGATGCTCAAAGGTAAAAGATATCTCTCAAATCATCTGTGTTGTACTTTAGCAAGAATTTACTCCATAAACTACTGAACCACCCAATAAGTGACTGTAAGACCTCTGTCTCTTCCAGGAGGGAGAACCCATGACTTCCCAAAGCAAAGAATTCCAATTTTGGATTGCTCTAATTGTTAAGAAACATTTTCTTCCATTATACCTAAATTTGCTTCTCTAAGATTTTTATCTATCATTCCAAGTCTGACTCCCTGAACTCAAGCAGTACAATTTTAGCATCTCTACCAAGTGACAATTTTTTGTATATGTAAAGACAGATATCCTTTCACTTATCCCATATGTTCAAATTATATATTCCCATTTCCTTCAGACAGGTCTCATATGGCATAATTCCAAGATCCTTCACTATCCTGGCTGCTCTGATCTAATTGTCTCCAACTTATCAGTAGCTTTACTAAGCTGTGACCTCCAGAATTTAAAATAAGATTTAAGATATATAATGATCAGGCTAACATAAAGTAGGATTATCACCTCTGGCATTATAGGAAATATATATCTCTCTTTTTTTGTTATTTTTTTTCCTGAAGCAATTGGGATTAAGTGACTTGCCCAGGGTCACACAGCTAAGAAGTGTTAAGTGTCTAAGGTCAAATTTGAACTCAGGTCCTCCTGACTTCAAGGCTAGTGCTCTATCTACTAAGCCACCTAGCTGCCCCGGAAATATATAACTCTCAATGGAGTTTAGGAAGATATCAGAATTATTTTGGGGTGGGAAAGGGAGAGCTGCTGCTAAATAACATTGGATTGAGCTGGGTCATAGACTGCTAAAACCACCAGATCTTTTTTTTTTCCTCAAGGAATGTTACTTAGGAACACTTCTTTTATCTTATATTTGTCAAAGTGATTTTTTGAAACTTTGTAATATTTTGCATTACTGTCACAAAGTCACAGAAAACATTCTTAAAAGCCATCCAGTACAATCCATACCTGAAAAAAAAATCCCGCTTCAAGATATAATGTCTGAGGCCAGATTTGAACTCAGGTCCTCCTGACTTCAGGGCTGGTACTCTATCCATTGTGCCACCTAGCTGTCCTCTACACATTATATCTTGAAGCGGGATTTTTTTTTCAGGTATGGATTGTACTGGATGGCTTTTAAGAATGTTTTCTGTGACTTTGTGACAGTAATGCAAAATATTACAAAGTTTCAAAAAATCACTTTGACAAATATAAGATAAAAGAAGTGTTCCTAAGTAACATTCCTTGAGAAAAAAAAAAGATATAATGTGTAAACCCAAGGCCCTGAATCGTCCTGGTTTATTACATCTAGTCAGTTTCTGATTTCTCAATATCCTTCCTAAAACACTTTTCATTAAATTGGATACAATACTCCAAAAGGACACAAATAGGGTCTTTGCAAGAGAATGCATTAACACTCTCACCTCCTTCTTAATGGATTCTTTGCCTCTCAATGCTATTGTATTACCTTTCTTGACTATTATATCATACTATTAACTCATATTAAGTAAAAAGTATACTAAAACCCCTCAACTGCTGGCTGAGCATGTTTTTGTACTTTAAGTTGGTAAGTTTTAAAGCCAAATGAAACAGGATTCTGATCTATCAAGAGCTTCTTTGATCCTGACTCTGAATTTAGGATGTTTACTCTCTTTGTAATTTTGTCATCTGAAATTTGACAGATAAAATATTGAACAGTAGAGCCTAGGATAGCTCAATAGCATACTCAACTACAATCCACCCTCCACAATGACATTCCAGATATACTTAACTACCATCACATAGCTTATACCACTACTTATACGACTCATTGTGTAAAAAAGCAGATAGTGTTATCATTTTTATGAAATACTGAACTCTAGTTTTACTATGTTTATAGCATTCCTCTGGTATACCAGTTTAATAAAATTGGTTATAAGGGAAATTAGGTTACTATGGAATCACTTGTTTTGTCTTCCCCCCAAAAAAATCAGTGCTTTCTTTTGTAAATATTCATCAACCATCCATTTAATATATGGCATTGTAGAATTTCCCTTGAAATCAAAAGGAAAATTTCTGCATTTACATTCTTTCACTTTTAACGAATTAGGAGGCCCAATTCCAATCTTGCCATAATTTTCTGTTTTCCAGGGCCTTTCAAAGAGTACTAATAATGACTCAGAAAACATACTCATCAATTCTTTTAGCCTGAGGAAGTAGTTTACTTTGGGCACAGAAATCTCTAATATGGCCATTGGATAACGAGCTCAGCCTTGGTTCTGTATAGTATCTCATCCCTGTTATGACTGAGGTCAACAATATTATTGACGTCTGAACATTTGAATTTGTTTGTTCTCTATACAAGGCTTCTGTCTTTGGCTGGTGACTTTAAAACATTCTGAATTGTAAATTGATGATGGTATTTAAGAAAGAAAAAAAGATGAATATTTCTCCCAAGATTTTAAAATGGATCTTTTTGTGCTCTTCTTTATTTTTAATAAATCCAACTAGGGATATTATGGTCTCCAAGCTTTGACTGTGCCATCACCATCCCATTCCTCATTGTCTATCCAACTTGCTCCTTACAGGCTCAGCAGGACCAAGAAGTTATTATGTTGCTTATATGGGACTGGCATTTTCCTAAGCTCTGTGGTGGGTCTATGGGGGATGAATATGACAACATTTCTGCCTTGGAGATTCATAGAATAGATTCAGAGAGTGCTTTGGGAAACTGAGATCAAGAATATGATATTCAAAAATTGAGTAATTAATGCAAGTATAAATAATGATTAAACACACATATATTGTCAATTGTCATCTCCTTTCTGACCTTCTATTGTTATTAATTGCTAATGTACAGTCATAAAGACATTGCCACCAAATATAAAAGGAGAAAAATAATCTAAAAAGGCACAAGGAGACAAAATCCCAAAACCAGTTAGACAGTTGGGTTGTGAGGTATTTGGCATGTTATTTCCCTCCTACACAACTGAAGACTAACCATTTATTGTGCTCACAATAGAACTTACTCTCTTCATTGAATCCAATGGCTGACACCCAAAGAACCCAAATTTCCTGGGGAGGGGGAGTCCTGGGAGTCCTGACTGTTTACATTTAACATGCAAATTTCCTTCTTTAATTTGGCATCAGAGACACCTTCCTACCCACTGATGCCAGTTGCTCAATTGACTTCCACCCCCACATGACCTTCTTACTAGTTAATTCAGCCACAGAGCTCTCCTATTCTTTGTCCTTCATGGGATCTTTCTGCTTCTAAAATGTCTTAAAGATAAACAATCAGGGAAGGGCACTAAATAACACTGTGTATACCATTTCACAAAACTTTTGAATAAAATGTTCATATTAGTTTTAAATAGAGATTTTCAGTTTCCTTAGTATTTATAATCTGTGCCTGCTGGTTTTGATTTCTCATAATTAGTCCATTAGTGCACAGGGGTAAAATAAGCAAGGCCCTACCCTTAATGAGTGGGTTCCCCATTTGCTTTTATTTTGTTCCATAGTTCCAGTGAACAGATGTTCATAAGACTAAGCAAAAAAGCACCAGTAAATTGACATTTTCCCTTATCACTCCTTAAAAATAACTTCAAGGATGAACCTAATGATGATGAATTAATATTATGAACTTCAGTTATGAAAACTATTTTATTAGCTAAATATCTTTTAAAAATTTTATCTATATTTTTGATCTCTACTTCCTTACCAACTACTCTCTCCTCAGTCCTTTCAATAAATTTCCACTCCCATCATTTTGCTAAAATATTCTATGGGGAATTCTTAATGATCTGATTGCTTTATTCAGTGTCTTTAAATTTTTCATTGCAGTTGACATCTTTGTAACCCTTGAGACACTGATGGTCACTCCTTCCTAGTGGATGCTTTCTTCTCAACTAGCTTCAGAAAGGTTATATTATTTATCCCCTCCCTCTCTAATTTTCCTACTCTGACCTTTTCAATGGGTCCCTATCTCACCCTTCTTACCTTCTCTGCTTAGAATCCTTGGCTTCCATCACAATTCAACTTACATGCTACTTAGTATATAGCAAATTTTTCAATCTTCCTAGCTTCCTACTAGTGTTTACCTTTGGGAAGTGACCCTATAATTTTTTTTTTACCTTTCAGATACGTTGTCTTCTCAATTTGAACATAAACTCTTTACTATGCCCCAAAAGCTATTAAACTATACAAACTTTTGACCCAGTGATACCAAAAAAAAACCTACTAGGTCTATATCCCAAGAGGATGAGAAAGGAAAAGATCTATATGAACTAAAGTATTTATGAACAATTAACAAGGAATTGGAAACTGAAGAAATATCCATGGAATAAGAAATGACTGAACAAGTTATGGTACAACTAGATCCCAGTTAGTGCAAATAATGAATCTGATGAAATTGTCCCATTATTCTAATTCTCACTATTTAAAATTGTAATTATTCTACCAAACATTCAAAGAACAATTAATTCCAATACTATATAAACTATTTGAAAAAATAGGGAAAGAAAGTGTACTACCAAATTCCTTCTATGATATAGATATGGTGCTGATAGCTAAACCAGGTAGGGAAAAAACAGAGAAAGAAAACTTTAGACCAGTCTCTCTAATGAATATTGATGCAAAAATTTTAAATAAGATATTAGCAATGATATTACAGAAAGTCATCCCCAGGATAATACACTATGAACAAGTAGGATTTATACCAGGAATGCAGGGCTGCTTCAATATTAGGAAAACTACCAGTATAATCAATTATATTAATAACCAAATTAATAAAATTGTAATTATATGAAAAGTATGATCTTTGATTCCAGGCCAGTTGAAATGTGCAATGAAAATTCAAATAATGTGACCACTTCATAGGATTCATTGTTCATACTAATCACTACCTAACTAAATGTTACGGTATATTATAGTGCTATAAGAAATGACAAAGAAGATGGGTTCAGAGAAACCTGGGGAGACTTGTATCAACTGAAGCAAAGTTAAGTGAGACGAACTAGGACGCCACTTTATATATTAACATCACTATTGTTAATATAATCAACTTGGAAAGCCTTAGTAATTTTGATAAATGCAATGACCATCCATGATTCCAGAGTACTCATGACACAACAGGTTATTCACTCCTTAATAGGAAGGTGATGGATTCAGAGTGCAGACTGAGACTCTATTTTCAATAGCCATAGCAGGAATATGTTTTGCTTGACCATAGATGTAAGTAACCAGGGATTTTGTCTTTCTTGCTTTCTCATGGAGAATAAGGAAGGGATAGGAGTGAGAAAAGGTGGATTTTCATTTGGAAAATAAAACAAAATTTAATTTCAAAGTGAGAATTTGAGCTCCTTTATAGAAGAACTTTTCTCTAATTGCTTAGCACAATCCCTGGCATATTTATCCCTTAACAAATGCTTGTTTATTTAAAGATTCCCAACCCCTTAATGTGAGTGTTCCTCAAGGATCTACCGTTGGTCTTCCTTTGTTCTATTTCTGTACTTTCTCCCTTGGCAAACTTTTCTATGCCCAAGATTTCAACTAACATCTTCACACAGGGGACTGGGAAATCTGTATCCCTAACACCTCTTATAAAACTTCAGTTCCTCATCTCTGGCTGCCTATAGGACAAGGCAGGCTTATACAGTATAAAGTAGTACCAATTTAGATTCAGAAGAATTAAATTTAAATCCCAGCTTTGTTGCTTATCTCTGTGATCCTGGACAAGTCAACTTGCTTCTCTATTCCACAATTTTTTATCTTTAAGATTACGGTGTTGGAATGAAAAGTTTCAAACCAATTCCAACAGGTGAAGAAAGCCATATACACCCAGAGAGAGGGATATGAAATGTGGACCACAACATAACATTTTCATGCTCTCTGTTGATGTTTGCTTGCATTATATTTCCCTTCTCAGATTTTTTTTTCTTGTAGATCCGACTTTTTTTGCACAAGATAATTCTAAAAATATGTACACATATTCGATTTGTCAAGTATTTTAACATAATTAACATGTAGTAGACTTCCTGCCAACTAGGGGAGGGGTGGGAACAAGGGGGAAAAAATTTGTAACAGAAAGCTTTGGAAGGGTAAATGTTGAAAAATTACCCCTACATATGTTTTGCAAATAAAAAGCTTTAATAAAAAAATAAATAAATGAAAAATAAATTTTTAAAAAAGACTACAGTGTTGGATTAGATGGCTTCTGAAGTTCCTTCCATTTCTGTGCACCTGTGTCCTATGTAGGTGCTCCTTTGATACTTCAAAATTTCACATGTTGCAAACTTTATTATATCTTCCTCTAAAACATTTTCCTCTTTTGACTTCATTCTTTCTGTCTAGAACCATCTTCCACATCTCCAATCTCTGAGCTATCTTCAGCTCTTCTCTGTCCCTCACCTCCCATATCCAATGAATAATCAAGTTAGTTCTACTTTTGCTACTTTCCTATCCATCTCCTACCTTATGGCCTCTGTCACCATTCTAGTATATGTCATCCATATTCAGCCTTTGTACAAGTGCAGTTTCTCAATAGATGTTTCTCTTTCCCCTGCTTTCTTTCTATTCTCTTGCCAATAGCTTTCTCCCCCTCTCTTCTAATTGGAGAGTACTTGACTGAAATCACATTTTCATGGATATTTAGTCCATATTTACTCTACTCCTGACTCCCTTCTCACCCTATCAGTTTTCCCCTCTTTTCTCTAGCAGTCCTGTCCTTATCTCGGTTTTGGGTCTCTACTCCCTTTTATATCTCCCTTTATATTTATGCTTGAATACATTCTCCCCAAGAATTTTTGCTTATATCCTCTAATGCTTAGCACAGTTACTGACACATAAAAAATGTTTAATAAATGCTTTACCCCTCTACCTCCTCATTCTAATCCACTCTTCATACTTCTACCAGAATAGTCTTTATTATACATAAATCTAACCATGTCACTACTCTGAAAATTTTTAGTGGTCAGTGCAGCTAGGTGGTGCAGTGGATAGAGCACTGGCCCTGAAGTCAGGAGGATCTGAGTTCAAATCTGGTCTGAGACACTTAACATGTCCTAGCTGTGTGACCTTGGGCAAGTCACTTAATCTCAAAACCTCAGCAAAAAAAGAAAAAAGAAAGAAAAGAAAATATTTAGTGGTTCCCAATTGGCTTCCAAGAAAAAACTAAACTCCTTTTCTTGACATTCATGACCTTCTGCAGTCTGGTACCACCCTGAATCATAAGGCTCATCTTGTATTTCTCCACTCCATGTTCTCTTTATCAAAATCAAATTGTTTTCCCCCTCAGGTCTCTCCAACACCATTCCAAACCATTGTGTTATCACTCATACCTGTCTTTGTTCATGATTTTCTCTTTACCTAAAACGTCTTCCTTCCTTCTTTATCTGTTGAATTTTTACCTATTGATTCAGGCTAGTTCCAGTGGTCTTGTGATGGAGAGAGCCATCTGCACCCAGAGAGAGAATAATGGAAATTGAGTGTGGATCACAATATAGTATTTTCACTTTTCTATTGTTGTTTGCCTGCATTTTGTATTCTTTCTCATTTTTTTCTCTTTGATATGATTTTTCTTGTTCACTATGATAATTATGGAAATATATATAGAAGAACTGCACTGTTTAACATATATTGTATTACTTGCTGTTTAAAGGAGGAGGTGAGAAGAAGGGAGGGAAAGATTTTTGGAACACAAGGTTTGCAAAGGTGAATACTGAAAATTATCTATGAATATGTTTTAAAATAAAAAGCTTTAATAAAAAATAATAAAAGAGAACTTTTACTCCCCCAAATTTTTTACTTGTCCTTCAAAATATGTCCCCAATACTAGTAGTTCCATGAAATCTTTCTTTTCTCTTATTAGTAATGACTTTCTACTTTCCACCTGAGATGATATAACATATTATCGCAACTATCTAATGAAGTCATTATGTATTACATTATGTGGGAAAGACAGAAGAGGGAAGGAGAAAAGGTTCTAGACCTGATATCAAGAAGATATGAATTTCTTCTCTGTTGCACATACATTGTTATGCATGAATCAATCCCTTAAACTCTCAATGCCTTGACCTGAGCATGAAAAAAAAAATGATCTAGGTACAGATCCCAACTCTCAAGCATACTGGTTGGGTGACTCATTTTCCCAGTCCCAAAACTATATACATGTGCATTCATATGTAACACATGTATATAAAAATATACATATATTGTGTGGCAATGCATATGAGTATATATGTGTGTATTCATGTACTTATGTGTAGTTCTCTTATAATGGTGATTTGTATATGTATAATATACTAAAGTATTATTGATTCTAAGGCTCAATCTCCTTCTATCCCTCTCTCTCTGTCCTTTCTCTCTGCTTCTGTCTCTGTTTCTGTCTGTCTTTGCCTCTCTGTATCTAACTTTGCTATGTTTCTATCTGTCTCTGTCTCTGTATCTCTGTCTTTTTCTGTATCTCTCTGTCTCTCTGTGTGTTTGTGTGTCTCTGTCTCTTTCTCTGTCTCTGTCTTTCATTTTCTCTCTGTCTCTGTCTCTCTCACTCTCTCACTCTGTCTCTCTCTGTAGATATATATATATATACATATATATATATATATATATATCTACAGAGAAGGCAGGGGTAAGTGAATCCTTCTAGCCATGGTGGACAGCCTGTTCAGACCCAGAGTGAGGAGAAAAAGTTTATCTCACAGGGAACAGAAGCAAGCCCACTTGACTGGCACACCATGTACATGAAGAGGAGGAGGGTGTCTTCCCACAGAACAGCTTGAAAAGCATTTTAAACAAGGTTTTAGAATAGAATTACAACTCTTACCACAACTTTCAGCTCCCTTCAAATAATATTTAAGAACAAAACTTTTGATTCAGTGTTAAAAAATGTTTGTCAAGATCATAAGTCTTCATTTTATTCATTATTAATTAATGAAGATTTTCTTGAGGGGAAAGAGACTGTTTCCTACTTAATCATTCATTTCCCAATAGTTCTCCTACCTAATAAACCAAAGAAGACAATAAAACTGAACAAACTTAGAAAGCAACTGTGTTGGCCCTTCTATATAGTATTCTGCACCCATAACTCCCCATCACTTCTTCCATTACTACCCACCTCTTTAGTAAGAAAAGAGATGAGTATTTGTTTCATCCTCTGCATTCTCTGCTCATTGTAAGTAACCTGAATTCTCTGACTTATAATGTGTGTTTTCATTTTGCAAAGAGAAGAATCCATCACTTCACTGGATCTTCTTCACTGGAGTGCTACTGAAGCCTGTACCATGCAGAAAGCATTTACAAGGGCAGTATGCTCCTTTGTGAGCTAGTTTAGAACTTAAGCTAGTTTAGAATTTGCATCTGAAATATTCTAGATAAAAACCCAAACTTCTGGCCTTTTCCTCTTTTTTTTTTAACTAGGCCTTTGGAGTTAAGTGACTTGTTCAGGGTAACACGACTAGTGTCAAAGGTAGATTCAAGCTCAGGTCCTGACTTCAGGGCTAGTACTCTATCCACTGCCATCTAGCTGCCTCCCAGAACTTTTCCAATCTTGAAAGTAGCTTTCAGACAGTAGAGCCTTCAATCTAAGAGCTCTGGCATACAATTATAATCATTACTTCTCCATTTCATCTTGAACATTTAAAGAAACTTGGGCAATGTCCACTATCCTAGAAATAGTTTTGTTGTACTCCTGAACTGGAGCCTTGAAGTCTGTAAACTTGGAAATGGGATTGCAACTATTAAAGAAGGAAGCATCAGTGTCTCTGAATTGTCTCTGAATTGTCTCAGTCCCTTATTCTACTTAAAAAAGCTCAGTCAAGTTCTTCAACTTATTTTTTTAACTGATGAGGATTTCATTAGTTAATGAGGAAGCTTTCCTTTCTAGTCTACAACTAGGGAAATGCTATTCTTTCCTGAGCACTGATGCTGGATTTTGATTCAAATTGCCATCTAACTCACCCATAAAATGGAAATGTGTTCTGACATCCCCACTCAATCCCGAATCTCTGATATCTCTCTCATTTCTAGTTCTTTCCCAGATACCTAGAAATAAGCCTTTGTCTTCCTTATCATCATAAAAAAAATATAATGGATTCATCATCCCTATCAGTTTTGTTTCTATATCTCTCCTTTTTTCCTTGTCTATACTCTTTTTAAAAAAATAAGAGCTTTTTATTTGCAAAATATATGCAAGAATGGTTTTTCAACATTCTCCCTTGCAAAACTTTGTGTTCCAAATTTTTCTCCTTGTCCTCCCCCATCCCCTCTCCTAGACAGCTCCTTGGCTAAACTCTTAAGAAAGCTGTCTGCAATCCCTGACTTCCCACTCTAAGCCTTTCCTGAACTCCCTGTAGTCTGGCTTCCAACTTCATTCATTCAAATCAAACTTGCTTCTTCAGTCAATGATTATCTTAACTGCCAAAGGGAATGAACTGATCTCAATCCCTTTGCTTCATGAACTTTCCACTGCCTTTGACATTGTGTCTTCCTGCCTACTCTTTCTAGATTTTCATGACACTGTTCTCCCTTGGTTCTTCTTCTCCCTACCAGATTACTCCTTCTCAGGCTCCTTTACCTGACCTTAGTCCAAATCACTCCCACTCACAGTGGTTGGAGGGTCTCTAGATCTGGGCCCTTTGTTCTCTGTCTATCCTATCTTACTCAGTGATCTCATCGATTCTCCTGGGTTCAATTAACACCACTATGCAAATGATTTCTAGATTTCTACATCTAGTTCTAATCTCTTTTTTAAGCAGTACTCCCACATCTCCAACTGCCTTTATGGACATCTTGAACTAGGTGTCCTAACTGCATCTCAGACTCAATAGCTTCCCCCCTAACTTTCCCATAACTATGGAGAATGTCCCAGTGTTTTTTCAGTCACCCAGTAATGCACAGTCACTCTTTAGCCTCTCCCTCCCAATAGCCCCCATGTAGCTGATCTGTTGTCCAATCTCATTTCTGCATTTGCAATCTATTGTGTAATACCCATCTCCCTCAAATCCCATCCCTGGGTAATGAAATGTCATGGGTATGGCAAGGGAAAGATGATGCTTTATAGTAATTATCAGATAGGTCCATGGAGTAGATCTGATGCTTAAGCTATCTCTGTCTACCAAAACCTAAAGTCATATCCAGGAATGGAGGTGAGTAAGAGTAGTGAGGGAGACAGCTAGAGAAGTCCAGGAGAGATGAAAGAAGCCTGGAGAACTAAATTGTTGAATTAAAAAAGATTGGTAGGTACTGTTTGGAGATTTGGATTGGTTTGTTTTTATATCTCTAGCACCTAACACAGTGCCTAGAATATAGCAGGAACTTACATGTTTGTTAGCTTAGAATGAAGACACAAACTAAAGTCAAAATAGCAAGATCAATATTAATAACTCACATTTGTATGGTCTTATCGGATTTATAAGTACTTTATTTCATTTGCTCTTCACAACAACTTTTTGCAATAGATATTATAGGTATCACAGGTAATATTATCAATCCAGTCCCATAAATATTTATCATGTCTATGATGTGCCACATACTGTGTCGATGAGAATGTAATGATTAAAAGCATAGCCTGTGCTCTCCAGGAGCTTACAATCTAAAGGGGGTGACAACATACAAAAAGAGATTCATAGAAGTTATGACTAATTATAAAAGTAACTAACATGCACAAAGGTTTATAAAACATTTCATGTATATGCCCTGGTTTGTGGGAAGGCAGGTACAATTATTATTTCCTTTTTTCAGCTGGGAAAATAGAGGCTGACAGGTTAAGTGACTTGCCCACTGTCACATAGCTAGTAATGGACTAAGGCTAAATTCTAACCCAGGTCTTCTTGATTCTGAGACCAGTGATCTTACCCACTGCATCATCTAGTTGCCTCTGTGATTACACAGCTGATTGATCTCAGAAGTGGAATTGAAGGAAAGTCTTTTTCAAAAGTCTTTACATTGAAGCATGCTGCCTTTAATAAAAGTTAACTTTTATTAAATAAAGAAGTAGATAGGATATTGAATGTCTTGTCTCTCTCTGATTTCTTTCTTTTTAATGGTAAACTAGCAAATGAAGCTGTAGTTTATTCACTTTTTAGTCATTTCTGACTCTGTAAACCCATTTGGGATTTTCTTGGCAAGAATACTGGATTGATTTGCCATTTCCTTCTCAGGTCATTTTACAGATAAGAAATTGAGGCGTGTCAAGTTAATTTGAGATCCAATACAACGGGGAGGGCTTGAACTCAAATCCCATGTCTTATTTACTCCACTTATTTATCATCAGCAAGTCATTTTTACTCCCTTTCTTTCTAGTTCTCAAAGTATGAGCCTAGAAATGGAAATGTGCAATATGAATCCTACTGTCTTTTGGTGATGATAATTTTAGGTTTTTACTGAGGCAGAACTGTTGAGAGAAAGGAAAATAAAAAATAACAAAGAATTTAGTTAAATTGAGAAATTCATATTTTTCACTCAGAAATTCACCACCATTTATGAGTCCCTCCTATGAGCCAAGGATTGTGACTCCATAGACAATAAAAATCAGTGCCTGCCCTCAAGGAGTTTACATTCTACTGGTGAGTTGGAGAGAAGATGGGATACAATAAATATAGATTAATCCAAAGTGATTTCAAGAGGAATAAAGAAACAATTCAGGGAGGGAAAGTTGAAAAGGTTAAAGGCACCTGAGTTGCTATTTAAAAGAAGAAATTAAGTATAAAATGATATTACCAAGGAAAAAAGTCCTGAGGCTAGAAATCTTTTATGATGAGACATAGCAATTACTAGAATATATACCTGATTCTCTGTATGTAATAAAGGGTTCATTCACTTTATTACACATTATTATATTCCCAGCAATTAGTATATCAATTTCTTAAATCAAAGAAAGATAATGTAGGGTGCATTGAAACTTACCTAATAGAAATGGGTTAAAGATCTCAAAGGATAACTTACAAACTGGAATGCAAATTTGTCAAATAACAAATAATGATTGTTCTTTTTTTTTTGAATGCTGAGAGAAAAGGCATTTATTGTTTCAAAGTAAATTAAAGAAAAGATTAATTTAAAGCCTAGCATTAGAATGTGATCAATACCAAATGGAGACAAAATGCAGACGAATGAGTTTCTTCAGTTTGGGGTGGAAAGATTCTTGTTTGTTTATCTTTTGATTATAGGATATTTTTGGAGACAGATTCCAACGTAGGCATTGAGAGGAGTTCTCAGAAGCCAGAAGCATAAGATTCAAAAAATGTCGCAGAGATACAGTGTGGTTTTCTTCCCAACCTTGGAGAAACAAGCTTGCTGTCTTAAGAATTGTGTGTGGTCATTCAGGGTTAGTGAGGGAAGATGGTATTCAGTGAAGAAGCTGTGAGCATAGAGGGAGTTAAAGACATTAGGAGAGAGAGAGAAACAAGAGACTGAGGCACAGATAGGCAGACAGAGAAAGAATGGAAGTGGGAAGGTGAGAGAGACACACAGACATAAAGAGAGATAGAGACATTGGGAGAGATGGAAAAAGAGGGGGAGGGAGAGAGACAGAGAGGAGGGAGGAGATAGTGACAGAGAGAATGAGGGAAGAAGGGAGAGAGACAGAGATGAGGAGGAAAGAAGGGAGACAGATAGCGTAGACAGAGAGACAGAGAACACAAAGGAGATAGGTATGGTCAAGCACATCCCAGCTCCACCAAAGTTCCAAGCTTCTTTACCCATAAAGGTAAGGAGCCAGCTGGGACCAGAGCATGAAGTATATCCAATTAATGGTGAACTTACACCTTACCAAGAATTCACACAGATGGTGTAGTTCCACTTCCCCCTTCTCTTTCTTTCTTTGAAGCAGATGTCTAATCCAAAGTTTTGTTTCTGTTCTCTAAAGTTATGCTTATATCTTATGTTTTAATTAACTCCAAAGACAACTTACTCTAAATAAAAAATAGGATCAATGCTTACTTTTCTTGTGTGTGTGATTCATTTTTGATAAGGGAGGGAGGGCAGAAAAAACCAGTGAAGGCTCTTATACAGAAACACAAAGTAATAATAATCATGGTGAACATTTCTATACCATTTTAAGTAAGACTGGCAAAGTGCTTTACATGTTATCCCATTTAATTCTCATCATGTCCTTGTGATATAGATGCTGTATTATCTCCATTTTAAAGATGAAGAAACTGAAACTGAAAGAGTTAATTGATTTACAGGAGATCACATAATTAGCAAATCTCTAAGGCAGGAATCAAATACAGCTTTTCTTGACCCTGAGTCCAAGATTCAAGCCACTGAAAAATGGGAGCAGCAGAGGAAACTGAGTCTTTGTGTTTTTTCTCTATATATATACCACAAAACAAACCCTGGCCTCATACTTGCAAGCCCTTATTCACAAATAAGAAATTACCTAACTGAATTAAAACTAGTTAGGATTGATTAGATTTTATCTAGTCAACATATTCAAATCATTTACACAGAAATTATAAAACTCACTTCAGATTATTCAGATGTGCTTTGCATTTAGCGTCTGCTACTTCTTAATCAGAGGGGAGGAGAGGAATTAAGATTCTCCCCCTCTATTTTAACCACTCTTCTCTTCAGGATCCCAATGAACAGAGACATTGGCCAAGTCATTTTTTCCAGCCACCTTCCATACCCACTACCAGCTCCTGCTTGCGGGACTTCATTCCCAAGCTGTGTCTCTCCCCAAAGCCAAAGCAATCCCTGGTTCAAATATGAATCATTCTTGCCACCCCAGCTGCAGGCCATTTAAAATTCAAGATCAGTTTAGTTCCTCCCATCCCCCAAAGGCTGTAGCATTTCTGCTGTCCATCTGGTCCATTTTCTTAAGAAGCTCACACATCTATTCTCTAAAGACATCTCCGCAGAGCTCCGGCTTCAAATGCCTGCTGGGTAATTTTGCCCTCTGTGGATTTTGGGGCTTTTAAATCAAGAAGAAATTGTTTTTCCCCCTAGGGGACTCATTTATGTCCTAGTTGTAGGAGAGAGGGGAGGGAGGGTGCAGCTAGTTGTTATTTCTTTCCATCCCTTCAGAGGAACACATGTGTACACCTCTGTAATGGGAGAGAAGCTCTTCTGACTAATGCAACAGAGGCTAGTGTCCCCTTTATGGAATAGATGCTCAGAATATTCCTGGAAATATCCTCTCCAATGGGCCTACAGAAGCTTATGTCCACATCTTCTGAGTGAAATGAGCAACCAAGAGATCTCTCTCTCTCTCTATTATGGTCTTCTAGTCATGTCTTTGGACATTTCAAGCCCCTTCCACTCCGTCTGTTACCCAGATTACCTTTCCAGGTTTCTTGTATACCTGTGACCTTCTTGCCTTCAATGCTCTACCAAAATGTATACAATTTGTTATTTCCCAAATATCTATGTGTCTTTGTCTCTGTCTGTGTGTGTGTGAATTTCTCTGTGTGCCTCTGTCTCTATCTCTTTCTGTTTTTTCTGTCTCTCTCTCTTCCTGTCTCTGTCTCTGTGTGTCTTTCTCTCTCTCTCTTCCCTCCCACACACCTTGAAAGTGATCAACTAATCTCTACTCAAATCTCTCTGTCTCTCTCTCTGTCTCTCTCTGTCTCAGTCTCTCTGTCTCTGTCTCTGTCTCTCTCTGTCTCTGTCTCTCTCTGTCTCTCTGTCTCTCTCTCTCTCTCTCTCTCTCTCTCTCTCTCTCTCTCTCTCTCTCTCTCTCTCTCTCCCCACACACACCTTAAAGGTTTCCTCTCTCTACCTCTTAAAATCCCTAGCTGCTTTTAAGTCTTTGCCCCTGTGCCATGTTTCAGGAAGCCTTTCTTGACTTCCTTAATTGTTACACCTTATTCCCTCATGAAATTATCATGGACTGAACAGTGACTTGGGAGTAAGAGGACCCGAGTTCAAATCCAAGTTCTCTTTGACCTTATACAAGCCACTTTATCCCTGTTTCCCCATTTCCCCATTAGTTAAAAATCTGGGATCAGATTATATGTCTCCTATGGTCTCCTTTACGTGTATGCCTTGATCAAATACAAGGTCCTTATAAGATGGAAGCAGATGTGTTATTATGCCTTTGTGTGCTCAGTCTAGGGGCTCTGGTGCCTTGTCCAACTCTTGAATTAGCTTATCCACAAAGCTACAGTTGTGTAAAATTGCTAAATTTTCACTCATTTTTCCTCATCAAGGCTCCCAATCTTCTTCAATCCCAAGGCAGCTGGCAGTATCTAGATGGGCTTGTCAAGGCAGAGGATTAGCACATTGGCCCAAGATTACTGAGTTAAGCCCCCATGTCTGCTTTTGCTGTGTAATTAAATGTCATCAGGGGAAGGCTCTTTCTTGCCCCAGGTCAGAGTCTAAAGTGATGATAGATTTCCTCATTTTGAAATCTTGATTGTGTCCTCTGATCCCCCCCCCCCAATCCCCTGTGAGTTTGGGACATGTCTCATCAGAACAGTTTCCTGGTGCTTGGGGAAGGTTGAAAAGTGTCCTGATGAATGTGTCCTACAAAACACAATAGTGAATGTCAGTGCAGATGGAGGGGGCTGCCTCCTGACCCTCTGTGCATTCTGATAAGGAACTGATGCTTGTCACTGAAAGACATCACTCCAGAGGTGGACGTTGAAGGTCTGGCAGTTGGCAGCCTTCTCTGCTTCAGCCAGGATAAATGACTTGGACCATGTTGACTTACAGATTAATTATTAATTAAAGGGCTGGGTGTACATTTTTCAGAATGGATTTTTTTCCCCTTCATTGTGTGTTTTCTGAATCAGGCAACTGCTCAGAAGCAAAAAATCTTTCCCGATTGCCCTACATTAGAGACATAAACTGTCACCCATATCGATATCTTGTTCAGTCCAGGCTGACAGCATGTTTACTCCGTAGTATTTAATTGGCCTTTTTTTGACATCTGCTGCACATGTCTAGATGGAATATTGGGAGCTATTCATTCAACTTAACTCAATATGCATTTATTAAATCTATGTGCCATATACTATACTAGGTACCTGAGATACAAAGAGAAAAACTCAAAGGTTACCCCCAAGGAGCTTCTAGCATGATACAGGAACCCTGATTATGAAACTGAGGACCTGGATTTGAATCTAAGCTCTGATGCTCACTGCCTCTGTGATTTGGGGCAAATCTCTTCAATTCTCTATGGATCTATTTCTAAATGAGATTGGACTAGTTGGCCAGGAAAGTTCCTTCTAGCTTAAAATTATCTTGCTGGAACATCAAGCCTTTAAACACTCCCAGAAGCCAGTGGGGAATTGCAATTTCTTGATGTACTCTCCCTGGGCCATTATGTGGCACAAAATCAAATAGAATGTGAGTTATAAAGAACTTCAGAGATGATCTAGTCCAACTGAAACCTGAGCAAGAGTAGACTAGAACTCATTCAACTAGTGATCATTTAATCTCTACTCAAAGGCCTCCAGTGCAGGGGAAGCCACCAGCTCCTAAGGCAGAGCCTTCCACTATTTGGACTCCTCAAGCCTAAATCTGTCTTTTTGCAGCTTACACTCTTTATTCCTGCTTCTGTTTTCTGAGGGCAAAGAACCCAAATCTAATCTCCCCTTCAGGCATTTGATAAAAATCTTGTCCCCCTCTAATTATTGTTTTCCTCAATTTAATTCAGAAATTTATAAAGTGCCTACTATGTGGCAGGCAAAACAAAAAACTAGGAACTTTATTTAAACATGTTATATTCCATTGAATTCTTCAGGCTGCATTCTCAGGGTTGAATACCAGTTTTTCCAACCAATGCATAGGTCCCATCAAAGGCAGAAACTTTCTGCTTCTTTGACCCTGCTCATTAACTGTTCTTCCTCATAAGATAGCCTAAGATTTGTTTTCCAAGTAGGGTTGTCCATGTGGTTTTCAGGGGCCTTTTTGGCTTCAGATCTCTGATCTCATGACCAGGCACTACTCCAATCCACTCTAATTAAGTACCCACTATGTGCCAGATACTGTGCTAAGTACTAGGAAGACAATTAATGAAAAGAAAGATCGTCTTTGCCCTCTAGAAGCTTACAATCCAATGGGAGGAAAAAACAGACAAAAAGGAACCTGCAAAGGGGGAAAGAGGGAGCAGCAAGAAGAATCTTGTTCCATAGAGTTGAAACTCTGCTAACTAGGCAAGGCAGCAGATTCAGAGAGGGATGAGCTAAAAAGTCTGGTTTCTTCCTGATATAAAGGAGGCACTAGGAAGATTGTGGTACTCCACTATTCAGTTCTCCAATCAGAGGAGAGAGGAAGTTGAAGGAGGAAGGGATTTATCAGAGCTTGCCTTAGCAGAGGTCATGAAATTAGAGGTGATGAGCTTAACCTGGGAGGAATCTCTAGTTCTGTGAACATTAATAAATGCATTATATATCCATATATATCCATATATATATATATAGGACAGTTTAAAATTTCTAAAGCACCTTCATGTCTCTCATCTTTTTTATCAACAAAACATCACTGCCTTATTATTGTATGGTGTTTTAATGATTGCTATGGCCTACCTCAGGGTGAATGGTGGAGTAAAGTTTTACCAACTGAATAATCAGCAACAATAATAATAACTGGAATTTATTTATTGCATTAGAAGCTGCAAAGTGATCTGTCTATGCTTATGTATTTTCTTCATTTCACAAATGAAGAAACTGAGGTCCTTAGTAGCAAAAATAACTTAGCTGAGTTCTTGGCTTCTAGTGGCTCCCTATCCACCAGGAAGCAGAATTGCAATGTTCATTCTTATTCATCGTGTCTAATGTAAACATACATACACACATAAATATATATATATATATATATATACACATGTGTATATAACCTTTATAAAAAAAATGAAAGTTGAAATTAATAAAATCTCTCTAATTTATGATTACTATAGAATAATGGGAAAGTGTCCAACTTAATGCTAAGACCTGAGTACCTCATCCTGAGAGTGGGTCACGAACAAAGCACTTGACCTCTTGGAGCCTCATTTCCTTACCTGTAAAATGGGGATAATGACACTTGCATTTTCCACTTCACAGTATTGTTTTGAGAAATGTGCTGTGCAAATTTTACAAATGTTAGATAATAATGATAATAGCAGCAATAGTAATGGTGAATTTGATTTTCAATCTAGAGGTCATCTCAATCCAATAGATGAAGGCATTATCACTCTAAACCTTAGTTTATTCATCTATGAAATGCAGATAATACTTAAATGTATACTGTAAAGTACTTTACAATTTCTAAAGCAGTATATGAATGCCAATATTACTTTTGTGGTTTATTCAGTTGGTAATAATCTCATTCTATCATTCATTTTGAAGTAGACTATGGCCTATGGTAGGGCTTCTTACAGACAATATATACCTTAGGTACAAACATATAAAGGAGAAGGCCATGGATGAATGGACTAGAAGATTTAGTGATATTCTGAAATCAAAACAAAACAGGAAAAATTTAGTAAAGCAATTAACAGCTTCATAATTGCCTACTTAATATACATCTTCAGAACTAGAAAACAGATTGTAATAGATTTGACAAGTAAATCAATAAAACTCCTTCAAACACTGACAGAATGTTAGCAGGGTTCATGACTATAAGGAAGCTCCAGAAAGATCCCTAGTTTTATCACCAAAAAGGAAGGGATTGTCAGACAATCTAGGAGCACAGTATATAAAAAAAGTCCCAAATCTATAGAAATACTTCTGGAACATCACTTCAGTGAAAAATAATGAAAACTGAGAACAGGCAAACACCAGTAAATTTGTTGAATGTCACCCAAATTGGTTTACCTCCAGATGGATCCTATAAAACAACTAAACTCCAAATGTGGAATCAAAAGGTCAATCAGTAAATAAACATTTATTAAATGTCTATATGTCAGGCACCATGCTAAGTGCTGGGGATACAAAAAGATCCAACAGTCACTCCTTGCCCTGAAGGAACTCACGATCTAATAATCCCTCCATGAGCAACATTCATATCAACTTAGCCAAAAGGATGTCAACCAAAAAGGGTCAAACAAATGACTGAGTTAACGGGGATTTGGATAGCAATTCATGCTATCCTGAAACTACAAAAGGATTGCCCTTAAGGAATCTGACCTTAGATTTTAATAGAGCTTTGGCAAAGAATAGTAGAAATTGCAGTTCATGAATATGGGTTAGAAAAAAAAATTTATACTTCCTGAATCTCCAGGAAGACATGATCTGGTGGTTAGAATTTTGCATCAAAAGCTCACTATATTTTCTGGACATGATTAATGACAAGTATCATAACTACAGACCTAAAAATGTTCTGGAGAACTAAACCAATAAGCTGAATTAGAACCATACCATTATTGCAGATTGAAATGTGGTTTACGATTTCCCAGATGTAACAGGATAACATTAATCCATAAAATCTTAAGAATCACATTTCATTTTTAACAACTGTCCAGAATCTCTGCATTTCTTTCTCCATCACAAGACAATAGCTTTCTTGCTCTGAAAGTTCATTCTATCCCTGCAGCTTTTTCCCCAAGAAGATGTTTTCCTGATTTTTTTTCCTCCAGGAACCTCTATTTTAAGGAAAGATCCTAGGCCATTAAACCATGTTCATTCCTTCATTCTTATCTGGGTTTCACTCCTGAGTATGGACTACTTTCTCCCCCATGTTCCTGTTTACTGAATATTTCAACATCTCATCAGGTGTTAAATTCATTATTTCATCTTCAGTGTTTAAAACTGTAGGATTGCAGAGTATAGGAGACTGGGGAGACTTGTGCTGATGTTAGGATATCATCTAGATCAAAAGTTCTTAATTTTATGTCATAAAATCATTTGACAGTGAAGTCTTACCCTTTTTTCAGAATAATGTTTTTAAATGCATACAATTTAAAATAGCATTATAAAGAAAATCAATTACATTACAATATAGTTACCAAAATATTTTTTAGAATCAACTACAACTTATAGACCCCCAAGTGAAATGTTCTTGTTCAAAAAACTGAATAATTTTTACAAATTGAACTTATATTACTAATATATTTTTTTGTGATTTCCCTTTATCCAAAAAGAGGAATGCAGCAAAAAAATTCAGTTAATTAAAAGTTCTAATTCATTACCTTTCAGTTTAACTAAATTTTAACTATAATTAAGAAGAAAAATTATCTATTACTATGATTGAAATATCTACAAGCCTGCAAGCTTCATGAGGCCAGCCACCATATCTCTTTCCATCTCTAGGTCTTTTTCAGAACCCAGCACATTGTCTTGAACATAGTAGATACTTAATAAACATCTTCAAGTCATGAAGAAAATATTTTCTTTTCATCAACATCACTACACTGATTCCATTGATTTAAAGCCAGATATCTGGTAATAAGAATAACTCACCTGATTTACATGGTGCTTGAATACTAAGTGCTTTCTTCACATACGTATTTTTGTTTGCAAACACCCTCGTCCCCCACCCACCCACTGCAAAGCTGCTCCATACCACCCACCCTCCCTTCTCTAGCAACTAAGCTATCCCAGGACAATAACTCCTTCTAGTGGCTGACATATGAAACTGACTCCAAATGTTCACTAAAATTTCTGAAGTCATATTATGAATACTGCTTCTTTTTCCTCTCCCACACACATCTCAGTTAATATCATCACAAATTAATATATTTTACTCAATAAAATTTTATTCTTCATTTCTCTCCTTGTTTCCTTCTGTCTGCCTCTTCTGAATGGTAATTATATGTTTGAAAGGAAAATCCAATGTCTAGACATTTTCAAACAAGGGTTCCCCAAAATACACCACTACCATCAAATCCTGATTTCTTTGAAAGGATATGAAATTTCTCTTCAAAATACTCACATAAATTTCATCTGTCTCTTTATCTTCCTTTTCTTAAATTGTCTTTTCTAAAATGTAACAGAATTATTTCCAACAGATTTTTACTCCAAATTGTATAGTATTTTAATACCTTTGTGGGCTAAAGATGGTTTTGTTGGGGAGGGGGTGCAGCTAGATAGTGCAGTGGACAGAACATTGGCTTTGAAGTCAGGAGGATCTACATTCAAATCCATCCTCAGAAACTTAATACTTACTAGCTGTGTGACCCTGGCCAAGTCACTCAATCCCAGTTGCCTTACCAAAAAAAAAAAAAAAAAAAAAAAGATGGTTTTGTTCATTAAATTAAGAACATACTCACACACATACATTATATACAATGTATATATATACATAGCCATAGACAGATCAATAGATAAATAGCATTGCTTCTCTGGGAAATAAAGGCAATAAGGACCATGGATAGGATACTGGAACCAGGAGGTTCTGGGGTCATGCCCGGCTTCAGATATTGTATAATTTTGGGCTAATTGATTAACCTTTCTGTGCTTTAGACAGCTCCTTTGGATGAAAGAAGTTGGTCATACAAGGTCCTTATGCTGAAGGCCTGAGGCTATTTTATAAGAAAATTTGGTTTGAGTTTCTAAGTAAGAGATGAACTTTGAGAAAATAACCCATTTATAACTTAGAAGAGAATCACCTATAAAGACAAATTATCATTTTCATTTTTTTCAGAATCTTCTTTAGCATTATCATTGTGGCAGCTTAGTGAAGGATGGATCCAAGAGGGCAGAGGCTATGATCAGAGAGATCAACTAGGAGGCCACTAGGTAGAAAGTAATGAAGGTCTAAAACAAAGTGAGAAATTAGGGTTATATGTATATTATATAAATGGAGTAAAGGTGACTATGAGAAGATATCATGCAGGTAAAATTGAGCTTTAGTAGGGATGCCCACTTTTTTTACTTTACTGTACCTATAATAGAGGTTGACTTTTTCAAAGAATATTTTACAATCATCTAAGACAAATCACATTTTAAAAATCCCAAAACTGTTGAACTTCGGAATCAAGAAATTTTATAGTACTCTTAATCTAATTGTGGCCAGCTCGATTTGGTGAGCTACTTGTCCCATGTCTATTTACTGAATTTCTTTGCCTCCCCTATAATATTGACCTACTTAGACATTAGTTGAGAAAACATGAGTCCTGCTGCTTAGAGAAGTATCTCCAACCCATCTTCAACACTAGCTCATCTTCTGACCCCTCCCCATTTGTAAGTCTGGGATAGACTGATTTGATTCATTTCAATAAGCATTAATTAATGCTTCTACCAAGTACTTTCTTAGGTGTTGGAGGATAGTTGAGGGAACTAAGAACTTAGATCTTACTTCCAGATCTAAGAACTGGAACTGATATCAGTGGTATAGGGAACTCCCAGGTAAGGAAATGCTATTAATTCAATTTAGCAGCATCTTTTTTTAAAAATTAAAGCTTTTTATTTACAGAACATATGAGTGATTTTTCTACATTGACTTTTGCAAAAAATTTTTTGTTCCAAATTTTTCCCCTCCTTCCCCCCGCCCCCACCCCTAGATGACAGATAGTCTAATACATGTTAAATATGTTAAATTATATGACAAATCCAATATATGTATACACATCTATACAGTTATCTTGCTGCACAAGAAAAATCAGATCTAGAAAGGGAAAAAAAAAACATCCTAAGAAGGAAAACAAAATGCAAGCAAACATTCACAGAAAACATTAGAATGCTGTATTGTGTGTGGTCCACACTCAGTTCCCACAGGCCTCTCTCTGAATGTATATGACTATTTTCATCGCTGAACAATAGGAACTGGTTTCAATCACCTCATTATTGAAGAGAACCATGTCCATCAGAATTGATCATCTGATCATCATATAGTCTTGTTGTTGTCGTGTATAATGATCTCCTGGTTCTGCTCATTTCACTTAGCATCAGTTCATGTAGGTCTCTCTAGGCCTCTCTGAAATCATCTTGTTGGTTATTTCTTATACAACAATAATATTCCATGACATTCATATACCATAATTTATTCAGCCGTTCTCCACTTGATGGGCATCCATTCAGTTTCCAGTTTCTTGCCACTACAAAAAGGGCTGCCACAAACATTTTTGCACATGTGGATCTCTTTCCTTCATTTAAGATCTCTTTGGAATATAGGTCCAATAGAAATACTGTTGAGTCAAAGGGTATGCACAGTTTGATAACTCTTTGATCATAGTTCCAAATTGCTATCCAATATGGTTGGATCTTTTCACAATTCCACCAGCAATGCATCAGTGTCCCAGTTTTCCCACATCCCCTCCAACATTCATCATTTTCTTTTCCTGTCATTTTAGCCAATCTGACAGGTGTGTAGTGGTATCTCAGAGTTGTCTTAATTTGCATTTCTCTGGTCAATAATGATTTGGAGCAGCTTTTTATATGACTAGAAATAGTTTCAATTTCTAATCTGAAAATTGTCTGCTCATATCTTTTGACCATTTATCAATTGGAGAATGGCTTGAATTCTTTTAAGTTTGAGTTAATTCTCTATATATTTTAGAAATGAGGCCTTTACTAGAACCTTTGAATGAAAAATGTTTCCCAGTTTATTGGTTCCCTTCTAATCTTGTCTGCATTGGTTTTGTTTGTAAAAAAACTTTTTAACTTGATATAATCAAAATTATCTATTTTGTGATTAATGATGATCTCTAGTTCTTCTTTGGTAACAAATTCCTCCTCCACAGATCTTAGAGATAAATCATTCTACGTTCTTCTAATTTGTTTATAATATCATTCTTTATGTCTAGATCATGAATTTGACCTTATCTTGATATACAGTGTTAGGTGTGGGTCAATGCCTAGTTTCTTCCATACTAGTTTCCAATTTTCCCAGCAGTTTTTGTCAAATAGTGAGTTTTTATCCCCAAAGCTGGGGTCTTTGGATTTATCAAACACTAAATTACTATTGACATTGACTATTTTGTCCTGTGAACCTAACCTATTCCACTGATCAACTACTCTGTTTCTTAGCCAGTACAAAATGGTTTTGATGACCAGTGCTTTATAATATAGTTTTAGATCTGGTACAGCTAGGCCACCTTCATTTGCTTTTTTTTTCATTAATTGCCTTGAAATTCTTGACCTTTTGTTTTTCCAGATAAATTTTGTTGTTATTTTTTCTAGGTCAGTAAAATAATTTCTTGGAGTTTGATTGGTATAACACTAAATAAATAGATTAGTTTAGGTAGTATTGTCATCTTTATTGTATTTGCTAGACCTATCCAAGAGCACTTGATATTTCTTCAATTCTTTAGATCTGATTTTATTTGTGTGGAGAGTGTTTTGTAGTTTTGCTCATATAGATCCTGACTTTCCATTGGCAGATATATTCCCCAATATTTTATACTATAGCAGCTTCTTTTTAACTTAAGTTTTAGAGGCACTGAGAGGCTAACGAACTTGCTTAGGGAAATGCAGTCATTATGTGTCAATAGGAGGATTTGAACTCAGGCCTTCCTAGCTCCATGATCTCAAAAAACTTACATTCTTTTTGGATGAATCAACATGTACACATGTAAATACATATAAAATGTATACAAAGTCATGTGGATGGATAGCTCTAATAGCTTAAAGGCTCACAAAAGACCACTGTGGAGCTGAATGGCACTACGGGTTCTAAAAGGCAGAGGTGAGAAGGGAGCACAGGCTTGGGGGCCAGCCAGTACAAAGGCATGGAGGTAAGATATCACATAGGTCTGATTTGGCCCTTCTTCTTTGTCCCAGTCCCTCTTGCTAATACTGCCCATGCAAGCAGAGAAAAGCCATTTCAGTTTACAGTCTTTCCTCATTTCCATGCTAATCTCAGCCTTGTGCTTTGGCTCACATTGGCCAGTCCTTCTTTTCCACCAAGTCTAGGGAGATCAGAACTCTTTGGCTGGCATACAAATTAGTGGTTTCCCTTTGAAAAAACAAGGCTTGGGTTTTATTCAGCAGGAGGCCAAGGGGGAAATCATCTGCTTTCAACAGCACAATGACAATTCCAGGCTATAGAATTTTCCCAGTCAATGTCATCTCCATCACTACAGCAACCCAAAGGCTTTTAGGAATGGGCAGTATTGGGGACATTACCAGTAAATTTAATTGGTGGAAACTGGAGCCATCTGGATGAGCACCTGTCTACAGTTAGACATGAGAGCCATAGGTCAATGGAGTTTTAATTAGTGTCGCTTAAATTAATATTTATTTGCTGGGGTTTTTTCCTCCTCACAGGCTATCTCTTCTGTCTTCCCAGCTCTCTCATCTAAGCTGAGACCGTCTTCTCCTTTTACAGCATAAGTGTAATTAGTCCTCATGTTCATTTGAGTTAACTTGAATAGTTGACATAGACTCCATCTACACTGACCAAATGAAATGGAGAATTGAGTAATTATTGGGTGAATTTGATCGATGTAGACAGAGAGCCAAATGAACAATCCTTCTTTGTGTTCACTGCCTTGCTTTGAATTTTCCCAGCACATTGCATGTTCTATGGCACACAGCCTTGCTCCGGCTTATAGATTGCCTTTGAATTAATTTCCTAATAAAAACATGGTAAGTTCAATCAATTGGCAAACATTTATTAAAAACTTACATTATCCCAGACACTACGTCAAGTGATGGAGATACAAAGAAAAAACATAAACTATTCCTTACGTTATAATGAAGGAGAAAGTCTGCACATATAATATACAAAATAAGTAGGTTTATAAAACATACAGACAGACTAAAAAGAAGTTAATAAACTTGGATAAAAAATTTGAGTACAGCAGAGGGGTACAAGAAAAACCCACAAAAAATATTGAGGGATTTTAAAGGGAGGGAAAAGAGAACAATTTAGGTCTGGGGAATGCAGTACATGGAGATGGGTCTTCATATGTAAGGAGAGAGAAATAAACCTTTATGGCTGGCCCATAGAATTCATAAAGAGATGTAATAAGTAAGCAGATACAAAAAACAGGAGGGAACTACTTGAGGAGAGTTGTAAATGCCTAACAAAGGAGCTTATATTGAGGGCCCAAAGAAACTAAATAATTTTCCCAGTCACATGGATAGTAGTAATATGTCACTTAATTTTTTCTGATCTCAGTTACTCATCTGTAAAAAATGGGATTAAAATAGCATCTATCTCAAAGGATTTCTTTGAATATAAAGTGTTTTGCAAACTTTTGCAGAGGGGGCAGCTAGGTGGCAAAGTAGATACAGCACCAGCCCTGAAGTCAGGAGGACCTGAATTCAAATGTGACCCTAGACACTTAACACTTCTTTTTTGTAGAGCACCAAATAAATGGCAGCTGTTTTTTCCATTGGTTTACATAATAAAACAAGTAGAAAAGAGACCAGCACAGTAATACACTTTTTAAAAAAAATTATTATATTTTATTAAATATTTGTTAGTTATATGTAAAAATATTAGCAATTACTTTTTTTAGAGTTCCAAATTTTTCTTTCCCTCCCACCTCACACTCCTACTTAAAAAGGGAAGCAATTTGTTTTTGATTATACATATGAGGTCATACAAACCACATTTTTATTATTTGCTATATTGCAAAAGAAAACATAAACAAAAACAATAAAAATAAAGAAAGTTTTGTTTGGGGGTGAGATTTTTTTCATTGATTTATTTGTGTGTGTGTGTATGTTTTTTGTCTGTCTTGCCAGTAGTATTTTATTTTTCCAAATACATGTAAAAATAGTTTTCAACATTCACTTCTGTAAAACTTTTTGTTCTAAAATTTTCTCCCTCCCTTCCTTACCCCACCTCCCCAAGATAGTAAGCAATCTGATATAGATTAAATATGTGCAATCCTTAATAAAGAAATTATAAAACATTTTGATCCAATCTATATTCAGAAATTATCATTTATCTCTCTAGAGATAGATAGCATTTTTCATTGCGGATTCTTTGAAATTGTTTTTCCTGATTCTGCTTACTTCACTTTGCATGAAATCTGATAAGTATTCCCAGGTTTTCTGAAAGCATTCTGCTCATCATTTCACATAGCATAATAGTATTCCATCACAATCACATACCACAACTTGTTTGGCCATTCAACAATCAATAGACAGCTCCTTAAATCCCAGATCTTTACTATCACAAAAAAAAAAAACCCTGCTATACATATTTTGGGACAATAGGTGCTTTTCCCTTTTTCTTTAGTCTCTTTGGGAAGCTTACCTAGTAGAAGTATTACTGAGTCAAAGGATATGCTCAGTTTTAAAGTCTTCTGGGCATAATTTCAAATTCTTCTCCAGAATGATGAGATTAGTTCATAACTCTACCAACAGTGCATTAATGTCTCAATTATTCCACATTCTTTCCAACATTTGTCATTTTTCTTTTCTGCCATGTTAGCAAATCTGATAGGTTTGAGGTGGTATCTCAGGGGTGTTTTAATTTGCATTTCTCTAATCAAAATTTATTTTGATTTAAAGCATTTTTTCTTATGATTATTGAGAGCTTTGAAAACTGTTTGTTTATATCCTTTGACCACTTATCAAATGGGAATTTATATAGTATAAATTCTATAAACATGTATACTTTGGACATAAATATATTTTTATAAATGTTTTTATAAATAAGGTATTTATAAATAAAAGATTTTAATAAATATATTTCATAAATAATGATTATTTCCTTATATATTTGTGAAATGAGGATTTTATCAGAGGAACTTGCTGTGAAATTGTTTCTCATTTTGCCTCTTCTTCTAATTGTGGTTGCATTCATTTTGTTTGTTCAAAATTTTTTAAATATTTGTTTAATTGGAATTATCTATTTTACTTTCTACAATCCCCTGTATCTCTTCTTTGGCCATAACCTCTTCCTTTTTCTAGATCCATAGATATGATAGATACACTTTTCCATATTCTCCTAGTTTGACCTTATCTTATATGGTATGAGATGCTGGCCTGTGTTTCATATCTCCTATCAGACTGCTTTCTCATTTTCCCAGAAATTTTTTTGTCAATGTTGAATTCTTATATCAAAGACAGATCTTTTCATGTATCAAACACTAGATTACTAGGGTCTTTTATTACCATGTATTGTGTACCTAATGTAGTTCACTGATTCACTACTCTATTTCTTAGTCAATACCAGATTGTTTTCATGATTACCAGTTTTGAAAATGGTATAGCTTGACATCTGAACAGCTAGCCTCCCTTCCTTAACATTTTTTCCCATTGATTCCCTTAATGTTCTTGATCTTTTTGTTCTTCCAAATGAATTTTGTTTTTTTTTTCATTAACCTGCTGTTGGAGGAATTATGAATTAGTGCAACTATTATGGAAAACAATTTTCATTATGAAATGAGTGATTACTCATTTTATATCTTTCAATCAAATGATCTCACTACAGGCCATATACACCAAGTATTTCAAAGACAGCAAGGAAATATTATACATACAAAGCAATTCTTATATATATTGAAGTGGCATTTTTTGTGTTAGCAAAAAAAATGGAAATGAAGTGGGTGTCTATTGATTGAGGAGCAACTCAGCAAATTGCTTCAAAGGGATGCATTTGGGCTGTAAGAGTAAGAGAAATTCAGGGAAAGAAAAGATTCCTGTAAAACAAATGCAATGCTAAAGAAAAAAATGTTCTTTGTCTATAATAATATAAATACTAAAGACACTAAAATAGCTGAAATTTAGTTAAATACAATAAATTATCTTTGGAAGAAAAACATGATGGAACATGCTTTCTTCCTCACTAGGAAGATGGAGAATTATGTGTATAGAATGTTGTCTATCATACCAGATTCAATGACTTTATTAGTAATTGAGTCAGCTTCACTTTTATTACAGTGAAAGAGTCAGTGGGGAAAGGAAGAAAGGTCAAATATGAAGAGAAAATTTTTGCAAAAATTGTCCTCCTAAATTATAGATCAATAAATGTAATATACAAGATGTATTTATTTAAAACCTACTATGTTGGGGCAGTTAGGTGGCGCAGTGGATAGAGCACCAGCCCTGAAGTCAGGAAGACCTGAGTTCAAATATGGTCTCAGACACTTAACATTCCCTAGCTGCGTGACCCTGGGCAAGTCACAACCTCAATTGCCTCAGCAAAAAGCAAGGAAAAAAAAACCTACTATGTTCCAGATCTTGGGGATACAAAAATGAAACAGTCTCTGCCCTCAAGAAGCATACATCCTATCAGAAGCATGTATATATGTAGGAGAAAAGAGTTATATTTATAATAGCTTGGGTTGAATGAAAAGAGCTCGGGATCTGGAGATAGAAGACCAGCCTTTGAATCTTGCCATTAAAACTGATGACTTTCAATAAGTCATTCAAACTTTTTGAGCTTCAATCCCTCATCTATTAAATAGAAATGATACAGTATCACATACCAGCCTAAGTCATGGGTTTGTTCCAAGAAAAACACTTTCCCGTACTTTAAGATTACACATGAGTGTGAATTACCATGACTTAACAAAGTTCTTGGGAGAATGAAAAGACATGATGCACATGACATTTTGTTTTAAGCACAAAGCACTAGATTAGTAGCAGTAGTAGTGGTGGTGATAATACCAATAGTAGTAGTAGTAGTAGTAGTAGTAGTAGTAGTAGTAGTAGTAGTAGTAGTAGTAGTAGTAG